>OY743170.1:74483057-75083057 GCA_963555705.1 Ligustrum vulgare | reverse complement strand
ACCAAGATTTGCGAAACGCCACAAGGATTTGTCCAACTTCCTTGATAAGTTTCTAGGTTTGAACGCCACGAATACTCTCGCGAATATTTGATAAGTTCTGGATGAACGCCACAAGATAATCAATCTTGATAAGTTTGGGTTTGTAATGTGAATCCACACATTAAACAATTGAAAAACATTCAATCTATTTTTATTCAATCATCAAAGTCTTCATTACAATGAATGGAAAAAGCGTATAAATAAGCAAAATAACCTAACCGCTAATTTACTCAAAATAGAATTCTAATTAAACTAGAATACTAAATTAGGAAAATAATCTAAAAACCAAAATGGAAACAAAATAATTAAAAACCTATAATTATGGAAATATAGTAAATTTCCGTCTGCATCATTGATTTGCCAATTTGAAGCCCCAAACGATGGAATTTGGCCCTAAAATCAATGGGCTCAAGGGCTTTGGCCCATGAGTTTTGCTTGGTGGCCCATTTCTACCTGAAAAACACATATTATCCATCCAATTCCGACATTGTTGACTGGACTGCACTTTTATTTTGGCTTGAATATTTAATTTTCTGTCAAGCCTGCTATGACTCCGATTGTCGCGGGTCCGGAACACATCATACCCTCCTTCTTTAGGATGATTCGCCCCGAATCATAGCTTTGTTCCTGTTGTTTCACTTCACCTCCTGGATCAAACGGAAAATTATTGCTTTCATGCCAAAGGGATGACCAATAGTATCCTGTAACTTGGGTTACATGAATGGATTGAAGTAGAAACTCCTGTGGGCATTGGTGGTGTTGCCCAAATTTACAAGCACATTTAACCTGCAGGACAAAATTAAATAAAGCGGGGAGGGAAATGTTAGGTTCATGAGGTACAAGGTATAGATCCTTGTATCCATGATTAATCACCATCTCCAATTCTTTTTTAAGAACCATGAGGCCCTTCTCTTCACCTCGTTCTTCCTTTGCACTTTCTTGTTCAATTTTTTTATCTTCAAACTCAACCACATCTCCGACCTCCACATTTGTATCACCCTGTTCATGTACTACCTCATCACTAACAAAATGTGGATCTTCCAATTCAAAGCTCAAAATTTGAACTTCTACCCCAACTTCCAATTTTTCTTCATCAAATTTTGGAGTTTGATCACCTAACTCCACCTTTTCATCTCCTACCACAAAATTCGGGGTCTCTTTAACTATTTCTAATTCATGTTTAAAGCCTCCCTCCTTCTTATCACTATCCTTATCCCCACGATGCCTCCTATTACACCACTTTTCACTCTCATTCCTTATCCTCCGTGAATCTTCTAGTGCTTCCTCTAATGTCAACCCATATAGTACGCATGTTTTTCCTATCTTAAGGAATTTGTATATGTGCATACTCTTATCATAAACAGCCTCCCTCCTATGTCTCCAAGGTTTTCCCAATAAAATATGATAAGATTTCTACCTTCCCTGGGTGATAGGCACTAGAACTTGTTTGGTTACTTTGAAATTTCCAAACTCCCTCATCCATGTCATCCTATAAGGTTTATAGTGTGGTTCTAGGGCTAATCCTAATTTTTCAACCACGGTGCTACTAACGAAATTAGTAAAGCACTTTCCATCAATCGCCAAACTGCACCCCTTATGATCCACATAACATCTAGTTTGGAATAAACAGCCCGGATCATAATCCATTCCTTATGTGACGTTAAAAAAAATTCAAGAATGAAGAGAATTTAGACATCAAATAGCAAGAACGACTTTTATTGACTTGGAAGGAAATGAATATCAAGAATTTTAAAGAAACTCAAGAAAGTGGTTCTTGAATTTTGGAATGACTTTTTTTTTTTTTTGAACAATGGATGAATTTTCGGAAAATAATTTTTTTTTTTATATATATATAAATCCGAAAATTCGACACGAACGCGACAAAACAAACGGAACTTAATTTGGATAAGAATTAAGCAAAAGAAACACTTTTAAAATTTTTTAAAACGATTTTCTGGATTAAAGACTCAACAAACTCAAGAAGAACGGAAAAAAAACTGAAAAAAAACACTCAACAAGATATGGATGAATTTTATGGGACTCGATGATAAACATAAAAATCAAACTGGATAGAAAAACCTGAATTCAGAGTCCAGCTCTGATACCAGATGATGAGGTCGAAGCGCGGAAGAAACGCCGGAAAGTTCCGAACTCAGGTTGTGGTTGGACGGATGAATCATGACCCGATATTCACGACGCGATGGCTCGACGATGCGGATTGAAGAACCAAGATTTTCGAAACGCCACAAGGATTTGTCCAACTTCCTTGATAAGTTTCTGGTTTTGAACGCCACGAATACTCTCGCGAATATTTGATAAGTTCTGGATGAACGCCACAAGATAATCAATCTTGATAAGTTTGGGTTTGTAATGTGAATCCACACATTAAACAATTGAAAAACATTCAATCTATTTTTATTAATCATCAAAGTCTTCATTACAATGAATGGAAAAAGCGTATAAATAAACAAAATAACCTAACCGCTAATTTACTAAAATAGAATTCTAATTAAACTAGAATACTAAATTAGGAAAATAACCTAAAAACCAAAATGGAAACAAAATAATTAAAAATCCTATAATTATGGAAATATAGTAAATTTCCCTCTGCATCATTGATTTGCCAATTTGAAGCCCCAAACGATGGAATTTGGCCCTAAAATCAATGGGCTCAAGGGCTTTGGCCCATGAGTTTTGCTTGGTGGCCCATTTCTACCTGAAAAATACATATTATCCATCCAATTCCGACATGGTTGACTGGACTGCACTTTTATTTTGGCTTGAATATTTAATTTTCTGTCAAGCCTGCTATGACTCCGATTGTCGCGGGTCCGGAACACATCACATAGAGTCTCTTTGACTACTGATTATTGGACATCGATACAAAATTTTAGTTACTTTTGTTTGACTGCTCATTGGGTTGATGATAATTGGAGATTGCAAAAAAGAATCATAAGCTTCATTCAAGTCCGGAGCCATAAGGGTGAGATGTTAGCAAAGGAGTTGATTTCTTGCCTTCATGACTGGGGAATTGGTAAGATCTTTTGCGTGACTGTTGATAATGCTTCATCCAATGATGTAGCAATAATGAAACTCAAAGGTTGTTTTCATGAGAAGAAGAACAGTTTAGTTCTTGGTGGGGATGTGCTTCACATGCGTTGTTGTGCTCACATTCTAAATCTCATTGTTCGTGATGGTCTAAAGGTGATTAGTCATGCCATTTCATCTATTCGTAATGCCGTTAGGTATGCTAGGTCTTCCCTAGCTAGGCTAAAAGCATTTTGAGAGAGTTGTAAAGATGCAAATATTGTATTTCGGGGTTTATTGTGTTTAGATTTGACAACTAGGTGGAATTCCACCTACATGATGTTGCAAGCTGCAACCAAATTTAGAAAGGCATTTGATGTTTTGAAAGGTGATGCAAACTATACTAGGTACTTTGAGGAGGATAGATATGATGGAAGTAGTATAGATGGACCTCCTACGCATGAGATTAGGATAAAGCAGAGGTGTTTATTTGATTTTTGAAGACATTCTATGATATGACATTGAAAATTAGTGGCTCTTTATATGTAACCTCCAACACTTTTTTTCAAGAAATATGTGAAATTCATGGAGAGTTGAATGAATTGGCAAAAGAACCAACTAGTTTGATGGGCTCTATGACAATAAGTATGCGAAGAAAATATGATAAGTATTGGGGCAATCTTGAGAAGTTCAATCAGTTATTGTTCATTACAACTGTCCTTGACCCAAGATGCAAGTTGGAGTTGCTTAAAGTTGGATTTGAACTTATATACGATGTGGAGATCGCAAAGATGTTGGTAAATAAGGTTGAACGCACACTTCATAGGTTATATGAGTGGTATAGGTGCATGATGGCTCCACTTTGTATTCAATTTAATGAAGCAACTCAAACTAGCAGTCCAACTTCATCACTACATGCATGTAGTTCTAGGCCGATTTCTTCAATTTTTAAAGCAAGACTCTTGCGGGAAGCTCAAGTTGAAAAGAATGATTTGGTGGATTACTTGAATGATCGTTGTGAACATTTAACTGATGAGCCTTTTGACATACTACTTTGGTGGAAATTGAATGCTCATAAGTACAAGATTGTCTTCTAAATTTCCAAAGATGTCTTAGCCATTCAGATATCTACAGTAGCTTCTGAATCGGCTTTCTCTACGAGCGGTCGGATTCTTGATTCTTTTAGGAGTTCGTTGAGTCCAAAGATGGAGGCACTCATTTTCATGAAGAATTGGATTCATAGCAACAAAGAACCAATAGTGTTGCGTCAATATTTGGAGGAGGTTCAGGCATTCGATGACTCTGAGAGAGTAGTTGAAGGTAATATGACATTTACTTTTCAATATACTTTCTCAATTTTATGCATTTTGTTTTTTGTAGTGACTAATGAATTCATTTTTTCTTCGTTTTATTTTTTTGGTATGAAGATGAATCATGTGTAATAGCAAAAGATTGAAGTGCTGGAGCATTGTACAATGTCAAAGGAAGTTATCATTAGGCAAAACATTTTTGAATTGTATTGGAAGTTGCTTATTTTGTATCTATTTTGGAATCTGTAAATCTATTTTGTAATGTTATGATCACTAGTTTATGCTTTTGTATTATCTATTAGGGTTTTTTTTAATATTATTGTGATCACTGATCATTTGCTTGTGTTTGTGCCTTTTCCTTTGTATCTGTCTTAGAACCTATATGTTTTAATTTTGTTAGTCTTATAACATATATTCGTAATGTCTTTGGGTTATTTGCAATTAATTTTGATGTCTTCATTTAAAATTCTATTTCAATAGTTATTTTAACTCAATCTACATATATTAGTTTAGTTTTGTTTACAAACCACGGTTTAAAACCGAACCAAACCGCAAAAAATGGTTTGGTTTGGTTTGTTTTGGTTTAGGAAACGAAATAGTTTGGTTTGGGTTGGAAAAAAGTCAAACCGCTTTAAACGGTTTGGTTTGAAAAATTATCAAAAATTGCCCAAACCAAACCATTTACACCCCTAGATCAGAGACAGCAAATTGAAGAAATCCCACCTGCCAAACCTCTCACTACCTTTGCCCCTATTTTTTCGGAGTCACAAGCTTCAAAGCCAACTGACCCAGTCCTGCGGGAGCTTAACCAGCAGCTCTAACGCCGGATGAAGCTCCTCAGCCACCCCATCCTTTGAAACTACTCTTTCCTGCCTCTGCTCGAGATTGACTCATATGGTTCTTGCTTCAGCTGCCTCTTCCTATTCGGTCGACCATCGACTATTATTGCTTTTGGTATCTCTCTGTGTTTCCTTTTTTTTAATTAACTGGGTGTATTTTTGGTTTAATCGGTTGATGGTTGTGTTGCAAGAGTTATTGGAAGATGATAGGTTTGGTGGTATTGGTGTCTATTTTTTGATTGTTTGATATTGGTTTTGTATTTGTTCTTGTTTATTGAAGGTTGTATTGGAGTGAAAATCAGTGGTTGGCTTCTTCTCTATTTGTGCTACTAATTCCATCTTTATTAGTGGTAGTACTTGTTGAGCCATGACTAGTGGGAAAGATGATTCTCTTCAATCTATTAGTATACGTTTGAATGGTAAGAATTACACACATTGGAGACATTCAATGAAAAATTTTCTTAGGGGTAAGAAATTGTTGGGATATGTTAATAGAACTGTGGTGGAACCAAAAAACACCGATGCAAATTATGTGATCGAGTTAGATTTGTGGGAAACAAACAATGCAAAAATTCTTACTTGGATTGATAATTCTGTTGAGCATTCCATTAGTTCACAATTAGCAAAATTTGATACGGAAAAGGGGGCTTGGGATCATTTGCTGAAACTTTATTCTAAGTCCAATTATGCAAAACGTTTCCGTTGGAAATTGATATTCGAGCTTTGCAGCAGAAGAATCTAAGTATTCTAGAGTTTTATAATGCTATGGTAGAGATTTGGGACGAACTGGCTCTTACAGAAACCGAGGTGATGAGATTCGAAGCGCGGAATTGAACGCCGGAAAGTTCCGAACCCAGGTTGTGGATGGACGGTGGAATCTTGACCCGATATTCACGACGCGATGGCTCGACGATGCGGAATAAAGAACCACGAATTTCGAAATACCACAAGGAATTGCCCAATCTCCCTGATGAGTTTCTGGTTTTGAACGCCACAAATATTCTCAAGAAATATTTGATAAGTTCGGGTTTGTAATGTGAATCCACACATTAAACAATTTAAAAACATTCAATCTCTTTTTATTCAATAATCAAAGTCTGAATTACAATGAATGGAAAGGAATATAAATAAGTAAAATAACCTAACCGCTAATTGACTCAAAATAGAATTCTAATTAGACTAAAATTCTAAAATAGGCAAACAAATAATTAAAAAAAAAATTTAACCTAAAAATACGCAAAAACCCTATTTTTCGTCTGCATAATTGACTTGTTGTTTTGAAGCCCCAAATGATGGAATTTGGCCATAAAATCAGTCGGCTCAAGGGCTTTAGTCCATGAGTTTTGCTTAGTGGCCCATTTCTACTCGAAAAACACATATTATGCACCTAATTCCGACATTGTTGACTGGATTGCACTTTAATTTGGCTTGAATATTTAACTTTTTCCATCAAGCCTGTTATGACTCCGATTGTCGAGGATCCGGAACACATCACGAGGCAATGAAAGCTTGTGATGATTATGTTACCTATAGAGAGGAACAGCATGTGGTTCAGTTTTTTATGGCACTTCGTAGTGATTTTGAGGTTCTTAGAGGATCTATCTTGCATCGTGATCCACTTCCTTCTGTTGATTCAGTAGTTAGTGAGCTTATGGTTGAGGAAACACGTTTAAAATCTCTTGTCAGAGATGTATCATTTCCTACATCTAGTACATCAGTTTTGGCTGTATCTTCTCGATCACCTGTGCAGTATCATAACAAAGGCTATATGAGGGTTTCCAGTGATGATTGTGCCTTTTGTAAGCAAAAGGGACATTGGAATCAATGTCCTAAGAAATTGAAGAGTCAGTATCATCAACCTTCACCGAATCAGTATCAGCGGTCTCATCATCCCAACATCAACAATTTCCTTAATTCAAACACACCACAACAATCACGAAATCTCTCTGCATTTCTGTCCAGCTTCTTGCTTTCTTCCAGTCGCTTGGTGATTCTGTTCAGGCACATTTTCTGTTTGACTACACAGCTGCAGTTCCAACCGTTGTATCCTTGGAAGCAAGCGCTTGAGTTACTTCGGTGAGAGGGCGAATATTGCTTTAAGGACACTGTGTTTGATAAGTACTTTATTAGCATGTATTTAATTCACTTATTATCTTATTTTCTTATTGGTTTGATCCTATTGAAGCATCGTTTAATGCATTTTCACTTATTGTGTTATGTAAGGTCAAAAAGAAGAAAAAGAAAGGAAACAGGACCAAAGAAATACAAAAAAATCAAGAAGTGAGGTTCAAGGGAATATTAAAAGAGCTCCAAATCAATAATGGCATGTGGGAAGAAGATTAGATGCAAAAATTATGGTCAAAGAAGATTTGGGGTGAAGTTAGAAATCAAAAACCCGCAAGGATTGTGATCATGAATTTTAGTCATAGATTGAAGCTCAGTTTTGTCATATAATACTTTCGAATTTGGGAAGATCTATTTCACAAATAATTGTAGATATTTGAGTTTTCTTTCCAACGCAACTTGAATCACCACAATCGGACTTCGGGAGAGAAAGTTATGACTAAAACATCGAGCACAGATGCTTCTCGGCAGAAATGTACTTACGACCGTAAATGATAAAGTTACGGCCGTAACTTCCAAATTCCGGAAATTTTCAGAATCCCAATTACGGCCGTAACTTTCTCGCGAAGAAATTTCCTTATCTGATTCAAGGTCTATCTTTGGTATATCTTTGGGGTAAAGTTAGGGCACGATTTTTGAAGTATTAAAGGAGCAAAATCATCACCAAAAGGAGGCTGGACATTGAAGAAAATTGAGAGCAAAATATAGAGCATTCTTGGTAGATTTTCAAGCCAAAGAACATCAACAACAATGGAATTCATGAAGTAACTTGAAGAATCTACCACAACCATGCTAGGCCAAATTTCATATCTTGTTCAAAGGGGAAGTTGTGTTAACTCAATTATGTTATTTTCTTTTCCTACAAATTAGTAACGTGAATTCATTCATTTATTTCAATTGTTGGATTATTATGTTTTGAATGTTCAATTGAGTTTATTTGATTAATAGTTTAATTTGGCCAATTGGATTATTGATCTTTGGATTCATGAATATGCTATGTTTAGATTCTTGATCCGTAATTGTCATTGAATCTTTACTTTAGTAGCAAATAAATCTCGTGCAGGTTTAGTAATAATTCAACTTGGATTGATTAATTCGAGCTTGTGAAATTAACGATCCAATTCAATCTATTCTTCTAGATTTTCATACTAGTCGTGCATTAAATCCTAAGAGCTTGTTTAGGATTGTCCGTGGCTAGAATTGGTTCGAAGAGCTTGTTTTGAATCAATACTCATAAGGAAGAATTTAGATAATCAGATCTTGTTGATTATTTATGATTGATAATTGAATTAGGGATAGAAACACGTTACAAGGAAAGGTATAACATTAATTGGGGGCTAACCAAACCCGAGAACAAGATTTCTTCTTATATTAATTCTCTAGTCATATTTAATTGTTTATTTTTATGCATATTTTTTATTCAAGCAATTTCGAACAACAAACTCCCCATTCCATTCTAATTAATCGAACAACTAAAATTAGTTTCCGTTCCTCGTGGGATCGACCCTTACTCTTGCTACTACATTATTAATTAATATTTGATGAGTAAGGATTTATTTATTATTTTGGTGCATTGCGACACGCATCAAATTTTTGGCGCCGTTTCCGGGGGAACGGTCAACCAATTTAGTTGTTTAGTTAATTAGAATTTTATTTTTTTCTGCATTTTATTTTATTAATTTTATTTTCACTTTATTTCTATAATTTTTCAAAAAAAAAAAAAAAAATTGCCTGTCTACTTCTTTGCTTATATGAGTAAAACTCGATCAACTAATTTTGAATTTTTTATTTTGACCCAGAAATCGAGAGAACTTTTCAACAGTAAAGAAGAGCAGCACAACCAATGGCAGTAGCTAACAATAATCTGACTCTCAAGCAACTAGCTACCCCGGATGTTGCTCAACAACCGCTATGCATCACTTTTCCGGCAGTGGAAGAAGGCAGAACTTTTGAGCTAAAATCCGGACTGATCCATCTTCTGCCAACTTTCCGAGGACATCCCGGTGAGGACCCATACAGACACCTTAAAGAATTTCATATGGTATGCGATAGTAAGAGGCCAACGGGCATTACCGAGGAGCAAATAAAAATGAGAGCTTTCCCATTCTCATTGAAGGATGCCGCCACAGACTGGCTTTATTGTCTGACATCTGGAACAGTCACTACTTGGAATGACATGAAGAGGCTTTTCTTGGAGAAGTACTTTCCTGCATCAAGAGCTGGGACCATCAGAAAGGAAATATGTGGGGTGCGCCAAAACAATGGTGAATCATTATATGAGAATTGGGAGCGCTTCAAAAAACTCATTTCAAGCTGCCCCCACCATCAGATCAGTGAGCAACTCCTGGTGCAGTATTTCTACGAAGGCTTAGCACCGATGAATAGAAACATGATAGATGCCGCGAGTGGAGGAGCACTGATGGACAAGACGCTGGAACAAGCGCAGGCTTTAATCTCTAATATGGCATAAAATACTCAGCAATTCAATTCAACCCGAGACTCACAAGTCCACCGTGTGAATGAGGTAAACAGTTCCAATATTGAAAATCAACTATTTGAATTAACAACTCTCATTAAACAACTTGTTGTAGGAAATGCACAGCAAGTCAAGGCCTGCGGGATATGTGCGAACTTCGGACATCAAACTGATGCTTGCCCGATATTGCAAGAGGAGAATGGCGAACAGGTAAAGGCTGCAGAAGGGTTTCCATTTCAAAAACAGCAATACAACCCGTACTCCAATACCTACAACCCTGGCTGGAGAGATCACCCAACCTAAGTTACGGAATTAACAATCCCCCAGGTTTCATTTCAAACAAACCTCAAGGACAATTTCAACAACAAGGAACCTTCCAACAACAGGGGCAGTATCAGCAAAAATCTCAAGGCTCAGGTATGTCCCTTGAAGACATGGTTAATGCCTTGGCATCTAACACACTTCAATTTCAACAAGACACCAAGTCTAGCATTCAAAAATAAAAATAAAATTTAATTTGTTTTACTTGTCATTTGTAAAAATAAAATTTCTCAGAAAAATTTTGGGGTCAACTCGTTTGGCCCTAATCTCAATTAATTTCCATCCGCGCTGAAAGAATTTCCTGGCCCCCACCCCAATTGGTATTGGCAATAGAGATGAACTTTAGTAAAAGTGATGTTGTAGGGAAGCTTATTGTAGATATGGAGGTTGTTGACTTGATGGTGGTGCTGCAGTTGGCAATTATTTGTCCTTTATTTTTAATGCAATCATTATAATTTATAAACAAAAATATAAATAACAAAATGTGATTTTAGATCTAATTTTAGAAGTTATTATTAATAAATATACAAATATATTAAAATGTGGATTATTTTTTTGTAATAGGGAAATTACGATTTTTCCCAAGTAAACACTGAAATCCCAAACGGGCTGTAAGATTTATGTCTCACCAACTTAATTTTAAAATGTGTGAAGGCATTTTGGTAATTTCTTATTTGTAAAGAGTTGTTTCAACTTTGTTAATTTTGTTAAAATTGATTTTGACTAAACTTGTTTTAAAAGAGAGATTTAAAATTCATTGTAGAGAAGAGTTGATAGAAAAATTATTTGGGTCAAAAGATTTTCTCTCTTTGGCAAAGTGATGTGATACAGACCACGGATACAAGCCCGCACAAAGATCCGTTGAAGATCAAAGGAGGATCGATGACTCGATTGCAAACAAAGAGGGCCAATGAAGCAATGGACAAGTTAGTTCAAGAAACAATGGCCAAAACAATGTTCGTGTCATCAAAAGAAGCAAGTTCCATGTTGGGACCGAGCCAAAACGATGAGTGGATCAACATCATTCCAGCCGTCGAAGAAAATTGCAAAGTTTCAAAATTCACGGCCGTAACCCGTAATTCTTACGACCGTGAAGAGCTCACTGCTGAAAATTGAGAATTTGAAGAAATTGGACTTACGGCCATAAGAAGCTTTTATCACGGCCGTAACGAAGCCTCGGGTTAAAGAACGAGATTTTCATAAATAAGAATTACGGCCATAAATAATTATGTCACGGCCGTAACTATTAAACAGAAACCAAGTTACGGCCGTAAAGTTAAGGGTCACGGCCGTAAAAACATATGCGCGTAATTTTAGGTTAATTTTTATTTCCTTATTTTTAGCTAATTGTTTCCTAGTATAATTAAATCTCTTAACCTAGTTTTTGACCCTATTTATAGGGATGTAATTTTCATTATTCATACACAACTTTGATATTATAATTGAGAGGCTATTTTGCTTTCACAATCTTATTCTTCATTGAATAAAATCTGAACTTGCGAGTTATTCTTGTTTGTTCAAATCCCGGTGAGAATTATTATTGCTTGTGATTAAGAGGTCAATATATCCCAGTGATTGTATTGGTTGCTTGGTTCAATTAATTTTAATTGGATCCATAAATCGTGATTTCTTGGCGTTCTTGGGTCGATTTCAATATTTTGTGGGTTGCGTAGCTACAATTGCTACGTGGTTTGCATCATCTGGTATCAGAGCTTAGGCTCCAAAAATTAAGGTTATATCTTTGTTTTGTTTTCTTGAGTCTTCTTTAATCTTGTTCTTCGTGTTCTTCCAGTTCTTGAGTCTTTAATCAAAAAAGTGTCACAAAAAAATTCAATAGTCTTTATTTCCTTCGTTTGTTATCCAAATTAAATTTCGTTTGTTTCGTCTTTCTCGAAGTTGAATTTTCGAGAAATCTAAATTAAAAAAAAAAAATTCCAAGTCCAAGTCCAAGAAAAGAAAAAAATAGCTGTTATTTGATTTCAAGAAATATATTCTTGACTCAATCTTAGTTTCCATAAAAAGTGTCAAGTTCTATATCGAGTCAAATTCCATTCTCTAAAGGTCTTCTTCAAGTTTTCCAAACAGTTCATAAAATTCTCACTCTTACTCGATTTGAATCATTCGGGCTTAAACTTGTTTGAGTTCGGGTTCGTTCTTTGAAGCAATTGGGGTGAAAGTCATTGAGTGAAAAAAGGCAGAGAGGTGAGATCAATAGAGGGTAAAAGCCAAATTTGAGTGATACACGAGCGAAATACACGTGAGGCATATAATATTTAGTTTTAGGATGTCTAAACAATCTTCTACTACAAAAAACAACGATCGAGTCAACATGACGGAAGAGATGGTACAACCGTCTTGAGCGGTTGTTTGGGGATGTGGTAGGTAGGTTAGAAAGGCTTGAGCAACCTCGGGAAGTGCCTAATGCCCGTAGGCAAGGTGGGCAAGGTCGTAGAATAGAGGGGATGGATGAGAATGAAGAAGGTAGTGATTTTGACGATAGAGCAATTTTGGATAGAGGGATTAGGCATGGAAGAAGGGATAGAGATCTTGGTGGCGATAGAATGGATGATAGTATGAGCAACATCAAAATGATATTTCGTCATTCGAGGGTAGGAGTGATCCGGAAGCATACCTAGAATGGGAAAAGAAGATGGAATTAATTTTCAATTGCTACACTTATTCGGAAGAGAAAAAGGTTAAGGTAGCTGTACTTGAATTCTCCGATTACGCTATTACTTGGTAGGATCAATTGGTGACTTCTGGGAGGAGGAATCGCGAGAGGCCCGTTAGTACTTGGGATGAGTTAAAAGCTATCATGAGAAAGAGGTTCGTTCCTAGTCATTACCATCGGGAGCTTCATCAAAAATTACAAATTCTATACCAAGGATCAAAGAGTATGGAGGATTATCATAAGGAGATGGAGATGTTGATGATTAGAGCTAATGTAGAAGAGGATAGGGAGGCTACGATGGCTGGATTTTTGAATGGGTTGAATAGGGATATAGCTAATGTGGTTGAACTACAACATTATTTGGAGATGGAAGATATGTTGCACATGGCTATAAAGGTAGAGAAGCAAATAAAGAAAAAGGGAACAGCAAGGTATCAATCTGGTTCTAATTCTTCTTGGAAGCCGAAGTGGGAAAGTAAGGGCTGTTTCAAAAGGGAAGTTTGAGGCACCAAAAGGGAAGGAGGAACAAGCTAATAAACTCGTACCTAAAGGGGAACCTAAACCATCTAGGAGTAGAGACATTCAATGCTTCAAATGTTTGGGGAGAGGACATGTGGCATCTCAATGTCCTAATAGGCGAGTGGTACTTGTGCGAAAGGATGGAACCATCGAGAGTGATAGTGAGGAAGAGGATTATAGCGATATGCCGGCGTTGGAGGAAATATGTGATGATGAGGATATATTATCCGGGGAGTATGGCGAGTTATTAGTGGCAAGGCGAGCTCTTAGTGCTCAAATCAACACGGATGATTTGGAACAACAACGGGAGAACATATTCCATACACGATGTCGTATTAATAACAAGGTATGTAGTATGATTATTGATGGTGGTAGTTGCACTAACGTCGCTAGTACTACACTTGTTGAAAAATTAGGATTACCTTTATTAAAACATCCTAAACCTTATAGGCTTCAATGGTTAAATGATAGTGGAGAAATTAAGGTGAATAGGAGGGTGTTGGTGAGTTTTTCTATTGGTAGCTACGTGGATGATGTTATGTGTGATGTGGTTCCTATGCATGCCGGGCACATTTTGTTGGGTAGACCTTGGCAATATGATAGGAAGGTAATGCATGATGGGATAAAAATAGGTATAACTTTACCAAAGGGGGAAAAACCATTACACTTGCACCATTGACGCCGTCACAAGTGTATGAAGATCAAATAAAATTGAAAAATGATGAAGAAAAAAGAGTGAAGGAAAATGAGAGAAAGAGAGTTGAGGCCACGACCTCAGAAAAAGGAGAGGAAAAGAAAATTGGAGCCACGACTCCAGAAAAAGGAGAGGCGAGAGAAAAAAAGAGTGTTAGGGTACATACCTCAGAAATAGGAGAGGGAGCGAAGAGTGCCAGAAAAGAAAGAAAAATGAGTTTCTACGCAAAAAGGAGTGAAATCAAGAAAGCATTCATGGAAGAACGGCCAATGGTCCTTCTGCTATACAAGGAATCATTCCTTACATTTGATGAAACTAACAAATCCCTCCCTAGTTTGGCTATTTCTCTCTTGCAGGAATTTGACGATGTATTTCCCGATGACATACCTAGTGGGTTACCACCCATTCGAGGTATTGAACATCAAATTGATTTTGTACCTGGAGCAGTTATTCCAAACCGCCCCGCTTATCGAAGTAACCTCGAGGAGACGAAGGAGCTCCAAAGGCAAGTGGAGGACTTGATGAGCAAAGGGTATATAAGGGAAAGTATGAGTCCATGTGCCGTCCCCGTGTTACTTGTACCCAAAAAGGACGGGACTTGGAGAATGTGTGTCGATTGTAGGGCCATCAACATCATAACGGTAAAGTATCATCGTCCTATTCCTAGGTTAGATGATATGTTGGATGAATTGCATGGTTCTAGCATATTTAGTAAAATTGACCTTAAGAGTGGTTATCATCAAATTCGAATGAAAGAAGGAGATGAGTGGAAAACTGCTTTTAAAACTAAGTATGGCCTTATGAATGGTTAGTAATGCCTTTTGAACTTACTAATGCACCTAGCACATTTATGCGTTTAATGAATCATGTTTTACGTGCATTTATAGGTAAATTCGTTGTAGTTTACTTCGATGATATCTTGATATATAATAAAACTTTGAATGAGCATGTGGAGCATGTTAGGTGTGTGCTTGTGGTTTTAAGACAAGAGCAACTTTTTGCTAATTTTAAAAAGTGTGATTTTTACATGGGAAAAGTTGTGTTTCTTGGCTATGTGGTTAGTGCTAAAGGAATAGAAGTAGATGAAGAAAAAGTCAAAGCTATTAAAGAATGGCCAACACCTAAAAGCATAACTGAGATTAGGAGTTTTCATGGCTTGGCTAGTTTTTATAGGCGCTTTGTTAAAAATTTTAGCACGATTGCCGCACCACTCACAGAAATTGTCAAAAAAAGTGTAGGTTTTAAATGGGGAGTAGAACAGGAACATGCATTTGAAACAATCAAAAATGTGTTGTGTAAAGCACCGGTTTTATCACTTCCTAACTTTGACAAGGCTTTTGAGATTGAATGTGATGCCTCAGGGCTAGGCATTGGAGCTGTTTTAATGCAGGATCAAAGGCCAATCGCCTATTTTAGTGAAAAACTAAAAAGAGCTGCACTTAATTACCCCACATATGACAAGGAGTTATACTCACTTGTGCGCGCTTTGGAGACATGGCAACATTACTTGTGGCCACGGGAGTTCGTGATACACACTGATCATGAATCCTTGAAGCATTTGAGGGGTCAAGCTAAGCTGAGTAAGAGACATGCAAGGTGGGTAGAATTCATCGAAACATTTCCCTATGTCATCCGATACAAACAAGGTAAGGAAAATGTGGTGGCAGATGTATTGTCTCGAAGGTATGTTCTTTTAAATTCTTTAAATTCTAAATTACTTGGATTTGAATACATTAAGGACATGTATGCTAGTGATCTGGACTTTTCTAATATTAAAGGGGCTATAGATAGGTTCTTTAAACATGATGATTATTTATTTCGAGAAAATAAATTGTGTCCCTAGGTGTTCAATGAGGGAGTTACTTGTGAGAGGCCCATAGTTGAGGTTTAATGGGTCATTTTGGGGTTAAAAAGACCATTGAAATCCTAAGTGAACATTTCTATTGGCCTAAGATGAAGATTGATGTGGTTCGGGTTTGTAATAGATGCATTACTTGTAAGAAGGCTAAATCTAGGATTAAACCCCATGGATTATATATGCCTTTACCCGTCCCTAGTGAACCTTGGGTCGATATCTCTATGAATTTTGTTTTGGGACTACCTAGGACTAAGAAGGGAAGAGATTCAGTTTTTTGTGGTAGTAGATCGCTTTAGCAAAATGACACATTTCATACCATGCCACAAAACTGATGATGCTACTAACATAGCTGAAATTTTTTTTCGGGAAGTCGTACGCTTACATGGGGTGCCTAAAAGTATAGTCTCGGATAGGGATGTTAAATTCCTTAGTCGTTTTTGGAGAGTCTTGTGGAACAAGCTAGGAACAAAACTACTTTTCTCTACAACTTGTCACCCACAGACCGATGGACAAACCAAGGTAGTAAATAGGACAATGATTCAATTGTTGCGCACAATAATCAATAAAAATCTGAAAAATTGGAAAAGTGTTTACCATTTATTGAATTTGCATATAATAGGGCTATACATTCTACTACTTCTTATTCACCATTTGAAATTGTTTATGGTTTTAATCCGCTAACACCATTGGATTTAATTCATTTACCTGTGAATGAACGTAGTAGTTTAGATGGAAAGAAAAAGGCTGAGATGGTTAAATCACTCCACGACAAAGTGAGGTTGGCGATTGAAAAGAAAAATGAACATTATGCATCGCAGGCTAACAAGGGGAGAAAAGGCGTTATATTTGAGCCCGGTGATTGGGTTTGGGTACATTTGAGAAAGGAGCGGTTTCCCGAACAACGCAAGTCAAAGTTACAACCGCGAGGAGATGGTCCATTCCAAGTGATTGAAATGATCAACAACAATGCCTATAAATTAGATCTTCCTGGTGAGTATAATGTTTCGGCTTCATTTAATGTTTCTGATCTATCTCCGTTTGATGCAGGTACAGATTCGAGGTCGAATCCTTTCGAAGAGGGAGGGGATGATGTGATCCAGACCACGGATACAAGCCCGCACAAAGATCCGTTGAAGATCAAAGGAGGACCGATGACTCGATTGCAAACAAAGAGGGCCAATGAAGCAATGGACAAGTTAGTTCAAGAAACAATGGCCAAAACAATGTTCGTGTCATCAAAAGAAGCAAGTTCCATGTTGGGACCGAGCCAAAACGATGAGTGGATCAACATCATTCCAGCCGTTGAAGAAAATTGCAAAGTTTCAAAATTCACGGCCGTAACCCGTAATTCTTAAGACCGTGAAGAGCTCACTGCTGAAAATTGAGAATTTGAAGAAATTGGACTTACGGCCGTAAGAAGCTTTTATCACGGCCGTAACGAAGCCTCGGGTTAAAGAACGAGATTTTCAGAAATAAGAATTACGGTCGTAAATAATTATGTCACGGCCGTAACTATTAAATAGAAACCAAGTTACGGTCGTAAAGGTAAGGGTCACGGCCGTAAAAACATATACGCGTAATTTTAGGTTAATTTTTATTTCCTTATTTTTAGCTAGTTGTTTCCTAGTATAACTAAATCTCTTAACCTAGTTTTTGACCCTATTTATAGGGATGTAATTTTCATTATTCATACATAACTTTGATATTATAATTGAGAGGCTATTTTGCTTTCACAATCTTATTCTTCATTGAATAAAATCCGAACTTGCGAGTTATTCTTGTTTGTTCAAATCCCGGTGAGAATTATTATTGCTTGTGATCAAGAGGTCAATATATCTCAGTGATTGTATTGGTTGCTTGGTTCAATTAATTTTAATTGGATCCATAAATCATGATTTCTTGGCGTTCTTGGGTCGATTTCAATATTTTGTGGGTTGCATAGCTACAATTGCTACGTGGTTTGCATCACAAAGAATCAAACATCTACTTTCTTGTGTTTGGGTTTCGAAAAATAGTCACTACATTGACTTGAAATATGAGTGATGTGAGTGTTTTTGGGTAGGATTGTTGTTATTCTTGTGCTTGGTGAAATTGGATCCTATATACCTTCTTGAATAAAAAGTAGTACATAATTTTTATAGGTTAAAAAATTTAACACCCCCTCCAAATCAAGAAGGTTGGAATGTGATTGCAAGAAGGCTGGAAAGAACGCATTGAGCAATTCCATTTTGAACATGTGAAGAGTTCATCATTTCTTGGCTGAAGATCCACAAAAAAATTGTATCAGAGCTGGAAAAGATTGTCTGGTAGATGAATAACCGAGTAGATGAACGAGACTCTCAAAAGAACGGTTGAATCGAGATGATGAGCCTCAAGATCAAGAATTCATGTGATCTCCCTGGACATGAGGAGATGTGACAGAAATTAACTTGAGAGAGGGCCAGATATGCTAGGTGTACCTCATGGGCCTTGTTTGAGGGATGGATTGTTGGGTATACAAAATGTCCCACTTCGGTTGTGAGGAAATGAATAAACCACCATATAACCCAAGTGGGCTACTCCACTCATTACCAGTTGGTTTTTAGTTGGAACCTCACTTGAGCCTGGGGTTTGGGCAAATTGATATCCATGGTCCCTACAAATGGTATCCGAGCTTGATTATTGCCAAGATTGAAGTGGTGAAATCTTGAATTAAATTGTCAAAATTGTGCCAGAAAGAGAGGAGAGAAGAAACGACCAGAAAAAGGAGACTGACAGGATATCAACCACTACTCCAATCGACCAACCGGCGATCTGAAGGCACCAAAAGGAACACACAGTTGAGAGGAACGTTTGACCAGAAGCTCAGCTTAATCCAGTGGCCAGCAGTGATGAGTTTTACCGGAAAAGTGAAAACCCAACTAAGCTAAAATATGATTTTTCGGCCAAATTGTATCTCCGAACAACAAAAAGGGATTTCAGATCCGTGTTCGCGACGAAGAGGAGCAGCTTGTGGTGGAGCTTTTCGATTCTCAGTGACGACGGGCGGCAAGGGCTCCAGATTTTTCTTGCGAAACCATTTTTGGGCAGTTTGTTCAGGATGACCCGCACGTTCCATTTTCAAAGTCCGTTTCACCAAACTCAGTTCGTATCTCTCCCTATTAAGGACTTGCAGACGTGGTCCACTCAGTTTAATTAGTTATCCCTTGTTTAAATTGTTGTAATTCATGTGCTAGAGGCTATTGTGAAGTGGCCATATAGAGTTGGGGGTTACCTTGTCGATAACTATTGCCACATAGGAATTACATGTTACAAATTGGTGAAAAACTGGAATATGATATTTCTTGATATATGTGCTTGGTGACATGCTGATTTGATAAGTGTTTATAATCTTTGACTTGAATTTGTTTGTGGATAGATAAATTATCATTCATTTGCTTGGTAAATTTTTATTGTTCGAGTGTGATTCATCTATGTGTAAAGTGTTTCGTTGAAAGATCTTTTACATAAAACCATTTTCTGTTTATGACTAAAACTGATCTAAAAGATCATCGCTAATCTTCCAAAGTATATTCTCCATTTTTAGAATTTGTGTTGGGTTCTAGGGTCAAACTGTCACAATTTGATGGAAAGTGAGATTATTCTATTTGGAAATAGAAAATGCGAGCTATTTTGGTTCAATAAAAGAGTCTTGAAGGAACTTGATGATCTAGAAAAAATTTCTGCTGAATTGAAAGCACAACTTGGTGTAATTGAAGAAATAAATGAGATTGCATATAGTTCGATTATTTTGCACTTATCTGATAACGTTGTTAGGCAAGTAGATGAGTTTAAGACTGCAAGAGATCTATGGATTAGCCTAGATACTTTTTTTTTAACCAAGAAGGTGGTTTATACTACTTACTTGGAGAAACAAAATTTCTGACTGATTCGAGTTCGGTATCGATTAATGAGGATCAAACTTAATTATGGCATTATAGAATGGGACACATGGGAAATAAAAGTTTGAAGTTTCTAGGTGATCAAAAATTGTTTGAGAAAGACATAGTGACTAAGATGACCTTTTGTGAGACTTGTGTTCTAGGTAAGTCACATACGCAGTTTTGGAGAGGGCACACACAATGCACATAAGCCACTTGTCTATGTTCATGTTGATTTATGGGGGTCGGAAAACATCACACACATGGTGCAAAGAGATATTTTCTATTTATAGTAGATGAATATAACAGTAAGTCTTGGATATATCTCTTAAATCTAAAGATAAGACCTTTAGGTACTTTAGAGAGTGATTGACACTTGTTGAAAATCAAGCGGGATATAAGGTTAAAACTTTAAGAATCGAAAAAGGCCTTGAGTTTTGTAATCCTGAGTTTGATTCATTTTGCAAAGAAATAGATATTTGATAAGTGCTTTATTAGCACGTATTTAATTCACTTATTATCTTATTTTGTTATTGGTTTGATCCTATTGAAGCATTGTTTAATGCATTTTCACTTATTGTGCTATGTAAGGTCAAAAAGAAGAAAAAGAAAGGAAACAGGACCAAAGAAATACAAAAAAATCAAGAAGTGAGGTTCAAGGGTATATTCAAAGAGCTCTAAATCAATAATGGCATGTGGGAAGAAGATTAGATGCAAAAATCATGGCCAAAGAAGGTTTGGGGTGAAGTTAGAAATCAAAAACCCGCAAGGATTGTGATCATGAATTTTAGTCATAGATTGAAGCTCAATTTTTTCATAGAAGACTTTCGAATTTTGGAAACGCTATTTCACAAAGAATTTTATATATTTGAGTTTTCTTTCCGACGCAACTTGAATCACCATAATCGGACTTCGGGAAAGAAATTTATCGCCAAAACATCGAACACATGCGCTTCTCGGCAGTAGCTCACTTACGGCCGTGATAAGTAAAGTTACGGCCGTAAATTGCTCTCCAAGGAATTTCCTTATCTGATTCAATGTCTATCTTTGGTATATCTTTTGGGTAAAGTTAGGGCACGATTTTGAGAGTATTAAAGGAGGAAAATCACCACAAAAAGGAGGCTGGACATTGAGGAAAATTTAGAGAAAAATATAGAGTATTCTTGGAAGATTTTCAAGCCAAGAATATCAACAACAATGGAATTCATGAAACAACTTGAAGAATCTACCACAATCATGCTAGGCTAAATTTGATATCTTGTTCAAAGGGGAAGTTGTGTTAACTTAATTATGTTATTTTCTTTTCCTACAACTTAGTAGCGTGAATTTATTCCTTTATTTCAATTGTTGGATTATTACGTTTTGAATGTTCATTGAGTTTATTTGATTAATAGTTTATTTTGGCCAATTGGATTATTGATCTTTGGATTCATGAATATGTTATGTTTAAATTATTGATCCGTAATTTTCATTTAATCTTTACTTTAGTAACAAATAAATCTCGTGCAGGTTCAGTAATAATTCAAATTGGATTAATTAATTCGAGCTTGTGAAATTAACGATCCAATTCAATCTATTCTTCTAAATTTTCATACTAGTCGTGGATTAAATCCTAAGAGCTTGTTTAGGATTGTCCGTGGCTAGAATTGGTTCGAAGAGCATGTTTTGAATCAATATACATAAGGATGAATTTAGATAAATAGAGCTTGTTGATTATTTATGATTGATAATTGAATAGGGATAGAAATACGTTACAAGGAAAAGTATAACATTAATTGGGGGCACAACCGAACCCGAGAATAAGATTTCTTCTTATATTATTTCTCTAGTCATATTTAATTGTTTATTTTTATGCATATTTTTTTATTCAAGCAATTTCAAACAACAAATCCCCCCATTCCATTCTAATTGATCGAACAACTAAAATTAGTTTACGTTCCTCGTGGGATCGACCCTTACTCTCACTACTACATTATTAATTAATATTTAGCGAGTAAGGAATTATTTATTATTTTGGTGCATTGCGACACGCATCAAATTTTTGGCGTCGTTGCCGGGGAACGGTCAATCAATTTAGTTGTTTAGTTAATTAGAATTTTATTTTTTTTCTGCATTTTATTTTATTAATTTTATTTTCACTTTATTTATATAATTTTTCAAAAAAAAAAAAATTCTTGCCTGTCTACTTCTTACTTTTATGCGTAAAACTCGATCAACTAATTTTGAATTTTTTTATTTTGACCCAGAAATCGAGAGAACTTTTCAACAGAAAAGAAAAGCAGCACAACCAATGGCAGTAGCTAACAATAATCTGACTCTCAAGCAACTAGCTTCCCCGGATGTTGCTCAACAACCACTATGCATCACTTTTCCGGCAGTGGAAGAAGGCAGAACTTTTGAGCTAAAATCCGGACTGATCCATCTTCTGCCAACTTTCAGAGGACATCTCGGTGAGGACCCATACAGACATCTGAAGGAGTTCCATGTCATTTGTGATAGCATGAGACCCACGAGTATTACTGAGGAACAAATAAAAATGAGAGCTTTTCCATTCTCATGATGCCGCCACCGACTGACTTTATTGTCTACCATCAGGAACAGTTACTACTTGGAACAACATGAAAAGACTTTCCTTGGAAAAATACTTCCCTGCATCGAGAGCTAGTACAATCAGAAAGGAGATATTTGGGGTACGCCAGAACAACAACGAAACATTGTACGAGTATTGGGAACGCTTCAAAAAGCTCATCTCGAGCTGCCCCCATCATCAGATCAGTGAGCAACTCTTGGTGCAATATTTTTATGAAGGTCTGGCACCGATGGATAGAAGCATGATAGATGCTGCAAGCGGAGATGCATTGATGGACAAGACATCGGAACAAGCACGAGCTTTAATCTCCAATATGGTTGAGAACACTCAGCAGTTCAACTCCAACAGGGATATGCAAGTTCGGCGCGTGAATGAGGTAAGTAGTTCCAATATTGAAAGTCAATTGTTTGAACTAACAAATCTCGTTAAACAACTTGCTGTAGGGACTGTAGGGAAGTCACAACAGGTCAAATCTTGTGGGATATGTGCAAACTTCGGACATCCAATAGATACTTGTCCGGTGTTGCAAGAGGGAAATAGTGCCCAGGTGAATGCTGCAGAAGGTTTCCCATTCCAAAGACAGCAGTACAATCCGTACTCTAATACCTACAATCCAGGATGGAGGGATCACCAAAATCTGAGTTATGGAAATGACCAGCCCTCGGGTTTTGTCTCTAACAAACCGCAAGGGCAATTCCAGCAACAAGGGAATTTTCAACCTCCAGGGCAGTATCACCAAAGACCCCAAAGTTCAGGTATGTCTCTTGAAGATATGATTAAAACATTGGCGTCTAACACACTTCAATTTCAGCAGGGTACTAAGTCTAGCATTCAAAATCTAGAGAACTAGATGGGTCAAATGGCTACAGCCATCAACAGGTTGGAATCACAATCTGGAGGCAAATTACCATCTCAACTTGAAGTTAATCCGAGGAACGTGAGTGCCATAACCCTGCGAAGGGGAAAGGAGGTTGAGGGGCTGCAAATGAAACCATCTGCAATTGAAGAGGAAGTTGAAGAAACAGAAGTTGGAAAGAAAGATGACACCTCACAAAACTCTCAGGTAAAGACTGACCCCACTTTAAATGTTAAATTGACTCCACCTCCTTTTCCCATCAGGTTAGCAAAAGCAAACAAGGAGGGCAAGGAAAAAGAAACCCTGGAGATGTTCAGGAAGGTGGAAGTCAACATTCCCCTATTGGATGTAATCAAGCAAGTGCCCCGATATGCAAAATTTTTGAAGGATCTGTGCACCAATAAGAGAAAGCTAAAGGAAAATGAGATGGTAAGAATGGGTGAGTCTGTATCTGCACTTCTTCAAAGAAAATTACCTCCCAAGTGCAAGGATCCAGGTATGTTTACCATACCTTGTCAAATAGGCAATAAGAAAATAAATCGTGCTTTAATAGACTTAGGAGCATCTATCAATGTAATGCCTAGGTCTACCTATGCTTATTTAAAACTGGCCAATTTAACTGAAACGAATGTCATAATTCAATTGGCTGATCGCTCTAACGCCTATCCGGATGGGGTAGTTGAGGACGTGCTAGTGCAAGTAGGAGGGTTAGTGTTCCCGGCTGACTTTTATGTGTTAGACATGAATGATGACCACTCCCCCAAGTCTACTCCTATTTTGTTAGGCAGACCATTTCTAAAAATATCTAAGACCAAGATAGATGTTAGTAGTGGCTCACTTACCATGGAATTTGATAATGAGATTATTCAGTTTAATATTTATTATTCCGTGAACTACCTTGATGATGATAATCCTGTTCATTCTGTTAATGTTATTGATTCTTCAGTACAGGAAACTTTCAATCTTGGTGGAAATGATGAAAAGCCAGGTAAAATCTCGTGTATTACATTGCCAACTTCTGATGACATGCTTTTCCCCCTGTCTTCCAGGCCCTAATGAAAAATATGAAAAAGAAGTTGAGCTTTGGAAATCCACCTAATCCCGGTTGAAGGAGGAAACAACAAGTCTAGCCGAAGACAGTAAACAAAGGCGCTGCTCGGGAGGTAACCCGAGAGGGGAGTTTCTTTACTCCCTCAAATTTTTATTTTTTTTATTTTCATTTTTGTCATTTTCCTTATTAGTTAATTTCATTCAAAAAAAAAAAATGTCCCCTCATTTGATTCCATTCACATTCCCCTCTTTTGTTTTGTATTGTCACGCTCCATATTGAGGACAATGTGGAATTCAAGTGTGGGGGAGATGATTATCTATTATCTTTTTTTATCCCTATTTTATTCATCTTCATTCAATTTTTTTTGTTAGTTAGCTTTAATTGTGCTTAGACCCACATTTCGGTTTAATAGGAAGTAGCCCCACTTATGATTATTTTTGAACCACCAACTTCCTAAATTGCATAATCGGATAAACAATGAGCACATAGAGATGAGTTTTCCAATAATTTCTAAATTAGTTTGAAAATGGGGACAAATTGAAAAATTTCTGCAACCTAATTGAGTCAAACCAAAATTGATATGATAAAATACCGCCCCAAGTAACTTCATTCTATCCTTATCCCCTAGATTTTGAGTTCGGAATGAAGAATGAGCAATGACCTATAACTCATAATTGGATGGAAGAAGCACATATAAATCATAATTTGTGAGCTTTTGAGCCTATGAGCTACTTTTACTCTCTATATTAAGCTCTATTTTTTGATGTGTGTCCTGTATGGTTGGTTTGTGCTTGGATGTGCTTTCTTGTGCATACCGTTGTAGCTTCTTGACTCAAATGCAAAATATAGTAGAGGCATTAGGTTAAACTAAATTTGACCTGCTAAAAGGGCCTACCATGATACATGTACCAATAGAAGCCCTTTTGAGCCTTAGCATTTCCTTGAAATTTTGATGCCACGCTACAAGCCAAGAAATACCCTTTCTTTCGCATTGTCTCTGTTTTGAACCCATAGAGAAGGGATTCGCAAGCTTTTGTTGATTAAGGATCATGCTGTAGTCTAAGTCTAAGAAGTTGAAATGGTTATCTTGTGTTGGACGATGATTGTGTAATTGACTGAATTCAGGGGAATGTAATTCTATCTCAAGCTAATTGGTGAATGCGTAATGATTTGAACAAAAGAGAAAAAGTTGCAGTTTGTACTCAGAAAAAAAAAATTGAAAGAGAAAAGGCAATGAAAAGAAAGTTTAGTCATGAAAATTAGTAGTTGAGGAAGTCAAACACTCAACTTGTGAAAAAAAAAAAGAAGAGATTCAAGTGTGAACAAAGTTGGGTAGCGGGAAACAATGAAGTTCATATTAAGGGGTGAAGGAAGTAATGTCATTGTGAATTGACTTAGTTTGCGAAATTCCTTCTCGACTCAGCCTAAATATGTCATTTTATCCTACCTGACTTGAAGCCCCGTTACAACCAAATAAAGACCTTTACTTTGAACTTGTGTTATTGTTGGCTTCGGTTATGACATTTGAGCATTCTGTGGTAATAGATTCTCCATGCAGTGAGTTGGGTGAAAATTCTCACCCTTATACACTTTGTGCGAAGAGAGAAATATCTAGTGAGGGTGTTAACTCCCATTACATATGCGAGTGGTTTGAATTGCTTGGTCTATATTCTGTGCTTTCGAGTTAGTCGAAACTAACACCCATGTAGTAAATTATTGATAGAGGTTAACAGAGAACTCACGAGAGATGGGAGGATACAAGCCACATTTGGAAATGAATTGGGCCGGGGGTATTGATTTTCATTTCTGTTCAGAGGATATTGGATGATGCATCTCTTGCACACACTAACACACTCCGGTTATGCAACTGAATTTTCATGCTACAAGAGAAGTGGGCTGTAACATTGACTTTCCGATTTTAGGTCTATCTTTTTGTTTGAGTTATGTTTATTTTCTTTCACATCATTATTTGAGGACGAACAATGGTTTAAGTGTGGGGGGAATTGATAAGTGCTTTATTAGCACGTATTTAATTCACTTATTATCTTATTTTGTTATTGGTTTGATCCTATTGAAGCATTGTTTAATGCATTTTCACTTATTGTGCTATGTAAGGTCAAAAAGAAGAAAAAGAAAGGAAACAGGATCAAAGAAATACAAAAAAATCAAGAAGTGAGGTTCAAGGGTATATTCAAAGAGCTCTAAATCAATAATGGCATGTGGGAAGAAGATTAGATGCAAAAATCATGGCCAAAGAAGGTTTGGGGTGAAGTTAGAAATCAAAAACCCGCAAGGATTGTGATCATGAATTTTAGTCATAGATTGAAGCTCAATTTTGTCATAGAAGACTTTCTAATTTTGGAAAATCTATTTCACAAAGAATTTTATATATTTGAGTTTTCTTTCCAACGCAACTTGAATCACCATAATCGGACTTTGGGAAAGAAAGTTATGACCAAAACATCGAACACATGCGCTTCTCGGCAGTAGCTCACTTACGGCCGTGATAAGTAAAGTTACGGCCGTAACTTGCTCTCCAAGGAATTTCCTTATTTGATTCAAGGTCTATCTTTGGTATATCTTTGGGGTAAAGTTAGGGCACGATTTTGAGAGTATTAAAGGAGGAAAATCACCATAAAAATGAGGCTGGACATTGAGGAAAATTTAGAGAAAAATATAGAGCATTCTTGGAAGATTTTCAAGCTAAGAATATCAACAACAATGGAATTCATGAAGCAACTTGAAGAATCTACCACAATCATGCTAGGCTAAATTTCATATCTTGTTCAAAGGAGAAGTTGTGTTAACTTAATTATGTTATTTTTTTTTCCTACAAATTAGTAGCGTAAATTTATTCATTTATTTCAATTGTTGGATTATTATGTTTTGAATGTTCATTGAGTTTATTTGATTAATATTTTAATTTGGTCAATTGGATTATTGATCTTTGGATTCATGAATATGTTATGTTTAGATTCTTGATCCGTAATTGTAATTGAATCTTTACTTTAGTAGCAAATAAATCTCGTGCAGGTTTAGTAATAATTCAACTTGAATTGATTAATTCGAGCTTGTGAAATTAACGATCAAATTCAATCTATTCTTCTAAATTTTCATATTAGTCGTGCATTAAATCCTAAGAGCTTGTTTAGGATTGTCCGTGGCTAGAATTAGTTCGAAGAGCATGTTTTGAATCAATATACATAAGGATGAATTTAGATAATCAGAACTTGTTGATTATTTATGATTGATAATTGAATAGGGATAGAAACACGTTACAAGGAAAAGTATAACATTAATTGGGGGCACAACCAAACTTGAGAACAAGATTTCTTCTTATATTATTTCTCTAGTCATATTTAATTGTTTATTTTTATGCATATTTTTTTATTCAAGCAATTTCAAACAATAAATCTCTCCATTCCATTCTAATTGATCGAACAACTAAAATTAGTTTTCGTTCCTCGTGAGATCGACCCTTACTCTCACTACTACATTATTAATTAATATTTAGCGAGTAAGGAATTATTTATTATTTTGGTGCATTGCGACACGCATCAGTATTCAAAGACATAGAACAGTTAGGCACACACCTCAACAAAATGGGGGTGGCTGAGAGGTTTAATAGGACCATCATGGTTAAGGTTAGATGTATGTTGTTGAGTTCGGGTCTAGCTAAGGGTTCTTGGGGTGAAGCAGCTAGTACTATGGTTTACTTCATTAATAGGTCACATTTGAGTGCTATTGACTTTAAGACGTCAGAAGAGTTATCGAGTGGGAAGCCTTCAAATTTGTCCCACACTAGAGTTTTTGGTTGTGCGGCATATGGCATCAAACAGAGGGAAAATTGGATGATAGGACTATTAAGTATGTGTCGTTAGGTTATCCCATTGGGATTAATGATTAAAGGATATATTTTATGAGTTTTGGGTGAAAAGGGTATTAAAATCATTAATATCAGAGATGTAATGTTTTTTTTTTTTTTGATCGGACAGAGATGTAATGTTTAATTGGCTGAAGATCCACAACACAGGCACTTTAATTACTCTAATGGATCCTCCAGAAATCAATAGCTGGACAGTTTGGGCTTTCCAAAGATGATAGGATCAGTCCTATCCTATGGTTCGAAAGCAAGAAATTGGGAACTTGAGACCAATAGCTTTGGCTGGGTGTAATACCATTTTAACAGTCCTTTTTAAATTTGTGAAAGGCCACATGACACTATCAAAAATTAATTTTTTAGTTTGTTTTGTTCTATTCCCGTGTTGACATTGGTAAGATATTGCTCTTTCTTGCATTCTTCTATCTATGTTAAAAATATCGTATCAAGATGAACTATTAACACACACTATTAGCTCAAAAACAACACATAAGTGTGTCGTGTCAACCGACAAAAGTGGTTAGCAAACAATGCTCAAAAAAATTCTAGCATTCAAGAGGTACTTTTCACAACAATTGTTGGATATTAGTTAATAAATCAATAAATTGATTAAGTATCGAAAAACTGACAAAAGCGACTTCGTGTCGACTTTGACCAAATACTCAAAAGCTCGACTCAATTCGTTTAGACAAAATTGTTAGCTACTTCGCCGCTTCGGGGCGCACAAACTGAAGGGTATATTTGGCACTTCGAAAACCAATATCGGATGAATGAGAAATTACGAAAAATGACGAAATCGGGTCAAAATATTTGACCTTGCGACCGCATGGTTGGGAAACCATGCGATCACACGTCAAATTCAATTCCGGTTTTTGAGTAAAATCGTGCTGTCACACGGTTGTCCGGTGAATAGACACATTTTCATAAAGGTTCATGGTTTGGAAATGGTGCATGGTTTGGCTTCAACAATTTCGTCCACACTCTTTCATAGTCTATAAATAGGACCCTTTGGGTGTCCTATTCCTCACAATTTGATATGCAAAACATATATTATCCTCTCTTCTCTCCAAAAACAAACTTATTGCATTTATTTTGATTTTCCTTCATTTCATCCTTGAAGTACATAAGCTAAAATTTGGTTCGTTGTACTTGTATTTTGGAGTGCTACAAACAAAAGTATAGCCGTTGTATCTTGAGAGTCGATTGCCGGAATCTGTAGGCACCGTTGTGGGGCAAATTCGACTTAAGGACAAAGAGTCCAACTCTTGTCTCGGCTTTGTCACTACTTTTCTTCTTCTTCTCGTTTGTATTTTCTTTGCCGTTACTCTGTCCAATTTTTGGTACGGATTTACAAACTATCTTTCTACGTGTTTTGGCATCACTATTCACAGATTCATCCAACAACAGTCAATAAATTTATGTCTATGTTTTTAATTGAGTATGGAAGTTTAAAGTGACGATTTTTTTCACTGAACTTATCAAAACATTGAACATTGGTCAATTAGATAACTTTCTTAACTGAATTGATGGCTTGACAAATGATATACACACGTGGTTGTGGCGCCACGTTACCTTTAAACGACTAATCAAGACACACCAAATTGTTACATAAAAAAAATTTAAAAACGTTTTCGATTGATCAATAAAATTTTAAAAATATTTTTGATTGGTTACTAAACTTTTGAAAACGTCTTCGATTACTCACTAAAGTTTTGAAGGTCTCTTCGATTGCTCACTAAACTTTAAGGTGGTCAAATTGGACCTCTAATCTTGTAAAAAAGATGTTAATTGACATGAAAAATTAGAAATGCGTTTTCAATTATCAGTTGCATACAACAAACTAACTATTTTTTTGCTACTAATGTAGATTTATGGATTTTTTTAATGAATGTGATATATGTTGGTTTGATGTCGTTATTTTTTTTTTTTTTTTGTTAAATTAGATTATAGATCAAATATGAGTTAATAATTGATTTGTTCTAAATTTTCAAGACAATCAACGTCATATTACAAGTTCAGTGATAAAAAATCGACCATCTTAAAGTTTAGTAAGCAATATATAATGTCTTTAAAACTTTAGTGAGTAATTGAAGACATTTTTAAAGTTTGGTGACAAATTGAAAATGTCTTTAAAAGTTTATAATGCGTCAATTGTGTCGTTGTGTCACGTGTGTATTCTTTTCGCCAGTCATCAATACTGTTGCAAAATTTATATGAGTGGTTGACGACCATATTTTAATAAGTTTAGTAATAAAATTCGAAAGTTTAAGCTCATGTTTGGTTCCGGAGTTTTTATACAAAATTCATCCAAAACTCATTTTCAACTAAACATTTTTGTAGGATCCGCTATTTTCTTACTTTTCAACTACACAGTTTCTAAAAAATCCAATTTTCCCCCAATTTCTCTTGCACTAAACTTACTCTAAATTTTAGTAATCAATCGAAGACGAAGACATAAGTTCAATAACTATCAGAATAATTAACTCAGCATTCAAAGCTCAATGCAATCCAATCCAATTTTCGCATCTAAAATAAGTTGTTTAATATTTCTAGCCTTCTAGTTATATTTGGCTAAGCAATTCGTTTGCTCATTCAATTTAAGGGTTGGAGGTTTTTTTTTACACACACACACACACCGGAAGTTAATTAATTAGCAATCTTCATTATATAAAATACAACATAAACGGGTGGATTGTTACAAAGAAAATTCCACCGAAATGAACGAGAGAAGTACTTTAAGGAATGAATATTATTGATATTTTGAGACGAAAGAATTCCTTATCTTTCAAAATATTATATCAATTTTGAGTGATCCAAAAAAAAAAAAAAAAAAAAAATTTCTTTTGGGTTCATTAAGAAAATACTCTAGTAGATGTTTAAAATCCTTGTCAAAGTCATATTACCCGGAACTTAGGGTGGGTTTACCAAGAGTATGTTTAGAAAGTGACACTAAGCCATTTATTGAAAACTTTTCAATTCATAGTTATCTCAAGCTGTAACCCTCTCTTAATAATCATTTATTGTCTCAACAATTTCAAGCATTAAAAGTATATTCGAATTTGAATTCAAAAAGGGCATTTATAATTTTGTCAAACCGACCATTTGTCGATGATGTATCTTTTAGAAATTCCCATTGGGACTAAGACGCGTGACACTAATTTTTGATAACCTTGATTAGATGATCAGAGAAAGTTCCTATTTCAGTCTATATTTCTCTGAAAAACATAATGATAATGATCAATGAGATAATTATAGAGAAATGAATTGGAGACGGACTTTTCTGATATTTTATTTCACCAATTGCAATATTTTGAGGAGATTATGTACGGTTAGCTCATTTACGATCACAAAAAGTTGACGATATTATTTTTTTCTTAGATAAAATTTCATAATTGGAAAGTGATTTTAAAAAATGTGTATAATTAAAAAGTAATTTGAAAAAATTTAAAGAAGAATACTTGTTTATAAACATGTATGCTAAACACGTACACACTAGAAAGAATAAAATCGAAGGCACTCTTGAATCTAGATAAGTCTTTATATTTGAAATTATTTTATGTCGTTGAAATGTCAATTCAATAATGAAGGTGAGGGAGGGACAAGAGCATGCTAGCATACTGCTGTAAGGAGAACATCTATACCACATATTCACGATAAGGGGGACCATATTTTGATTGCTAAATAATTCTGAATAAAAATCATTTATTTATTTTATTTTATTCTATTTTTTATATATTACCGGATAACTATTTTCTACGGTGACATATTCTCTACAAAGTTTGTAGTTTATGAAATATATAGTGTTCAATGTTACGACATCATCACGGTTACATCAGCTTAGCAAGCACTGTAACAATAAATCAATTACTTATTGTTCTTATAAGTTAAGAATTAATTTTAAAAAAAATAATTTAAGAGTGCATAATTTTATTTGTTTTAAGAGTTCACACAACGTTACTATCTGTTTGGTAAAATAATACGTTTATAAAGCTTTTATATATAATTAAAAAGTTTAGAAAAAAAATGTGTGTGATTAAAAAGTGATTTGAAAAATTATATTTATTAAAAAGTGATGCTACATGAACAAAAACTTTGACATAGAATTTTACATCCACACACATAGCAACAATCTATTTATTTATTATTATATTAACTTCAAAATCAATAATTCACAAGTTCGATCACACTCACACTTTTCAGTTCAAAAAGCCTTTTTCTCGTTTAAAAACATGTATATAATTTGCTAAACAAAGGCTTAAAAAGTGATTTTGGTATATATATATATATATATATATATATATATATATATATATATATATATATATGCTTGTAAAAGTAATTGGTTGAATATGCTAAGACACGTGTCAGGTACGCATTCGATCAATTACGTGTCGACATCTGGGAACGGGACCACAATCTTATCACGTGGTCGGTGTCAGCAAGTGGTGTGTTGGTTTGACCTAGTTCAGTAACGCCAAAATAAAACTTTTGCAATTCAACTCTCCAAGTAGGACTGGAAATCTAAACCGTCAAATCTTAAATTGAATTGAAATCGTAATTTTGAAATCGTTGATTTGAGTTCACGTGAACCCGTCAATGTTTTGATTTTGACCTAAATCGAACCGTTTTCAAATGATTTGATTTATATTTCACTTTTTAAAACTCATTTCAAACCGCCAACCCGCAAAAACAAATTACAATGAATATTTAATGACAAAATTATAAATTTATTTCACAGTTAAATTTTTTTCTTTTTCTTTTTTTAACAGAATTTGGCTTAAAAAAATTCTCAAGACTTATTCCACCAATACACCTCCATAAGTCCAGCCCACAAAATTACAGATTTATGTAAAATTACTTTTGTTCTCCTCTGAGAAAAAAAATAGTGATTACTTTTATCATAATTCTACATAAACACAAATTTAGATTCCTATTGTTTAGTGATTTATATTCAAATTCTCAGTATTCTTCTATGAGCATTTGTCTAGGAAAGTAATGATTATAATACTCGAAGATAAATATCTAACCATCTAAACTTAATGATCAATCTTTTATTCTTAGAGGTGGAATTCATATTTTTTTCTATTTAGAAGAGGTATATATAATCTTTGATAAATGTTTATTTTTTTGAGAAATGTAAATAATGCTTTGAGTGGCTTTCACATAATTAGTTTAGTAGGCATGTTGAGTTTGCAGCTCTCCATCTCTGCAAATACCTTTTTTTGTTCATTTGGTTCTCATTTCTTCATTTACTAAAGACTTATGTATAGACATACTTTACAGTTTAGAAGAATGGATCCCATTTTAGAATTAATTTTGATGTCTTAACTCAAAAATTGTATTCCAATATTTATTTCAATTTGATCTAAATATATTAGTTTAATTTCATTTACAAATCGTGGTTTGAACCCGCATCAAACCGCAAAAAAAATGGTTTTGTTTGATTTTGTTTAGGAAATTAAATGGTTTGGGTTGGGTTGGAAAAACTTCAAACCGTTTTAAATAGTTTAATTTGAAAATTTATCAAAAATCGACTAAAACAAACCGTTTACACCCCTATCTCCTGCTTTGGGTAAACAGTAAAAATGGTCACAATATTTAAACTTCTAGTGAAAATAGTATTCAACGTTTGGATAGTTATACTTCAGAATCACCAAACGTTGTGCAAATGGTCCCTACCGTCAGATTCATTTAGTTCCCACAGTTAAAAACGTGTAAATAGTACAAATGATCTCTAACCTTTGAGTTTCTTGCGATAATAGTCCATAACATATTGAGCTCATGTTTGATGTATTTAATTTGTAATTTACAAGCGTTTGGTGTATTTAGTCTCTAACATATTAAGACCCTGTTGGAGACTGGTTAATTCAAATAATGTGATTTGTAATTATAATTTTTGAAGAAATTGTGATTATAAACTAAGATTTTTTTTTTTTTATTGGGAATTATGTGTAAATTATTTTATTGATAGAATGTGTAGTTGAAAACAAGTTTTTTAAAAAAATGAAGTTTAATTAGGATTTCTAAAGTGCACAGTAAAAATTTTAACAGAAATTCACTACATTAACAGTTCAACATATTGGTAAAAAATAGAAATTCACAGAACATAAACAAATAAATACATTGGACATCATTTTATGAATTAAATAACAAAATTCACGGAACATGATCAAACAAATACATTGTATTAAACTTTTCGTTGAGATCTTTGATTTGACACTCATATTACATATTTTTCGACTTCAAAATAATACAACAATTATCAAAGGAATATAATTATTAAAAAAAGAAATACTCTCTCCGTTCCACAAAAATGTGTTTGTTTTCTTTTTTTCTTCTTCTTTTTTTTTTTTGTCCCAAATTATAAGTCATTTTCTTTGTTGGCGACAACACTTGTAATACCACTTTTTCGTTTTATGTATTTTCTTGAATCTCACGTAATTTTATGTTGATACGATTACAAATTATGTAATTGATTATTATTATTATTATTATTATTATTATTATTATTATTATTATTATTATTATTATTATTATTTATATTTGAATTATTTTGCAGTGGAAGGACTTGGACGTCGTCTCGATCAATGTACCAAATTAAAAAGTTCATAAATTTTTTTATATGCAATTTTATGTGATTAATTGTTTATTTTAATTGTTAGGCTTGCCAATTCTATTTTTATTAAGTTAGTGGCATATTGCATTTAAATTTGATATTGGGGGTAAGTTTTAGAGGCTTTTGGGGGTTCAATGGGAAAGTTTTGGACTTAATTAACCATTTTGGGAGTAGAGGGACCAAATTGCAAAGTTTCAAAATTTAAACCTATACCTAATTCTAAAACACACAACCCTCGGTCTCTCTCTCTCTTCGCACACACATCACCCTCGGTCTCTCCCTCTCTACCGCTCGTCCCTCGCAGCCGCTGCCCTTTCTCGGCCTCTCCTTCCTCGCGCAGCCGGTCACCAACCACCACCGGTAAAACACCCACCTTCCCCAAAACCTAGCACACACACCGACTCAAGCGCACCACACACACACGCAATCGCACACACCCACAGCACACGCACACGCACCACACACACACACACTCGCGCACACATATATGTTTATTGATGTATATATATGTTGAATGTATGTATATATACTAAGATTCTCAAAATTTCAGATTTCAAAATATGTAAATTTCGAATTTTAAAGGTTAAATTTTGAGATTTGAGTAATGTTTATATATATGTATGTATGTATGCATTTGATTCATTTAGTGGAATATATGTATATGTTTTTATATGCACGTGTGTATGTATTGAGAAATTTCAGATTTACGAATGTTAAAGATTTTTTATTGAAATGCCTGTCAAGTTTTAAGTGGGTGATTGATTTTCTATCGATTTGGAAATTTGAGAACTTCAGGTTTATGAGTAGTAGAATGTTAATTGGAATTATCCATATGAAATTTAGGTTGTGATGAATATTTCATAGATTTTGACTTTATGTAATTTGATTAGTTAGATTTCAATTTTGGCATCTAAGTTAATCTCTTATTTCGAATGAAGTATGATTTGTATTTGACATGACTTAAGATCCCATTTGGTTTGAATTGTGAGTCACGTGAAAGTTTCAACCTTATTTAGAAGTGTGAAATGTGATTTTGAACTAAAATTATATTTCACTTAATGAATGGGTACAACTAGGATTTTGGTACATTGACGACACTGGCAGTCGAGGCTCCTCCACTTGCAAATCCAGATAACGGTAAATACTAAGGATGTCATGTAAGTAAACTTCCCCCTACTTTCATCAAAGTTGAATGTTAATGTGGAATTAATGTGCTTAATTGACATTCGTGTTAATTACGGAATTTTAATGCTTTTGGTCTACCATATGCAATTATGTGTAGTTAAGGAAATGTTCAAGCATGCACGTTACATGTCATTGCATCATCAAGCATGCATTGGCATCGAAATGGGAAAGTCAAATGTTTTAATGAAAGTAATGTGTCAAAGTGCAATTTGTCAAAATTATGTATCCCAAGTTTTTGAAAGAATGGGTGTACTTCTATGTCATGAAAGGTCCGAGTGGGAAATGGGGCGCGGGGGATCGGCGTACCCGAATGTAATGAGCCGCTTTGCGGTGGAATGAATGTAATGAGCCGCTTTGCGGTGGAATGAATGTAATGGGCCGCTTTGCGGTGGAATGAATGAATGAACCGCTTTGCGGTGGACATGCGCATGTTAATCTGGTTCCAAATAAGAATGGCCCACTGTTATCTGATTGACTAGAAGTTACACCAAGTGAGCTCACGGTGGAATGAAGTGAAAGTTTTGAAATGTCAAGTGAAAGCTTGAAAAGTTTGAAAGTTTTGAAAGGTTAAAGTGAATGGGGATACATATTTCAAAGTTTAAAGCATTTCATGTCATAAGCATGCATTCATGCATAAAGTTTACTTACTGAGCTTTAGCTCACCCCAATCCCTCCCCAACATTTCAGGTGATGAAAGTTAGGTGATCCGAGGAGAGCACTTGGTGACATACTCAGGCTACACCGCTTCAAGTTTTTAAAGAAAATAAAGTTAAATTTTGAAGTTAATTAAGTTTATAATTAATTATTTCTTAATTGATTCATTTTATGTTGATAATTGTTTGGTTGAGATTAGTTTTAAATTAGTTATGGAATTTCTAATATTGGTTATATTATCACTTATTGCATTTAATTGAAGCTTATTGATACAAAATGTTGTGTTGAGGAGTTTGGAGAATGAGTTTGAAATAATGTGGTGATGTTGGAGTTTGAAGTAGAATTGGGGTTGTATGTTGAATATTGGATTTCTATTTGAGTTGAGTTTATGTTGTAAAATGATTTTGATGTCCCTCTACAGGTTGGTTAAGTCCAATTTATAGAGGAGACTCTGTCGAAATTTCTATAAGATTTTAAAATAGAAAATGAAAATGTTGAAGCTTTTAAATGATTTGTTTTCCGCATTTTAATGTTTAAACAATTTAAATTCCGCATTTAATGTGAATGGAAGTTAACACGCCTAGGTTTAAGGTCTTGAAACTTGGGGTGTTACATTTTTTGGTATCAGAGCTAAGAGTTTTAAAAGCGATTCTGTAGACTTTTAAAATTTATTTGAAAATGGTTCGGGTACTGAGTCACGCCTCAAGTGCTTCTCCCTCGATCATCTGGTAAGTTAAATTTTGTTTAAATTATGAAATGTTATTTGATGTTCCAATTATTGTAAATTCTTGCATGCTAATGTGTAATGTCGGAAAGTGAAAGGTTAAGAATGTTGTCAGTGAATATGACGAGCATATCTTGGTTATGTAAATGAGGAAGTGAGAAAGTAATGGTTATTAAAAATTTGGGTGCCGTTTATTAGATCTTTTTGTGAAATAAGAAATGGATATGAATAGTATATCGGTACGAGAGTATACAATGTCCAAACGAGAAGTTGAGAAGTCATCGAACTTAGTATTAAGCACTTATCATGTTTGATCTCGGGTCTACCCACTCATTTGATAGTCCAACAGTTATAGGAAAATTGATTTACCCATCTCAGTAGCTGGAGACCAAGTTTATATTGTCAACGCCATTTGAAGAATTGTTGAACTAAAGTTATGTGTTGAGAAATGTCCCAATCATGGTGAATGGGAAGGAGTAGATGATGGATTTCATAACACTGAATACCCACAAACTTGATGTCATACTAGGAATGAGATGATTATTATGGTATAAGGTTTCAATCACTGACTACTTTAAGGTGGTATTTGAACCTTCAAATGAGACCCTTTTTCGCCTTGTTGAGGTAAAGGTAGAACTTTCTATTTCGATATTATCAGTGATGAAGGCTCGTCAATTGATGAATAAGAGTTATTAAGCCTACTTGGTTGCAATAATTGAAGTGTCTAAGGTGAATACTTCTCTCGAATAAATTTCTGCTATTCGAGAATGACTAAAGATGTTCTCAGAAAATCTTTGTGATTTACCGCCTAAAAGAGAAATTGAATTCGTTATCGATTAAGTGCGCAACTCTAGTATCCAAGGTATGATATCGGATGGCTCCTTCGTAACTTAAGAGAGCTCAAAGTGCAACTATAGAATCTCGTGGACAAAGGTTTTATTCGATCTAGCTTTTTGCCATGGGGTGCCCAGGAGCTATACATGAAAAAGAAAGATGGTTTTATGAGACTTTGCATAATTGAATTTAGACATGGCAAAACCAGTTTTATGAAGTTGTGAGGAGATGTTGAGATTAGAAGTGATATGATTTTATTGAGACTTTTATGAGAAGAACTATGAAATTAGAAGTTTAAAGATTTGGTTCTTAGTTATTGGGAATTAAGTAAGGGATATTGTGTTGAGTAAGTGAATTATTCCTCTATTTTGAGAGAAATTTATTATGTAGTTTGGTCTTGTGATTAAATTTTGGGAATATGATTTGTGGCATATATTTATAAGTATGAGTAGTCTTTTGAACCAACTAATGTATTGAAGGAAGTGAGATATTGATATTGGAAATTATGATTTGAAATTGTTATGTTGAGGAATTATGGATTGGTTTTCTGGGATATCAAGGTATACATGAAGTTATGTAATGATTTGATCCATACATTGGGAAATGATAAGTTATATTTTGAAAAGATGAGTGACGACAAGTATTATAGCGTTATTGGGAAGAATCTTAATTATTCTTGGGAACGGATTGATCACTAGTAAGGAATGATCACTCGTATTGGAGAATATTATAAATTATAAGGATATGAGATAATACTGTTGATTTATTTTGGAATTTGATCGGGAAGATATGTTAAAGATAAGATGATGATATTATGTTGATTTGTGAATAATATGTTATTGGATATACTACATAGAGAGAATATTCAGGTAATTTCTATCGTTTTAATTATTTTGGTGATATTTGGTGATAAAGAAGTTTTAGAGATGACAAATTATTATGGTTTGATATGTTTTTAAAGAAATAGTAGAGATTTATTGAAATTTGGAGAGAATTTTCCATGGGCTTACAGAGATTAGTGAAGAGACGTGATGTCATTTGGGTTATTGAATAATGACTTAAGTAATCAGCAAATATTTATTTATACAGAGTTTAGAGGCTATGTTGAGAGCTTGCATTTTAGACCTTTGTGATGGTTAGGAAAATCATTTACCGTCTGTTGAATTTACATGTAATATGATTATTGAGATTAGTCAGTTACCATGAATGGGAGATATTGAAAATATTTTATGGTGAGATGCCTTAAAGGAGTAACCACTTATTCAAAGTGAGAAATTGGGGACATGCGATTGAATGTTTGGGATTATGTGAGATAATGATTGTCATAAGGTCAATTGTATATAAAAGGTATAATAGATGATTGTAAGGAATAATGTGATGATGAGAACTGAAGGTGATAATATATTGAAATTATGAAATAAGTTGACCATCCATGAATAAGTTATGTTGTATTTGGTTCTAAGTGGAAATTCAAAGAATGATGAATCTCAGTCATGGAAAATGAATCAGGATTTCCTCATAATGTGAATGATTCACTGATGTACATTAAGTTTTCAATATTGATGAAAGAAACTTTATAAGGTCCTAGATTTGTACAAGTATTGCAGAAGTAATGCATCTGATCGGAGGAAAGTTTAGGATAGTACATACCATGAAATTGTGGAGATTATTATTGATGGTATCTTGATTCAAAAAATAAGAAATGAAACTTTAGGCAATTGTCCTTGTGGATAGGATTTGTGGAAAAAGAGAATAAGACTTCACAATGATTATTTATTATGGAGTAGTGGGCAGAAAGAGTGACAATGGCAGAATTTAAGATTTATTGAGTTTGAGAGATTGATATAAAGTCTTAGTGAGTATATTGACGTAAAAGGTTCGTGTGAAGGATATGATGGTTATTATGTTGTAATCTTAGAGAGATTGATATGATTAATTGAGGTCAGCAGTGTGACTTTTTATTATAATGAGATTGTATCTTTGGGTTAAGTAAACTTGATGAGGAATTTTATATGAATCACAAAAGTTTTATTCATTGGTGAGGTCAAGGATTTATTTATAAAATACTTGGTTAGAGTATTGTTATGATGATTTTGAAAGTATGGACCTTTAAGTTAGTACCTTGGTGTTAGTTTAAGATGAGTGTATGATGCTGAATACTTGATTTCAATATATAAGTATGGATTACAGGATTTAAGTTTGATCCTCCGATTTTTAAAAGAAATGACAGCGTGTTCAGAAAGGATTTCGTTTGTGAATCTTTCCAGAAAGATTCTGACAAAGTTTTAGTATTCCTACTATATATTTTGGTATGGACGTCGAGTTTCACTAATTCTGGATTATAAAGCCTTCTTTTGGTCAATCTTCTTGATTTTAGTTTTAAGAATGTGATCAATCAATATATATATATTATGGTTTAGCCGTTAGAATAGATCCTATGAAAGGCTGAAAATAGAAAGTTAGTGAATGGATTCATAAGTGGGATAATGTCGGTTGATGATCTCTTACAACAAGAACTATCAAACTTCGATCCGTATTGAGTACTATACGATAGGAAATGTAGATTGCCAGTTCATTGGGATGAAGTAGGAGAAAGAAGATTATTGGGTCCAGAAATAGTACAGCAGACAACTGAAGTTGTTGAAAAGATTCGTCAACAAATGAAAATTGCACAGAGTAGACATAAAAGTTATGTGGACAGAAGAAGGAAACCTTGGAATTCGTTGAAGACGATATGATCTTTTTGAAGGTAGCTCCAATGAAATGAGTTATGAGATTCGGGAAGAAAGGAAAGTTAAGTCCGCGATTTATTGGTCCCTTAGAGATAATTGAATGGGTAGGTGACTTGACTTATCAGGTTGCATTGCCATCAGCAATATCGGGAGTGCACAATGTTTTTCATGTATCAATGTTGAGGAAGTGTATTTTGAATCCCTCTCATAGACTCGGTTATGAGTAGTTGGATCTTTGTGAGAATCTGACTTATGAAGAATCACCTGTGACAATCCTAACGAAAGCAGGCAAGGAACTTAGAAGGAAGAAGATTGCGTTAGTTAAAGTTCATTGGAAAAGTCATGCAGTAGAAGAGGCTACTTGCGAGAGTAAGGACGAAATGCGTGCCAAATATCTACAACTTTTTGATAAGTTTTAATTTCGAGGACGAAATTTCTTTTTAGGGGGTAAGGAATTGTAATACCACTTTTTCGTTTTATGTATTTTCTTGAATCTCACGTAATTTTATGTTGATGCGATTACAAATTATGTAATTGATTATTATTATTATTTATATTTGAATTATTTTGCAGTTGAAGGACTTTGACGTCGTCTCGATCAATGTACCAAATTAAAAAGTTCATAAATTTTTTTATATGCAATTTTATGTGATTAATTGTTTATTTTAATTGTTAGGCTTGCCAATTCTATTTTTATTAAGTTAGTGGCATATTGCATTTAAATTTGATATTGGGGGTAAGTTTTAGAGGCTTTTGGGGGTTCAATGAGAAAGTTTTGGACTTAATTAACCATTTTGGGAGTAGAGGGACCAAATTGCAAAGTTTCAAAATTTAAACCTATACCTAATTCTAAAACACACAACCCTCGGTCTCTCTCTCTCTTCGCACACACATCACCCTCGGTCTCTCCCTCTCTACCGCTCGTCCCTCGCAGCCGCTGCCCTTTCTCGGCCTCTCCTTCCTCGCGCAGCCGGTCACCAACCACCACCGGTAAAGCACCCACCTTCCCCCGACCTAGCACACACACCGACTCAAGCGCACCACACACACACGCAATCGCACACACCCACAGCACACGCACACGCACACGCACCACACACACACACTCGCGCACACATATATGTTTATTGATGTATATATATGTTGAATGTATGTATATATACTAAGATTCTCAAAATTTCAGATTTCAAAATATGTAAATTTCGAATTTTAAAGGTTAAATTTTGAGATTTTATTAATGTTTATATATATGTATGTATGTATGCATTTGATTCATTTAGTGGAATATATGTATATGTTTTTATATGCACGTGTGTATGTATTGAGAAATTTCAGATTTACGAATGTTAAAGATTTTTTATTGAAATGCCTGTCAAGTTTTAAGTGGGTGATTGATTTTCTAGCGATTTGGAAATTTGAGAACTTCAGGTTTATGAGTAGTAGAATGTTAATTGGAATTATCCATATGAAATTTAGGTTGTGATGAATATTTCATAGATTTTGACTTTGTGTAATTTGATTAGTTAGATTTCAATTTTGGCATCTAAGTTAATCTCTTATTTCGAATGAAGTATGATTTGTATTTGACATGACTTAAGATCCCATTTGGTTTGAATTGTGAGTCACGTGAAAGTTTCAACCTTATTTAGAAGTGTGAAATGTGATTTTGAACTAAAATTATATTTCACTTAATGAATGGGTACAACTAGGATTTTGGTACATTGACGACACTGGCAGTCGAGGCTCCTCCACTTGCAAATCCAGATAACGGTAAATACTAAGGATGTCATGTAAGTAAACTTCCCCCTACTTTCATCAAAGTTGAATGTTAATGTGGAATTAATGTGCTTAATTGACATTCGTGTTAATTACGGAATTTTAATGCTTTTGGTCTACCATATGCAATTATGTGTAGTTAAGGAAATGTTCAAGCATGCACGTTACATGTCATTGCATCATCAAGCATGCATTGGCATCGAAATGGGAAAGTCAAATGTTTTAATGAAAGTAATGTGTCAAAGTGCAATTTGTCAAAATTATGTATCCCAAGTTTTTGAAAGAATGGGTGTACTTCTATGTCATGAAAGGTCCGAGTGGGAAATGGGACGCGGGGGACCGGCGTACCCGAATGTAATGAGCCGCTTTGCGGTGGAATGAATGTAATGAGCCGCTTTGCGGTGGAATGAATGTAATGGGTCGCTTTGCGGTGGAATGAATGAATGAACCGCTTTGCGGTGGACATGCGCATGTTAATCTGGTTCCAAATAAGAATGGCCCACTGTTATCTGATTGACTAGAAGTTACACCAAGTGAGCTCACGGTGGAATGAAGTGAAAGTTTTGAAATGTCAAGTAAAAGCTTGAAAAGTTTGAAAGTTTTGAAAGGTTAAAGTGAATGGGGATACATATTTCAAAGTTTAAAGCATTTCATGTCATAAGCATGCATTCATGCATAAAGTTTACTTACTGAGCTTTAGCTCACCCCAATCCCTCCCCAACATTTCAGGTGATGAAAGTTAGGTGATCCGAGGAGAGCACTTGGTGACAGACTCAGGCTACACCGCTTCAAGTTTTTAAAGAAAATAAAGTTAAATTTTGAAGTTAATTAAGTTTATAATTAATTATTTCTTAATTGATTCATTTTATGTTGATAATTGTTTGGTTGAGATTAATTTTAAATTAGTTATGGAATTTCTAATATTGGTTATATTATCACTTATTGCATTTAATTGAAGCTTATTGATACAAAATGTTGTGTTGAGGAGTTTGGAGAATGAGTTTGAAATAATGTGGTGATGTTGGAGTTTGAAGTAGAATTGGGGTTGTATGTTGAATATTGAATTTCTATTTGAGTTGAGTTTATGTTGTAAAATGGTTTTGATGTCCCTCTACAGGTTGGTTAAGTCCAATTTATAGAGGAGAATCTGTCGAAATTTCTATAAGATTTTAAAATAGAAAATGAAAATGTTGAAGCTTTTAAATGATTTGTTTTTCGCATTTTAATGTTTAAACAATTTAAATTCCGCATTTAATGTGAATGGAAGTTAACACGCCTAGGTTTAAGGTCTTGAAACTTGTGGTGTTACAACACTTCTGCTTTTATACATAGAAATGTAAACGTAAATATAATATAGATGCTCTTTTTTTTCTAATAAGAACCATCCCCTCGCTTAGTACAATGGGTTTTCTATCTTTACTACATGGTATTGGTCGGCCTTTTGGAAATAGTAAATATATAGATATAGAAAGTTTTGATTTCCTAAGCATTGTAATTAGTTTTATGCCAAGCACTATGTTTATATGACAATAAGTGTATATATGCAATTTAATTGCAAGATGACTACCAATATCATTGAATGTACATAAAAAGTTACAATAAATTGTAACACGACTACCAAGTACCAATACCATTTCTAGCAGATCTTTAGGAGCTCACAAGCTAAACTCTCCACTTTGATAAATTTTATTACCAAAAATACTTGATTGGCTCTAAACAGTCCATGTTAAACATAAAACATGGGTCAGAATCAAATTCGATTTTGCAAATTACTCGACAATTCAGATTTTTCTTAAGTATGTGCTCAGTAACCATTAAAAATAGTTTATAAATTACACAATTTTTCGAACTAGGTTTTATCTCATTAAAATTTAGCCACTGCTTGATATCTATTATTTTTAACTTATTTTTCTATAGTACTCAATTTTGACCACAAGTTTTAAGAATAAAATATTTTACACAAAAATTCAAAAATCTCCACTCATTTTCAAATTTTTTTTTAACAAATTATGTAAATCAAATAAAGGCTTAAAAAGGTTAATGGAGTGTTCGGCGGCACCTGGCCGCAATTTTTTTTTATTATTATTATTATTTTAAATAAAATGTATGATTAAAAATTAAAAATATAAAATGCATAATTACAAAGTTATTTTAAAAATTGTGTTGTTTATAAATTAATTTATAAAGCATATGATTTTGCGTATAAAAATGGCCAACGGCAGTCAGAGAATTTGGTAAAAATGGGGACACCGAAAAATCTACAAACAAGTACCAAAAAAAAAAATGCCAAAATGTGAGTGGGTTATGGATTGACTTTCAAGTGTTTGGTTTCAGTATCACATGCAGATATGAAAAGCCAAATTAGGCCTTTTTGGAAATAATGAACAACGGGCCCATCACGTGACTTGTCCATCTTTCAAACCTGCCTTTACATCTTTAATGCAGCACATGGGTCCCATCATTCCAATATATGATTTATAAATTGGGTTATGATTTCGAGATAAAAAATAGTAGTTAAAAATTGAATAAAGAAAATATGTGTGATTAAAAATTAATTTGAAAAATTGTATAGTTTATCAACCAATTTATTCTTTTACCAAACAGATATGTGATGATGATGATGCTTAGTGCTTTTTTTGCCTGGTTTGAGTTGTAATAGTAAGTTTTTGAAGAATTATGGCTAAAAATGGGTAATATTTTTTTAGTTTATTGGTAGATTATTGTATTTGTAGAGTAGAACATGTATTTGAAAAAAAGTTTTTAAAAAAATGATATGTTGAAAATAAGCATCTATTTTTTAACGCAATCATTACAATTTATAAATCAATCTATAAACAATACTATTTCTCAAATTATTTTTTAGTCATACACATTTTCTCTCTCCACTTTTTAATCATAAATTAATTTATAATTGCTACAGTGTTACTGAACAGAGCACCTTGGTAAAAGTTTTTTTTTTTAATAGAAGATTGTGATATTTTTAAGGTAAAATAAGTTATTAAAAAGTGTTTTGAAGTAAAGGTTAATTTGTTTATTTCCCATCCGTAAGAAGAATTCTTCTTGATGAGGTTTTGAACCATTCAATAGGTGGTTGATTCTTGGGACACTTGTTATCCTAGAGTCTCTTTCATCTCATCAACAACAGCATACTTATATTTGTGCACGTTACTAAAAGTTGCGTCTCTTTGAACTTGTTAAAAGCCGACCAGCCTTTTTATTACACGACGGTTTTTCATCTAAATCTGATTTATTCTCATCTAGTAGAGAGTTACATTATGAGATTAAGGATTTTATTTTATCGATTAGGGATATTTTATTTTCTTCATTACATGAATGAATGTCATATTTATTGAATCCAAAGTTAATTGCTTCGACGACGTACGAATATTACTAAAATGTTTTATTTTTTCATTACATGAATGAATGTCATATTTATTAAATCCAAAGTTAAACTATTTGCACGTGTGAATATTACTAAAATATTTTATTTTTTCATTACTATTCGCACGTGTGAATATTACTAACAAGTTTAAACACTGATTGATAAGTGTTGCTAGTTCTACTATTAGTTTTACAAGTCCATTCAACTTGGATAATTCTAATTTTCAAATGACATACACATACTTTGATTTATTAGATTAGAAGATATAGATATAGTGTCGACAAAATTGAATAGTACGGTTTGTTGAATTCAAGCCCAATGAGAGATACAATGATCCACTAGCAAGGACCCAACTAAGGCCCAACGGACCTTGACCCATAACTAAGGCTTGAAATATCGCCTTGGGTCCGATTCCGAGGTGGTGTGTCAAGCGAACCTTGTTAGCCGAACTGATTTACGCCTAGCCGATGTGCTTTATACTCAGTCGAGGCGCTTTACGGCAGTGACCAGAAGAGAGATAGAATTAGAGATGTGACACTGCCTTTACTAAGATGTGACAGGCGTTCATCCCCTATGAAATGTAGCAATGATTACGGTCAAAAAGCAAGGTTGTCACCTCCAAGAGCTAGGGTGAAGACAAGTGTAAAGTATGCCACGTGTCATGATCCGAGACAACAAGTTCCTCTATAAATGGAGCACACTTTCCTCCAAGAACGGGGTTAGCATTTTCTCACTCTTAACAAGATATATTTCTCTCACTCCCTTTTCTCTCTTTTACACATTTACCTCTCCCGCACCCAATATATATTCGCTTAAAATGAGTACTAACTTTGGCATAGGAGTGCAAACGGGAGCCACCTCGACCCCATTTGCATTCTGATTATTTGTCACGGTGTGCAGGAGATCCACGTATTCAAAAGGGAGGAGCTGAGACGTGTTGGTCCAAGGTCCAGCTGGATTTTGTGGTCAACATTTTGGCGCCGTCTCTGGGAAACCATACTGCTAACCACGAAAACGCATGATGAAAAGCCACACATAGAAAGGAAGTCCTGAAAAAGGGCGAGTAACCTCTTGCAAAAGAGCGGAGAACTGTAAAACTTTGAAACACAAGTTTGGTAACCTTGAAAAAATGTAGAAAACTTTGAAATATAAGTTTATTCACCTTGAAAAAGGCTTAAAACTTTGAAATATAAGTTTATTCACCTAGAAAAATGTTTAAAACTTTGAAATATAAGTTTATTCACCTTGAAAAATGCTTAAAACTTTGAAATATAAGTTTATTCACCTAGAAAAAGGCTTAAAACTTTGAAACATAAGTTTAACAACCTTGAAAAAGGCTCGGAGCATTGAGATAGAAGTCTATCTATACTTGAAAGATAAACTAGAACCAAGAAATCTCTCTGAAACATGAATGAAAGCGATGGCGATGTTAACCCCCGTAGGGGTAGAAATGGCCAGCACAGCGAGGAGGAGGTTCCGCAAGGGCTTCATGAGAACGCCAATGAGGGGGCGGCACAACCTAACCCACCAAGCCGGCACCGTAATCTCCATATGTTGCGAGATATGACTCGCATGGCGGCTCAAATGCTGGAAATGCAGAAGCAGCAGATATAACAGACTGCCGCAATGAATGCCTACATGGCTAGAGGGTATGTTGTGAACGAACCCATGATGCCTCCACAATACCCGCAGCCACATTACTCACCATCTGATGCGACCACCGCGTATTATTATCAAGATCCACAGGCTTATGCCGAGGTGGAATCCGAGCCCTTCTACGAGGAAGGCCTGGAACATGAAGCACGTGAGGAACAAGCCCCACTCCCAGCTAGACACAGGGAGGCTTCACCCACGAAATCTGGCAGTGTCTTCAGCCGGATATGAGGGTTATTCACAGGCAGGCGAGGGGGTCGGAACAATGCAACTGAGTCTAGAAATAGGCGGGAGCGACGCGCTGAAAAAGCCTTGTCGCAGAGTCGAATGTACAGGGACCAACAAGGTACGGGGGGAGAAAGGCTCACCCCCACACATGAGCCTAGGAATAGGCAGGAAAGGAGAGCCGAAGCAGTTCGGACCAATCCTTGCAACGAGTTACTGAGCCATGAAAGGCCAAATTACTGCCGTGTTCTGCCACCACAAAGGCAGGAGTACGCTCCGCCGCCTTATGACCAATATCGTGACCAAATGTACTCCGGTCACGACGAGAACAGCGAGCTGCCGTCATATGAGCTAGATGACGACGAGGAAATAAGTCCTTTCACAGAGGGCCTCTGTAGGTGCCCAGTGCCTCACGACATCGAAATGTCAGAAATAGCAAAATATTCTGGCCGAGGTGATCCAGACGATCACCTGTTAAACTACCGTGCTAGCATAGAAATAGTCGGGGCCACTCCGGCACTGAAATGTAAATCCTTTGCTTTAACCCTTGAGGGGAGTACAATACGATGGTATAAAAAACTCTCCCCCTGGCAACATCCACAGTTGGAGAGATTTGAAAACGGCCTTTAAAAATGGTTTTGTTTCCTCCAGGCCTGGCCAGCTCCCACTCTAACGCCTTCAGGATCTGAGGCAAGGAAGGGACGAATCTATGAAAAGTTACCTAGCCCGGTTTACTGAAGAGATGCACATTTGCGAAAATATTACTGAGGCAGAGATGTTTTCCGCTTTGAAAGGAGGGCTAGATATGACCAGCATGTTTTGGAGGGATGTCCGAAGCAGAAAACCAAGGGATTACAATGCCCTCGTAGACCTGATGAAGGAAGAGATTGTATCAGAAGAAATAGCAAGGGACAGGGACAACCACCCCCAAGGAAGATACAATCTTGGGTATTCTAATGAGGCAAACCTCAAGAAATGAGTAAACAAGGATAGGATCGGCGGCAACCGAGGTGGAGCGCCGCGTCCATTTTCGGGGACAGGATCTAGCTTTGCAGCAGAAATCACAGAAGTTATCCCTCACTTGCAGTCCAACACCCCTTCTCAAAATCCTCCCACGGCTTAAGGAAGGGTGGAAAGTGGCCGAAGTGGAAAACAGCCCATGATTGGGGCTTACTGCGCCTACCACAGATATTACGGCCACGCAACAGAAGATTGTAGGGAAATCCATATGTTAGCTGACCAAAAGGCGCAGGGGAGGAGGGCAAGTGATTTCTCCCCCGACACGGGGAGAACTCAAAAATCCGGTGGTCCGAAGTTCAACCGAGCGGACAGGAGAGCTCCTTGGAAGAACTCTACTAAGGAAAGGGTTGACAATCGTCAGAGAGACAGGAACAAGAGCCAGGATACCGTCTCGGCGCATGCCAAAGATACAAGGGAACCGCCTATGCCTGTTGCCGACCTTCCTATCCGTGAAATCGATACAATACTGGGAGGCCCCCACCCAGGTGGGAGTACAAACATCTCCCAAAAGAGGTATATAAGAGAGGCCAAGCAGCCCATCAATGTGAATTATCATATGCATTCACATCCTGTTGGGATGCATCGAACAAAATCTATCACATTCACCCAAGACGATGCCGTTGGAGTGCATTTCCCACACAACGATGCATTGGTTATCAGAGTAGTGGTGACTCGGAACGGGTTTTCGCGGATGATGGTGCCTCGGTAAATGTGATTTACGGGATAACTTTTGATAAAATGGGGATCAGCACTCCACTCATTCCAGTCCCGGATCCAATATATGGATTCACATGGGACAGCATAACCCCCAGAGGGTCCATAACCCTTATGACCGAAGTAGGGCAGGCACCAACCCTCTCCAGAATCCCTATGGAATTCTTGGTGGTTGACAAAATCTCCTCCTATCATGGTTCAATTGGGAGGCCAGGTCTCATCGACTTGGGGGCTGTGACGCATATGAAATACATATGCATGAAGTTCCCCACGGAGCATAGTGTTGCAACTGTAAGGGGGAGCCAAACCGAATCACGGGCCTGTTACACAAATGCAATCAGAAAATTTCAAGATCGAAACTTGAGCATGATCGGTGACGTAGCCATGGCCGAGGTTGCTCCAGACCCTGAAAGATTGGGTGAAGGGCCTTCTGGAAATAAGGTTGTTACGATGACACTGGAAGAAGATTTGGCAGATCTAGACCCAAGAATGGCGGGTGACAATTGTCCCACCCCGGCCGAAAGGTTAGAATGCTTCGGTGTAGACCCACTTGATCCAGTCAAAGAATTACATATCTGACTGGACTCACCGATCGAATACAAGAGTCAATTGAAGAGCTTCTTACTTCAAAACCTCAATGTATTCACGTGAAAGCATGGTGACATGGTTGTTGATCGATCCTAAAGAAGCCTGCCACAGACTCCAGCTGGATCCCCGAAGCCCTGGGCATAGGCAAAAGAGAATGCCCAAGAGTTTCGACAAGTATGAGGCCTTGAAAGACGAGGTAACAAAGCTATTCAAAAATGATTTCATCAAAGAGTCCCGCTATCCGAAGTGGGTATCAAATCCTGTTTTGGTACCAAAATACAATGGGAAACTGAAGGTGTGTATTGATTTTTCCAACTTAAACCAGGCATGTCCCAAAGACAGCTTTCCACTACCTCGGATCGATCAGTTAGTCGACTCCACGGCAGGACATGAGCTCCTAAGCTTCATGGATGCCTATTCCGGGTACAATCAAATCCCCATGTGCGAATCGGACGAGGAGCATACTTCATATATTACCGATAGAGGACTCTATTGCTACAGAGCTATGTCATTTGGCTTGAAAAATGTAGGAGCTACCTATCAGAGGCTGGTAAACCACATGTTTTCAGAACAATTAGGAAACACCATGGAGGTATATGTTGATGACATGCTGGTCAAAAGCATGGTCGCCGCGGATCATATCCTCCATTTGTCAGAGGCCTTCGATGTTTTGAGGAAATATCGAATTAAACTCAATCCAGCGAAGTGTGCTTTTGGGGTAGCATCTGGGAAATTCCTTGGATTCATGGTGAATAAGAGGGGAATCGAAGCTAATCCCGACAAAATCAATGCGTTGTTAAACATGCAGTCACCTCAAAATCCAAAAGAATTGCAAAGCTTAACGGGGAGAATTGCGGCCTTGAATCGATTCGCCTCAAAATCCACTAACAAATGCTTGCCATTTTTCAAGGTCCTAAAGGAGAGAAAGCGATTCCAATGGACACCGGAATGTGAGCAGGCTTTTTCCGACCTGAAAGCATCTTTGGGACGGCCCCCATTGCTATCAAAGCCAAAGGCTGGCGAGCTTCTCTACCTATATTTGACTGTATCCAAAGAGGCTGTTAACTCGGTGTTGGTCAGAGAGGAGAATTGGAGTCAGTTCCCAGTATATTATGTGAGCAAAGCCATGCTAAATGCCGAGACACGCTACCCAGATATGGAGAAACTTTCTCTCTCATTAATCACAGCATCTCGCAAACTTCGTCCCTACTTTTAGGCACACTCCATATGCGTGCTCACCAACTTTCTCATGATACAAGTGTTGCAAAAACCAGACGTATCTGGGAGGTTACTGAAATGGGCGATAGAAATCAGCCAGTTCGACCTACATTATGCGCCTCGGACCGCCATAAAGGGTCAAGCGTTGGCAGACTTCGTAGTCGAATTCACACATCCACTGGAAGTCGAGATGGTTGATAACACAGATGACAGCCAAGAGTGGAAATTGTTCGTTGATGGGTCCTCGGCTGAGGGACGATCCGGTGCAGGAATATTGTTAATAAGCCCAGAGGGGTTTAAACTATACAGTGGCTTTGAATTCAAAGCCTCAAACAATGTTGCTGAGTACGAGGCGTTATTAGCTGGGCTAAGACTTGAAAAGGCTTTGAAGATTAAGTACGTAGTGGTGAATAGCGATTCACAGCTCGTTGTAAGTCAATTCAATGGGCAATTTTCTGCTAAAGAACCTTCTATGGTCGCTTACTTGAAGAAAGTAAGAGATTTGGCTGTGCACTTTGGAAAAATGGAGTTACAGCACATCTCCAAAACAGAAAATCTCAACGCCGATGCTTTGTCCAAACTAGCAAGCAGCGGTGATTCAGAGCTACGTAATCTGATCCTAGTTGAGCGCATGTTGACTTCTTCTATTTAGCCAAGACCGGAGATTTTGGCAGTAGAAGAAGAGGGATCCTGGATGAATCCCCTGATCGCATATTTGAAGTATCAGACAGTGCGAAATGAGCTAGAGGCAGCTCGGAAATTGCAAAAATACGCTGCGAACTTCGTACTCTTGGATGACCTACTTTATAAGCGGAGTTACACCTCCCCTTTACTGAGATGTGTAGGTCCAGAGGAAGGATGATATATAATGAGAGAAATCCATGAGGGCATATGTGGCAACCATGCCGGGGCGTTATAGCTATCACGAAAAGCCCTTAAACACGGATATTTTTGGCCTACTATGTGAAAGGACTCCCATGACTTCGTGCGCAAGTGCAATAAATGCCAGAGACACGCGGCCATACCACATCAGCCGCATCACAAGCTAACTGTGGTGACTAGCCATTGGCCTTTTGCAAAGTGGGGGGTTGATATTATCGGCCCTATGCCTAGGGGTGCTGGTAACAATTGCTTTGCGATAGTGGCAATTGATTACTTCACCAAGTGAGTCGAAGCGGAACCTTTGATGAGGATCACCGAGGCCAACACCACCAAGTTCATTTGGAAGAATATTATATGCCGGTTCGGAATACCACACTCCCTAGTCAGTGACAATGCGAAACAGTTCAAAAACAGAAGCGTCGATGAGTTATGCGACGATTTGGGAATTAAGAAATTGTTCTCGTCTCCACATCACCCACAGGCCAACGGACAGGTCGAAGCTGTGAAAAAAACCATAAAAAATACCCTGAAAAGGAAGTTGGAATCCAAAAAGGGCGAATGGGTACATGAACTCTCACAAGTGTTATGGGCGCTTCGAACCACTACGCACACCGCTACTGGTGAAACACCTTTCTCATTGGCATATGGAGCTGAGGCGGTATATCCCGTTGAAATTGGGATCCCTTAACTTCGACAAATTCATTACGACGAAGTTAGGAACGAAGAAGCGTAAAGAGCCGGTTTAGATTTCCTCATGGAAAAACGGAGTGATTCCCAAGTGGTGATGGCCAAGTACCAGAAAAAGATGACTCGATACTACAACAAAAGAGTGAAAAGTCGAAGCTTTAATATTGGGGACTTGGTCCTCAAAAAGGTTCTTCTTTCAACACAGGAACCAGGAGTAGGGACTTTAGGTCCCAACTGGGAAGGCCCTTACAAAGTCTTTGCCGAGGTGGTACCCGGAACGTAAATGATTGATGACCTATCTGGAGTACCTCTATGTAATCCTTGGAACACGGATCACCTTCGTCGTTATTTTCAATAAACCAAATTCCTCCTCTATGATTGCAGCATTATCATGTGATTTCATAAAATCATGGGTGAGCTACGTTGAAGATTATGCCAATTTCTAACTTAGATAAACATAATGGATAAACCCAAGTTCCGAGATTATTTTGGTCGTAACACCATATGTCCATGCTATGCATGAAAATTGTTAAAAACAAGGGACTCTTATAAAGCCCACATGGCAATCACTGCGTAAGAATTAAGTGCATTGGCACCATGAAAGGGGGTTCATATAAACTCGCTTGCATAGGTCCTACAAAGTGTGATTTTAGAAACGTTCAAATGATCGTCAAAATCAGATCTCACTAGTAAACATGAATGTCTCGAACCACTCAGATCTGAGGGACTGTACTCATTCACCATGCAATACGTTTGAAAAGACATTTGCGTTTGGAAGCATTCAAATTTAATCAAACGTACTCATTCACCATGCAATACGTTTGAAAATACATTTGCGTTTGGAAGCATTCAAATTTAATCAAATGTTGTCATATAAACCAAAACTTTTGGTCAAAATCAGATCTAATCAGCAAACGTGGGTGCATTAAGCTAGTTCATACATGCAGAGCGCTTCCTTTTACGAAGTGTTAAACGTGTCCGCAAAGTGTTTAATACTCTCATACATATATTCAGGCAAAGCGTTTGCAAAACACATGTGTACTAAGTACTGTGTATAGATTGAAAGTGATCGCGCCATCCACAGGAGTTCATACAAATTTATAAAAGCAGTTGTTACCATCCACATGAGTTCATACAAATTTATAAACGCAGTTGTTACAAAGTATAAGGTAAAATGGCTCAAAAGCTGGTCAAAATCAGATCTAACCAGCAAACGTGGATGCGTTAAGCTAGGCAGATCTGAGGGACTAGAGGTCACATATTATCATACAGTTCAAGAACGTTTTACATCATCATACAAGACATTTACAATTACAAGGCATCCGCACTTGGAAACACTCATACTTAAACAATTTGAAACGTTGCTGCCCAAATACTGGGCAAAATATGAATAAGTCATTTCATTCATAAAATTAAGGCATTTACAAATTGAATGAATGTTGCATTTACGATATCAGGTGTCGGGGCACTTACAAAAAAAAAAACCCAAAGATAAGATAAATACAGGAGGGGATTTTTGCGGAGGGACATCTTCTGAAAAGTCCTTGCCAGATGCATCCAGTGGATCCGCAGGAGCATCTTGAGGCTCGGGGTACAAGGCTTCAATGGAGGATAGATCCAAAGTCGGAAAAGCTTCCTTCACGTCCCCCAAATCCATCCTAGCCCCTAAGTTCCCAAAGACCCTCTGCATAACCTCGTACTCTGGGGTCTCTTCAAAAGTATCTTTGAAGTTCTGGACGACCTCAGACACTCTGGTACTTAAAGCATTCTCCCCCTGTGTCGTGACAGTCTACTCCAGAACCTCAGTGATCCTCGTTTCCATATGCCTCTCCAAAGAGGCAAGGTCCTCCTTCGCCTTTGCCTTAGCCTACAGCTCCCTCCCCAATTTTTCATTGGCTGCTGCCACCTCAGCTTCCAGTCTGGACTTGGCTGCATTAGCAGCAGTCAAAGCCTCAGATGTGATGGACTGTGCACGGTTGGAATCATCTAATTTTTTGCACAGAACCGCCAAGTTTGATTCAGAGGACCGGAGGTCGTGCTTCAGTTTATCATTGTCCTCCTTGAGGCGCTTTGCATTAGCCCTCTCTTCTGAGGAAGACTTCCGGGCTATGGCCAGCTGGGTTTTTAAATCATTAATCTCCTTTAGCATGTTGTCCGCATGCCGAAGAGCAGTTTCAGCATTTCTCTTGTCCCGCTGCGCCTCGTCCACGGATGATTCCATCTCATCAATGAGGGCCAGCACCCTGGCATTCATAGCCTTGGCGGCGAGCAGCTTCCGGGATGGACTTGCACTAGAAGAAAAGGCGGACTAGCCCTCCGTCTAAAATTGCTCAGTTATAAATGCGGCCCGGGCTGGAGGAGAACTGGGGGAGTCAAACAGTGAAGCGCTGAAAGTGACATCTCTGGAAGAATGCTGGTTTTAATATGCTTGAGCTCTTCTGCCCCCTCCAGTGTCACCTCATAGGCCAAGCCTGGAATGGGCACAAACGGCTCGTCCTCTAAGTCCTCAATCATCGGCTGCGGAGGTGCGGAGGTGGACTCCTTTCCCTTACCCCTTTTTAACCTCTTCAAGGGAGCAGGATACTCCTTGGATGCGTGCTCAGGCATGTCCTCGGATAGAGAGGATGGTGTAGAAACATCCTTAGCCTCCTTTTCCCTCTTAGAGCCCCCTCTGTCAGACATTTTCCCTTTCCCCTTTGGAAGGACTCCTTTAGGATCAGTCTCCTTTTCTGTACTAGGCTGCTGGGGGCCCACGGCAGTAGAGTGGGCTGTGGCAGTAGGGCTGGAAGAGGGACCTGAAGTTGGGCTGTAGACTCCTCGGACACTTCCTTTGCCACTCCAACTTGCAGGTTGGCCAGGACCGTTTTCTGCCTTCTTTCAATTTCGCCGCCGTAGCGTAGGGCAGGAGGGATCTTCTTAGCCATGAGACCCTTTAAGGAGATTTTCGAAAATTCCTTGGAACCTAGCAAGAAAGAGGAAAATGAGGCTACGAACAGAAAAAGCATAAGATAAAACAGTAATAGGGAAAATAACTTACTCATGGCTCGCATAAGACCGTGTTTAACAAATAGCTTGTTTTGCTGGGAAAGTGCCCTTGTAAGCAAACAAACGCCTCACTGCCGCTAGGTCTGCATCGGGGAGGAGGCGAGCAAAAGTGTCCCCTACCATAAACCGATGACATGTTAGTAAGCAACCAAGAAAATTGAATGGAAGTTAAAAGAGCAAAAGACGCGTGACACTTAAAGACTCTAAAACAAGTACAAGACTCACTAGGTAGGGAAAGAGTTCGGGGGGACTGTAATTTCTGGACTAGAGTCCACAGGAGAACTCTGCCACTCCCCAACAACCCAGAACCACTGGTTCCTCCAGTTCTTTATTGAGGTGGGGTGACCGGTGATGACAGGAGGGTAAGAGCCCCTGGGAGACAAGTAATATCAATCCTTGACGTCCGACCTCACGTCTCTCTCTCTCTTCTAACTGATTTCTTCAAAGTATAGAGAGTGTGAATGATGTGCAGTGAGATAGGATGATTAGGGTTGACCTCTTGCCACACCAACCAAGTGCCCACAGCCTGTGTCCAGAAATTGGGGGCCAGCTGGTAGGGGCACAGGTTATAGCTACTAAGCAACGCCTTGAAGAAGGGGGTGCAGGGGAAGCCTCATCCCGCAAGAAAGGGCATCGTAGCATATGGCCGCTTGGCTTGGAGGAGGGCTACAAGGTCGGCAGAAAGGTGTAGGGTGCACCAATTGGATCCCTTCTGGAAGCCTGAATTTTGCCAAAACCCCGGCCAAATCAACCCTTCGGATTTCAGTAGCAATCTCACTGCTCTCCCATGACTCTGGGTTTGGATCAGGTTCAACGTGGTAGCCCGAAACTTTGTTAACCTGGTCAACCCAATCCTCTACTTGGGCGATCTCCTCTGCGGTCAGACCCAACTCTTCCCTATGTGCCCTAAACGGGGCCCTAACGATTAAGCCGAGGTCCTGGTGACCTGAAGAAGAGCCTGCCGCCCCTTCTCTCCCCAGATCCCTGTCTCGTTTGCTCCGAAGCTCTGTCAAAGATGCCTCCTCCTCGGATGATAGATGAGCCATGTAGTTCTGATATTTTTCTTCTTCGCTGTTAGAATCACTCAAATAAATTATGCCACTGGTTTTCCTATTTCTCCACTTAATCTGCTCCCTAAAGAAGCAGGAACTAAAAACCGATAAAAAGATGGGGTAGAAACCGCTGACGGGAACCGCCATTGCTAACATTTCCTGTGAACCCGTTCCCCCAACTCTTTCCATTTTTTCTTTTGTTTTAAAGGTGGGTCAGACTCAACAAAAGAAAAAAAAGGTGCAAAAACAAAATTTTCAAACCCACAATGAGAAACTAAAAATAGAAAAATCTCGCATATACAGAGACCAAGAGATTTACCTTCAAAGGACGAACGCTTGAAATTGTGCACTTGGAATGAAGAACTCGCCCGTAAAAGCTGTGGAACGTTAAGGGCGGGTGCTGGGTAGAAAACCCTTGAAGAGAAGAGTCAAAACTCACAAGAAAGAGAAAGACGGTACAAGCTTTCGCCAGCGTATTGCTGCAAGGTATTTTAGAAAATGGTAAAGGTGAAATAGTAAAATGAAGGAGGATTTATAGGGATCTCAATGATCTGGATTCCTTGATTTTTGTGAGCCGTATGATTAATGTGGTTAACCCACGCTTCTTAGAGAATGAGCTAATCAAAGCGCCAGCCGTCAAAGGAAGGGACAAAACCGTTCAGCTATCACAGTGAGTACCACGCGCTGCAAAATGCCACTCCCATCACCTTTTATATATTTCTTGGGAACCAACGACAATAGCCCCCCTTTTCATTAAATACGCCGCCTAAGATACGCGCTAGTGCGTCCCAAACCTTCACTCAGGAGAGAAAAGCTGAAGTAGGAGGTCGGCTTCACACCAAACCCAAACCTCCAATAAGGAAGGTCGTCCTAGGCACCAGGTCTGCGACATCATACAAAAGCCACCGTAACAAAGTTAGTGCCTCGGGCGTACAACAAATCCTACACGTCCATGAATGATCGCTTCGGATTTGAGGGACTAGTGTTGAATTCAAGCCCAAAGAGAGATACGGTGATCCACTAGCAAGGGCCCAACTAAGGCCCAACAGACCTTGACCCATAGCTAAGGCCTGAAATATCGCCTTGGGTCCGATTCCGAGGTGGTGTGTCAAGCGAACCTTGTTAGCCGAACTGATTTACGCCTGGCCGATGTGCTTTATACTCAGCCGGGGCGCTTTAGGCAGTGACCATAAGAGAAATAGAGTCAGAGATGTGACACTGCCTTACCAAGATGTGACAGGAACTCATCCCCTACGAAATGTAGCAATGATTACAGTCAAAAAACAAGGTTGTCACCTTCAAGAGCTAGGGTGAAGACAAGTGTAAAGTATGCCACGTGTCATGATCCGAGACAACAAGTTCCTCTATAAATGGAGCACACTTGTCTCCAAGAACGGGATTAGCATTTTCTCACTCTTAATAAGATATATTTCTCTCACTCCCTTTTCTCTCTTTTACACATTTACCTCTCCCGCACCCAATATATATTCGCCTAAAATGAGTACTGACTTTGGCATCGGAGTGCAAACGGGAACCACATCGACCCCCTTTGCAAACTAATTGTTTGTTACAGTGCCCAGGAGATCCACGTGTTCAAGAGAGAGGAGCTGAGACGTGTTGGTCCAAGGTCCAGCCGGATTTTGTGATCAACAATTTCTGCAAAAGTGAGGTTAAATTCACAATGTGGAACAAGAAGGCCAAAGAGTTCCATTTCTATTCTCACAAATTGCTTTCCACATAAAATCAGAATCTACTTATGAAGCACCCCGCCTTTTTGGGTATTAAATTAAATTAAATAATTATTATAGCAGCAGAACACAAAGTCAATTTTTTAGACTTGAAGAATTCATTGCATCACCCACTATAGTAGGAGTCATTAATTAATCACTTTTGCCAAATTCGATTAACTTTGAAATTCTTCATCTTGCCATAAGGCTTTGTCTCACCATACATACTCTGTACTAATCAACATTAATTAAGCCATACGCGGTTACAACTTACATCTATAATCATGGATTAATGAACTTGTTAATCTCATCAAGTTCATAACTGCCCAGCATTGCAAAGAAGAGTCACCATTGATGAAAAAGAGAAAATCTCAACCAGAACAAAACACGTGGCACGAATCATTGATTATTGGCACATTATTATTATTATTATTGAAACTTTTTACATTAGAAGATATCCTAGATAGATAGAAGAAAGGCAGGGAGCTGACTCTCCAATCCATGCCCCAATTGATAATCAATACAAAAAGTAGCTTTTTTCTCAAACGAACGGATCAGAACACGGGAAGACAGTCACAAAATTAACAGATGGCAAGGAAGCATCTGGCAAAGATATTTGGATACGGACCTGGCTCGTTCATCTACACAAACACGGATCTGATTGATATTTCAAGGGAAGAGGTTGAAGATACATATCAAAGTCCAAATCCAACATGTTGCAGACAACTTATTCGTATGATTGGATATTTTAAAGTTATTTTTCTAAAAAACATAACTTCTAGTCATAACATTTGAGGAGCAACATATCATAGTGAATATTAAGGTAACATTATATTTGGAATCTCTTAACCTTCTATTTAATGTGGTTCTAGATCCTCATCCTTCAAAACTAAGGTTTTTGAGTCCCTAGTCTATATAAATCAGCGAATTTAGTCTCCCACATTCGTAATATTAGTGTTAAAATATTTAGCAATAAAACTTAAAAAATGCTAAGTGGTTTGATAGTTCTGCGGTCTAACTATGACTAAGGTGAAAATTTTGTTCGATATTTACATCCACACTGGCATTTGAATCACGTGTAGAATCCAATTTCGGGAATTTAAAATCTCATTTTTTAAAATTAGACGCCACTTAAGGATTTGAGGGCGTGCCTCAGCTTTACTCTAGTTTCCCTTACCCGGTCTCGAGTTCGAATCTTACCCCCCCCCCCCCCCCCTCCACTATGATCCCCTTGCAATAAAAAAATAATCACGCCACATAAAAAGTTGAAAATCCGACTCTAAATTTCCCCAAAAAAAAAAAAAAAAATCCAATTACCTGCAGCTATAAATACACCAAGAGGACATCTCACCTTTAGACTCAAAAATCATTTTATACCTAACAGCTACATCAAAGATTCATAACCAAATTTTCTCCTCATAAATTTAATACTTCACAATACTCTCTCTCTCTCTCTCTCTCTCTCTCTCTAAGCTGCTCTGTTCTTCAATCCTTCATAGTTCAATACTCTGCTGCAGATCTTTCTTGGCTTCATTTTACTGATTCGCCCGTTTTCATTGAAAAACTTGTTTCTCCTTCAAATTTTAATTTGTATTCTTTGAAGTTTCGAGGAAAAAGGTGAATTTTTTTTAGTACCCTGTTTCCTCTTTGCAGATATAGAAAACCTAAATCCATACATTAAAAATGGCTAAAATCCAAGAAAATAACAGCCAATTTGTCTCTGAAAATGTTGGATTTTCACTTTCACAACTGATTTTAACTAGTAATTCAAACACCTTGGATACAATTTTTTCCCATTGCCAACAATCATCAAATCTTGATGCCGCCCCTATGTTCCAGCCATTAGGATCTTCAGTATACCTCAAACAAAGGGACTTGTTCCAAAAATTCTGCGATGATAATAAACCAAACTCTTCAATTGCCAAAATTTCCCTCCCACCTCAAGAACCAGTTCATGCACAAAATTATTTCAGCCTAAGCAAGAAAAAGCTGTATAGAGGTGTCCGACAGAGGCAATGGGGCAAGTGGGTGGCGGAAATTAGACTTCCACAGAACAGAATGAGAGTTTGGTTAGGAACTTACGACTCCGCCGAGGCCGCGGCCTATGCTTATGACCGCGCCGCTTATAGACTCCGCGGCGAATATGCTCGCCTGAATTTTCCAAATCTAAAGGACCCAAGTGAATTGGGAATTTACGATGGCGCAAGATTGACAGCTCTGAAGAATGCTGTAGACACCAAAATTCAAGCAATTTGCCAAAAGGTAAAGAGAGAAAAAGCTAAGAAGGTTGCCAAAAAAAGTGAAGAAAAAAAAGTAGATCATAACTCATCTTCACTGGAAATGGTTTCGCCAAGTATTTCTGAAGATGGTTTTTGGAAGGGTGAGAATTCACCTTCCTCGGTTTCCTCCATGGATTCGGAATTTGAATGTTGTTCACTTTCTCGGATCCCGTCGTTCGACCCGGAATTGATTTGGGAAGTTCTTGCTAATTAAATTCTACATCCAGTTTTCTTAGTTAATTTCATGTTTTATGCATAGTTTTGCCTGAATAAGACTAGCAATGTGTTGTTTATAATAAACACAATTTCTATTACCATTTTTTAGTCACATATCTTTTCTTTCTTTAATTTTTAACCACACGTCTTATCTTAAAAATACAAATACCACAAATCATTACTATTTATAACAGTTGCCGAACACATGCTAGGTGTAACATGTTATTATTGTAGTACTTGATGTGCATATAATGGACATGGATTCAAGCTTACACACGAATGCAAATTTAACAACTGGTAAATTTCATCCTCCATCATTGAATGAGGCCAGGGATGAATAAAAAAAGAAATTTTTATTGGTTCCACCTCCTATTTTTTTATGAAAATAATGAATCTTTTTCTCGAATGATCAGAAGAAAAGGGTTCGAATCTCCTGCGAAAATGATTTGGAAGATCCAAAACCAAAAATAGTGATATTTGCTAGCAACAAATAATGGTGGCAGCCAATCAATATAGATTGATCAGAAATCTGATTCAATCCAATATAGTACCTATGGGTACATAAGAAATGTATTGCATCGATTCTTTTTAATAAATCGATCCGATCGTAACTTCGAATATAAACTTTCGTTTGTCTCAATTGGTTTGGGTAAATGAATTTTAAATTCATCTTTAAATTTATTAGACGTGTTTTTATTCTACAAATTTGTTACCCTCCCCGTGGTGGCCGTCTCCTGTGAGGGGCAGGCATTTGTTGCCCTCCCCGCCACAGGGATGGGTGTAAAACTCTTCTATTCTAATACCTTTATAATCTATATCTATATATTTATATTTATATTTATCTTTATAATAATATATAAAAGGAGACTACTTTCCAAATCCATTTTCCCATCTAAATCAAGTTTCTAAAAATGGTGGGGTAGGATTTTTATTTCATATTTCAATTAAAATTAAAATTAGGTTAATTAGCAGGCAATGTGTTTCGACAATATCAATGATACTACATTCACAATATCATTTAAGGGATTGTGCCCCACCCCAATGTGAGGGAATTGTCATTAACATTGTGCAAGTAAATAGACTTATTCTGATAATATTAAACTGACACTCATTGATTACTACTGTATTTTTTATATTTATAAAAGTTATACTGAATTTCTAAATGCCTCTTCAGCTTCCATGCGCATATGGAAGAGGGGAAAAAATGCACAGTTCAATAATTACAATACTCATCAATTTAATTAATAAAAATAAATTAAAATCTATTAAATTGAACATTTACAATTTGAAGTCCAATTTCCTATGTAGGCGCTAGGCATAGCATCACCGGAATGTGATGGTTGATCATATGAATATCATCATACAATTAGGGGCGGAGATGTGGACTGGGTCATCAATGAAATGAGTTGGACTATCTTCAAAAAAAATTTTCTTTTTAATGGGGTGGGCCATGGCCCAAGCGAGCCACCCCATACCTCCGCCCTTGCATACAATATATACAACATATAAAAGAAGAATACTTCCTAAAAATATGTTTTTTGAACTTTTCTCGCTTAAACTACATTTCCTAATATGACAGTATTTCAATGAAATAGAATATTTTTTATAATTACACTATTATTTTGAAATAAAAAAATATGCAATATGAGTATCAAAAAAAAAAAAATCTCAATGAGAATTTTAATACAAACTCACAAGTGAGAGCCAACTTTAAACATGTCATTCCTAAAATCATATCAAAAATTAAAGGTAAAAGTTTTATTTCATATCTTTTATTTTTTCCCAATGTCCCACTATTTCAAAATTATTTCATTTAAGTCCTACAACGATTTATAATTTATTAACTAAATCTAATTTGGTCCCAAATGATTAATTTCAATTCGAGTTGCTTTTCTTATCAAATTAAAAAATAATAAATATCTAAATAATTTTGCAACTTCATATATCAATCAATTCATTTGTCTTTTAAAATTAATTTTTTATTTAGTCATTTTGTTCATTTAATTATATTTAATACTACATATTTAAATAATCAAAATATGCAAAATATATATTACAGATTTTAACTAGTAGTTTAACTAATTTTTACAAAAATAAAAATAAAGGTATGTGAGCAAACTCATTCTATTTCAAAATAGGATGTGGTCAAATAAGTTTATTAAAAAATATAAAAATAGTTTTTTTTTTCTCGGGTAACATAGCCCTTTGACTGCTTGTTGAAAAATAAAAAGTCACGTTTTATTGGAAATTACTGAATAAGTTTTGAATATTTTTAATATTTTAATAGTTTGTATCTATGATTATTTTTTTTTAAATTCCTGTCATTAGTCATGTTTCACGTTGTAGACAAATTTATATGGAACTTAACTATTTTATTTTAATTTTTTGGAGAATTGATTTTTTTAATGGTGATTTTTTATGTGTTGTGGGTTAAAAAATCACGCCGCTATTATAAATTGAGATGAATCGATGATTTATTAGTATATTAAATTAAATGTATTTGCAATATACATTAGTTAAAATTTAATTAAAAATAACATTTCATATTATTTAATTTGTTACACTCATGTTAATATAGGACCACATGGATCTAAATTATAATGTTAAGGTAAATATGAATGAAATATATATTTAATATATTTTAATATCAAATATTGTATTAAGATAGTACCAATTCTAATAATACTGTTCGTGTAGTGATAAATTATTTGTTATAATCTATAAATTATATTTTGAAAAAATTAATTACGTTAATTATCATTAAAATTGAATAATTATACAAATAAGTTATGCAAATGATCATTGAAGTTTTTTTTATAGTAAGTCATTCTACGAATAAAATAATCCATTTATAAATTCAAAAAAATCCTACTTTTTAACAATTCATTGTCCCAAAATTTAATGTTACAAACTTCATTATTTGAAGTAATGGGTCTCAAATAGGAGCTTAAGTACACATTCTCCAAAAAATCATTATTATAAAACTAATTTTGTAAATATTGAGGATTCAAACAAGGATTAAATATGTTCATAGTAGAAAATCGTATAATACATAAAGGGAAAACACTTCTCAAGAATAGATATTAGCTCATTTTCCCGCCTAAAACATATTTCCTAAAATGACAATTAATATTATGGACTTGACTTTTAATGGATGATTGAAATTGAATACTGTAGAAAAAAAGGGAAAAAAAAATAAAGAGATTCAAACAAAGGCTCCATTTCCTAAAAATGAAATATTTCAATGAATCAGAATACTTTTGATGATTGTACTATTATTTTGAAATAGAATATATGCAATATGAGTGTCAAATCGAAGATATAAACAAGATCTTTAATACGAACTCACGAGTAAGAACCAAATATAAATATTTTATCTCTAAAATCATATCAAAGATTAAAACTAAAATTTTTATTTTGTACTTTTCACTTTTTTCCAATGTCCTACTATTTCAAAATTGTTTTATTTAAGTCTTAAATGATATTTATAATTTCTTAACTAAATTTAATTTGGAATCAAATAATTAATTTCAATTCGAGTTGCTTTTCTTATCAAATTAAAAGAAATAATAAATTTTCGAACTTTTTTAAGTAAGTTCATTTAATTCCGAATAATTTTTGCAACATCATATTTCAATCAATTCATTTGTTATTTTAAAATTAATTTTATTTATTTATTTATTTACTCATTTTTTCCATTTATTTATACTTAATACTATAAATTTAAATAATCAAAATATGCAAAATATATATTACAAACTTTAACTATTAGTCTAACTAATTTTTATCAAAATAAAAATAAAGGTATATTAGCAAACTCATTATATTCCAAAATAGGATGTGATCAAACATGTTAATTTAAAACGTACAAAAATAGTTTTTTTTCCCGGTAACATGACTTTTTGACTGATGAATGGAAAATGAAAAGTCATGTTGTATTGGACATTAATGAATAAGTTTTGAATATTTTGATAATTTATATCTATGATTTTTAAAATTTGTTTAAATTTATGTCTGTTAACTTAAGATTCTTGGCAATTTCTATTTTTTCAAAAGTCTGCAATTTAAGAAAATTTAATTTAATTACTAATTACGTGTATTTAGTAAATTATTAAATTACTTAAATATTTCTTGAAAAATAATGTCTCCTATATATGTTAGCCGAGTTTCATTTTATTTTTGTAGATAATATGTTTGGTTGAATCAAGAAATATTGATCTGTTGATCTCGAAATCTTGTGATATAATCTTGTGAGTTTCTTGATGATTTAATTCTTGATATCCAAGGTTATCACTGGCCGAAGATAAGCTTGTGATTAGGTCGAAATCTTGATTATTTGATTCTTGGCATTCAAGTTTATCTCTACATATGGTAAGATCTTTATCTTGAAATAGCCGAGCATATTCAAGCTTATCTCTACATATGGTATGATTCTTTTTAATATGGCCGAGTATCTTGACTCTTGGTAAGTCAAGTTTATCACTTCATTTGGTAAGATCTTTTATTACATAATCAATTGAGAATATCTTTACTTATGGAAAGATTTATGATTATCTTACCATTATTGCTAATTATCTTATTCTCGATTATCTTGCAGGAAATCAAGATTGAATGCAACAAGGATTCTTAATGGTCAAGCAATCCAATTGTATTTAAATTGAAAAAAATGGGACGTTTTCTTCAAGAAGTCAGGAAGCCAATTTTTGTGTGGTGCACTAATATTCAAGGCTTCAATTGTGTTGTGACTTCAGTTCTCCGGGAGGAGGAATCAATCACTTAGAGAAGAAAAGGCTTTCAGCGTGAAGATCAAACGGGAGGTTTGAATCATATTCGAACGGGAGTTCGAGGTTACTGAAGAGCGTTGCAGTATCAAATAAAGCTACTGAATATTGCATGTCATAGAAGGATCAGAGAGTGATCTATTTCTTTGATGTTTGATAAGTCTATGCGTAAATTTATCTTGTAATTTAGATTGATCTGTATAAACTCTTTTCTTATATAGTGATTAATTTTTGTCCGCAGGGTGCGGGCCGTGCGTTTTTCCTGTTAGGGTTTTTCTCACGTTAAGCTCAAATATTGTGTTCTTGTGTACTTACAATTCTGCATAATTTATTCTATCTATTTATGTTTTACAAGTCAGACGAATCTGCATCAGCAAGATTCATCTGGTATTACGCTAAAACAAATCTTAACGATTCACTGTTAATTCGTTACTGTCCAAACATATCTGTGACAATATGTTCGTTAAACATAAAATTTAAACAACTTTAAGTTTTCAATGTCATTGGTCGTGATTTCACGTTGTTGACTGATTTGTCGGAACTTAACCGTTTGATTTTCATTTTTTGAGAATTTATTTTGTGAAAATTAGTATTTTTAGAATGTATAGTTAAAAAGTATTATGATTTTTTAAAAAAAATATGAAATATTTTTTTAATATATTTAAATATCAAGTAATGTATTAAAATAGTTAGTATCAATTCTAATATTACTATTCGGATAGTGATAAATTAATTTGTGAAAATCTAAAAACTATATTTTGAAAATATTAATTACGTTAATATCATTAAAATTGAATAATTATGCAAATGGTCATTAAGTTTTTTTTCTTCCTATAGTAAGTCATTCAAGTTCCTAACTATTACAAATGTATCCATTTGGTAAAAAAAATTGATCTCTATTAGGTACCCTTTATTCAAAACCTTTTTTTTAAACATCATTTTTCAATCAACATTCTATTAATAAAATATCTATATATAATTTTTTTTTTTAAAAAAAATCATACTTTTAACAACTCATTCTCTTAAAAAATTTACTGTTACGAACTATATTATTTGAAATATTCAGTCTCAAACAAGAGCTTATGTACACATTCTCCAAAAAATCATTATGATAAAACTCACTTTGTAGATAATGAGGCTCGGGCAATGACTAAATATGTTCACAATATAATAAAGAGATAGCATTTCCCAAAAAAACAAGTATTTTCCATTTTCCCACCTAAAACATATTTTCTAAAATGATAAGTAATATTAATTGACTGTTTAATATTCATTTTTGACATGATTCAAATTTACAATAATCAAATTGATGCAAATTTCTAAATAGCTGGGTTTTTCATGTCCTGAAGTTTCTTGATCTGCCTTCCCTTCTTGAAAATCAATTACAATTTTTTTTTTTAAATTCGTAAAAAAAAAATATCAATATCAAATAAATATTTTTATTTGAAAAATAGAAAATAAAAAAGGATGAAATAGGAGTGTTCAACGATCTTTTTTCTTTTCCTTTTCCCTTTTATTAGAACTCTGAGTGTATATCACAGATATATCTTTGTTTTACTTTTTTCAAATTATATGTAAATGTAGTTTTGTTTTCCCATTTTTATCTTTAAATAAATTGAAATTACAATATTTAAAGTTATTTCTTGGAACGATAATATGAACCGTAAAAAAATTAAGATACATATAATTGTACATTTTTTGTAATTAATTATTTTCCTTCGTTTTTCATTTTTAATTAAATATTCATTTCATATATTGACAAATAAATTCGATATATATCAGTAACAAATGACTGTGCATCGTACGGGTGTAACGTTAGTCTTAATCTTAATCTTAGTTTTCAGCAAAAAAAACTTTCTAAATTTGAAATTTTTTTGCTAAAAAATAAGATATTAAATAGTTTAGCAATTATTATTTTACATGTGTCATTAATTGCATTGACATCCGTGCTATGCTATTAATAACATCAAAATGTTTTTTTTTCTATTTTATTATTATTCTTTTAATAATTGTTGTATTATTTTGAAATCGAAAAATATGTAATATGGTGTTAAATTAAAGATCACACTGAAAAGTTTAATGCAAGTTAACAAGTGAGAGCAAATTGTAAAAATATTGTCCGTAAAGTCATATTAAAAATTAAAGGTAAAGTTTTTATTTTTATTTTTTTTTTCCCTCAATATCTCATTCATTTTGAATTATATCATTTAAGTCCTATAATATTATCTATAATTAGTTAACTAAATTCATTTTAATCATAGATGATTACTTTCTGTTCTAGTTTTTTCTCATCAAATTAAAATAAATAATAACTATACGGATTTTGAAGGCAAATACAATTAAGTTGGGTTAATTTCACAAACTTAAGATTTCTTCAATTCGTTCATCATTTTCACATTATTTTTATTTATTTACTGATTCTGTTCATTTTTATATTTTTCATTATAAATATAAATAACTAAAATATGCAAAAATATATTACAGATTTTAATAATTAGTTCATATAATTTCTATTAAACAATTGATCGATCGGTGATTTTTTTTAAAATAATAATGTAACAATATGAATAAAGAAATTGTCAATATGAAGAAAGAAAAATCAATTAATATAACAATACTTATTAAGAGGGGTGTCCTAAAGATAAAATGTAGTGGAATTTTTTAGATACATGAATTCTCATGTTTTTTAATAGAATTTCATAGAATCTCTAAGATTCTAACGGAATTCTATTTCACGATTTTTATTGGATTTTAGTAAATTTTGGTAGAATTTGTTGAATGTGTCCTTGATATGAAATTTAATGGACTTTAGAATTCCATCTACTTTATCTCGTGGAGTAATTTATTTATTATTTTTTATTGTGTAAGTTTATCGTGAGAATGATCTCTTGAGTTGAATTCGACGTTCGTGCACCACAAATCTTAAAGCTGATTTTCACTTTCGTGCATAGTCAATATTCCTTAATTTGTTACATTTTATTTATATATAGGATCACATATATTTAATTTATTGCAATTACTTTATTTTATATAAATTATAATATTTTGAGGGTTATTATTTTTCTATTCACGTTAATAAAAAAATTTTGGACAAATTTTTTTATTTATTCTATACAACATATATTCGAAAAATTGCATTATTTAATTTAAATTTGAGCAATTGTTTAAATATATTTTATATATAGCAACTTTCGTGTATCACACAGTTGTGAGCAACGACAAACTGTTTAAAAAATTTAAAACCACATTTGAACTAAATAAATAAATATTGCAAAATATAGTGAATACATGTTTATTTTATTTTTTTAATGTCTATAGTTTTATTCATATTTTTTATAATTATACTTTTATTTTAAAAATTGAAAAATATACATTACGGGTGTCAAATCGATGATCTTAACAAAAACTTTTATACTAACTCACAAGTGAGAGCTAACTGTAAACACATCGTCTCTAAAATCTCATCAAATATTATATGTAAGTATATGTTTGATTGCCTTAGTTTTGCCCAGAAAATGTCACATCATGAAAAATATTTTTCACAAATTTGATTTTTTGTATTGTTATTAAAAATTACTTTGATTGCGCTATATGCAATGACAATTAACAAGAGTTACAGATAATCACTCTCAAATGTTGGAATGTATTTGAAAAATCCTATATGTAACTATCAATATTAAAATTAAGTTTAAGCATGTGTTCGGTAAAGTTGCAAAAATTGTTTATAAATCATTTTATAAACAACACAATATCTCAAACCATTTTTTAAACATAGAAGTTTTTCTATCCAATTTTCAACAACTACTTTTTATCTCAAATCATAAATAAATTAGTTTATAAACCAAATAATGTTATCAAACAGATCATTAACAATTAAAATAATTTATTATCATTAATGTTATAAATTAAAATTTTCTGAAATATATTTTATTATTATTAACTATTTTTAAAATGTGTGATACACTGGGGTATTTTTTCTTTTTCTTTTATAAACGTTTTGTCCGTAAAAACGTTCTAAAGATCAAATGTAAAAGTTTATTATATATATATATATATATATATATATATATATATATATATATATATATATATATATTCCTTAATATCTTATTTATTTTAAATTGCATCATTTAAGTTATATATATAATACTCAGTATTCAGAAAACTTAAAATCGGTTCGATCTGAAAAAGAAAACAAGTCAAGGATCGAATGTCGAATCAGGTTGAATCGATTTTAATTAAAAAAATTAATAATTATTTCAAACATCACAAAATTTTGTAAAAAAAAATTATTTTAGAAATAAAACAACATTTACTCATTTGGAGATAAAATTAAATATACGAAAAATATAACAATAATATTCTTTAATTTCAAAATTACCAATTCTTGACAAATATAAATTTATGGTTGTTAATTTTATTTACTATGTTATATTATATTTCAAAATAAAAAAATTTAACATATAAAAAAAAAGAAGATAAAAATAACTTATTTATAAGAAGAAAGTCCAACAAACAAATAAATAATAAATAAAAATATTTTTTTAAAAGAAAAAATAATTTTAAAAAGAAAACAAAAGAAAAATCCTATAAAGATCAAAATTTCCTAATTTTGATTAATTTTGTACATGTTGCATTTCCTACTTTAATTAATTTTGTCTTTTTTAAAGTTTTGAATTCGATAATGTTCTATATTAAAATGTTATTGTACCATATTTTTATTTGATATGATTGTATAATTAACATATTTTCAAAAAATTTGATCGAAATCAATATCACAAACATATTTCCGTGTATCGCATGGGTGAAAATATTAGTACTTTTATAATATAATGATGTGATAAATTGTTTTGTCATACAATGAATATGTAGAATACTCTTGCTCTAAAAATGTCAATTAAGCAATTTTATCATTCTGGAGATGAGTGGTATGCTCTTTAACCCATTTATAAATCAATTCATTAACAATATAATTTCTCAAACCACTATTTAACTATTTATTTTTTCAAATCATTTTTAAGGCCCATATTTTACCTAAAAAAATAAATCAATTTACTTGGACTTATCATCATTTAGACTTATCATCATTTAGACTGCATTTGATAACGAGAGTGAAATTTGGGTGGAAAGAAAATTAATTCCAGGGAATTGAATTCTAGATAATTGAATTCTTGAAAATTAGAAGTTCAATGTGTTTTATTGGTTTAATTTTATAGGTGAAAAAAGTGGGAAATTTTTCAACTTTTGTTGTCTGATTGACATTATTCCCATGAAAATAAAACGAAATTTAGCTATTTTAATAAAAAAAAAATATTTTTTATTTTTTCACACGTTTGTACTTGATAATAATAATTTTAATTTATTTTAAAAAATAAATCAATTAACAATAATAAAAATGATCAAACGTGACTAAAATGATAAAAGATTTTTCATCGAAAATAAAACCTCCTCCCCCCTTGAAAAACGAAGTCCGTGAAAAATTTAGGCAATCAAACAGCGCAAAAATTGAAAAATCACTTGGAAAATGTATTTTTCATGAAAAACTTTTACCAATCAAACGCGGCCTTATAGAAACTTTTTGAAAATCTACCTGGAAACTGAAAGGGGAGAACGAGACAGAGCACTTGTTTTTCTTACTAAAACTGATCATTACAGCTTAATCTAAAATGATTTATACTGTGTAATGAACAATGGCAGTGTTGAAAATCAACCCAAATTATATTTTGAATTTATCCTATGACCTTGTCTTCGTGTTGAGAAATATCAAGTCTCGGAGAATATTACGTAAAAAACTCCAAAATCGGAGGAAAAAATCATGGGTCGTCACAGACAAAAATATAGCACTATATGAAAAATTGTTACAATCACATAGAATCTCTAACTCAATGTCCGATCCCTAATTACAACCCCAATAACACTCACTAGATTTTATCACACTCAAGTTAACCTCCGATTTGATAAACCTCAAAGAGAATAATTGAATGCTAGCCTAGATTTGTCTCAAATTTGGTGTTAACTCTCAAAATATTTTTGTAATTGTACAACCTCTTTATTTATAAAAAAACATAAAAAATAGGCCAAGCTTGGGTTGCCCAAGTTGTCAAATTAAAGCCCACTCTCACTAAAGATGTGGACTTCAGCATGTTGAAAAGTGTTACTCACTTTCATATAAAATCATGGGGAAAATAACACTAAATCATACCTTTAAGATTTTTAATTTTTAAAATCAGGTAGTTATATACTATTTTATTAAATCAGTTGTTAAATTTATTGAACCCAGACAGATCCCTAACAAATCCGCTTCTCTCTCTTCACGCAGGCGATTCCTTCCTCTTACTTTGAGCGGTTCTTCTACATCGACTTGGCGGTTCTTCCTGTCCTTTAAAACCTTATAACGAATTGATTCAACTGCACTAGTTTCTTTTCCTTCTACTTCGATAGGTTATTTCATTTAGGAGTCAATTTGGGCAATTTTCTCATCTTCATCATCTTCGACACTTTCATTTTACAGCCGTTATCTCAACAATATGCAGCAGCTGAATACCCAAGTGGTGGAACAGGCAAAAAAGGCTTGGGTAATGTTACTCTCTCTACCTTTACCATTTTAGAAGCCAGAAGAACTATTCAACCTAGGGGCCAAATAGCTACGTTTTGTTTTCTTTTTTTTGTTTTTTTTGTTTTTTTAAATATAGTAACAACATAAGAATCTCCAATCAATAACAATTATTCAAATTTATTGTTGTATCCAATCATAGATTGGGTTCGAGTTTCAATCATATGTAATAATTACAATTATAATTAATTACAAACTGTAATTTATTACAGTTTGTAATTAATTAAGTTATAATTGTAATTAATTACAAAATGTAACTAATTTTATTAATTTTAAAAGAAAATAAAATCTTGGGTGACTTGTAATATATAATTAAGCTATCATAATAATTAATTAGTTAAAATTGTAATTACAAAATTGAAATTAAGTTACAATTGTCATTATTTGTAAATTGTAATTCATCACAGAATGCAAGTAAGTTGTAATTGTAATTAATTACAATTTGTAATTAATTTGTTTAATTTCTACAATTAAATATGGTATGTTTTACAAATTCATTAATTAATTGTAATTAATTACAAAATTAAAATTAGTGTGCCTAAATGATATTTTCATTGAAAATCTTTTTTTCCATTTTCTAAACAGAAAGTGGACTTCATTGTAGGTTAAGCACTAAAGATTCATAGTGGTGACGGTGACTTCAAAAAAAATAATGACAACTCTCTTCTTCAGCTCTTCTTCAAACCTTGTCTCCCACCGTCACCACTTCACCTAAACTGAAATCCCGGTCAGTAGAGAACTCCGATCACGAAACGGTTGCACCATTGTATTCGCGATGAAGAGGAGCATCTTCCTGTGCTTTAAGCGTTTTCTGGTAGGCGGCGGAAATGGCGGCGATGGTGGTGAAATGTTAAGCTAATTTATGTATCTTACATCTTATAGTAATCGCCAAGCACCAATTTAGAGGGGACCAAATGTCAAGCCATCTGTGCACTGAACCTTATCATCGAGATGGTAATTATAATTATCGAAGTTGTGGTTGTGACTTGGCTTCCTCAATTTTTCTCTGTTGTTCTGTTGTTGTGGTGGTGGAGGACCGGTGGTGGAGGGAGAGGTGGTGGTAATATTGAGATGGTAATTATAATTATAATTGTAATTAGTTACAAATTGAAATAAAGTTACAATTGCAATTAATTACAAATTGAAATAAAATTACAATTGTATTTTCAACAGTGGTTCGACGACAGCAGTTGTGGCGGTGGCTGATTAAAAATTAGTTGGTGATCGGTTGTAGATGTGGTCAGTGGTGGTGGTGGTGGTGGTGAGCTACAATTGTAGTTAAAATTACAATTGTAACTAATTAAAAATTGTAATTAATTACAAATTGAAATAGTTACAATTGTAATTAATTACAAAATTGAAATAAGGTGGTGGTGGTGGTGACTGGTTACAAGTGGTGGTGGTGGTGGTGGTGGTGGTGGTGGTGATGGTTGTAATTAATTACAATTTTAATTAAAATTACAATTATAACAATTACAAATTGAAATAAAGTTACAATCGTAATTAATTACAAAATTGAAATAATGCGGTGGCGGTGACTGGTTACAAATTAAGTGGTGATTGGTGGTAATTAATTACAATTTTAATTAAAATTACAATTGTAACTAATTACAAATTGAAATAAAGTTACAATTGTAATTAATTACAAAACTGAAATAAGGTGGCGGCGACGGCGGCAGTGACTAGTTACAAATTAGGTGGTGATGGTGGTGGTGGTAAGTAATTACAATTTGAAATAAAGTTACAATTGTAATTAATTACAAATCCTGATTTCTGATTATAAAAAGAATACCTGATTTTGAAAATTATTTTGATATTTTTGTAATTAGTTACAAATCACCTGATTTCAAAAAATTTCATACTTAAATGTGTGTAATTGTGTCATTAACCCTAAAATCACGTTTACTCCTATTGGGCCTAAAATAGTTTAGTCCACATATATGGGTTGGATGACTTGGTTTTTATATATACATTCCTTGAATTTAGTATTCAAAAATTCAATTGAAGAGATACGGGAAGATGAGATAGGATGCATCTCATTTTCTCTTCAAAACAATAGATTTAGATTCTCCTCTTTTTTTCTCTCAATTTGAGGGGGGCATTTTTAGCTTAAGAGTTTGAACATGATTTCTTGGCGAGATCAAATTGTAGTTTTCCCTTTGTTATTTCTTTTCTTGGTTATTATAGTGGTCTTACAATAGGTGTAAAACATATAAGCTGGAATTTATTCTTGGTGAAATCCGATTGTTGTTTGGTATGATGTGGGATTCACTTTTAAAGATCTTTTTGGTGTTCTTGCATTTTTACATTTAATTATTTCGTTGGATTGTTCAAATCGATTTAACAGTGGTATCAGAGCCTTGTGATTTGAATATAGAGCCTGTGTTGGGATCAAGAACTTGTTGAATTCTTGGGATTGGAATTAATCTAAAAAAGATTCCAAAATTGGCAAGAAAGTTGAAGCCATAACTGGGTTGCAAAAGAAAAATTGGAAGGCAGTAACCGACCATTAGAAAATAGAAGGAATGCTGATCGAATCCAAATCTGACCGCAAAAAGAGAGAGTGGTATCAGAGCCTTGATTTTAGATCCAAGAACGATTTCTTGACTCAAAAATTCCAAGAAAGAAGAAAGAGCCGCTTACCGAATTAAAAAAATTCAAAATTCGAAAAGTAATTGCTAACTGACCTGAAGTTCCAAGAAAGGAGAAGGAGGAGAATCGACACCAGCAACAGAGGCAGAGGCGGCGATCGATGGAAGTGGCGGTACTAGGCAGCTGTGCAGATGGAAAAGTTGGTGCAGCGAAGAATAAAAGGCAGTGATTGACTGAAGAATGAAGACGAAAGAGCGTCAGACAGTTTTTCTTGAAACCTTACTTCCGGCCAACCAAACATCTACGTGAATCCATTAAAATCACCACACATTCCAAGTGAGGTGAAGCCTCGACCAGAAGATGGCAGAAAGGCAGCAATCGTGATTTTTGACCAGATAAAAAGTCTATGGAAGTTCTTTTTCAAATTCCAGCCAAACCCGAACTCTGATCGACGAACAACCACTGGATTTGGCTTCCAGAGGTCAAGGAGCACCTTTGGTAGATTCTTTTGGATTTTTTTACAGAAATTCCGGCTGCTCCCGGATGGCACAGCGGCGGTCCGACGATTGTTTGATGAGCACTTTTTGGACAGAATCTTCTTCATGACCTGCTGAGTCCATTTTCACAATCTGTTTTGCAAGATTCTAAGCGCATATATACGAACATGCATTGTTCGCTCGGTAATATCCCTAAACCTTCACACCTTTTTTGCTTTACGGAATAGCTACCTTGCCAGTAGCAAACTATTTAGTTGGTTTTACAGGTTGAGATTAGCTACCTTGCCAGTAGCAACTTGTTTAAGTAAATTATTATTTGAAAATAGCCACCCTGCTAGTGGTAACCTGTTTTGGGAGCTGTATTCGATATTGATATTTTATAATTGCTTTGGACTTGTAATTGCTGATTTTGGTTAGTAAAATTGGATAATTCCTCATATGTTATGGATGATTGCTTTATTGAAACTCGTAGCTTAAAGACTTCAAATTAGACCTATCTAGTATATACTATATAGTGACCATAATTAATGAATAACATTTTCTTTTGTGATTTTGCTTGTTTCTTAATTTAGGTTTTACTTGATTATGCCTTTGTACCATAATCTGTGTTATACTTGAAATACTTGGTTGACTCGTTACTTGGTATATTTGTCGTGTTAAGCTTTGTTCCAAATATGACTACGCATTGCATTGATTTGGGGGTTTTCAATGAAAATTGTGATTTTTGGATTGACAATACAAGATGGGGCTGATTAGTAAAATTGAGCATATGATCATGATAATAATTAATGGTTTTCTTTTAAATTGTAAGGGAGTTGCAAGAAATGATGTATTTGTTAATGCTGCTTATGTGATTATAGATGTTGATTCATGTATTTCCTTTACTAACACAAATGACATGCTTCTTGGTGATGAAAGGACTGTTATTGGAGACTGTGTGTCGTATGTACCTTTCTATGATAAATGCGGATTATAAGTAGACTGTATGTCTTATATGCATTTATGTGGTCATTGTGTATTTGGTAAGTTTCATAGAAGACATGCTTGGAAAAGACTATATGTCTAATGTGAATTTATGTGATCGACGTGTTTCTTTTACTTCGTGTATTTGTAATACCACTCATGATAGATTTCATGTTAAACGTGTTTGATCATTTTATGCTTTAGATCTTTTTGGTTGTGCTTATTTTTCACCTTTTGAGAATGGGGGAAAAATGCTGATATGATATGTTTAGAACATGGTCTTTGGTGCAATTGAGAGAAAAACAGCAAGGTCGTGCTAGTTATCAGTTGCAGGTGGAGTAGGTATAGTGAGAGTACTATTCCCAAGCCTAGAATTCCTCGAATGAGGTGGAGACTCCATATTCAATGTACTTAAGTTAAAAGATTGTGGTGTGAGAGTAGCAGGAAAACACCCATTAAATCATATTCTTGAGCTGACTAGTGTGGTAGAGTGAGGAGACAGTGTGGATGAACAATAGATAGATTGGATAATCAATGGATGGAGACATGAATTATCTTGTTATGAATCAAAAGAGGATATCACTAGGAATGAACTTTTTATATTACTAGATACATGGATACACATTTTTTATAAAAGTTTTTGTATTTCAATCTCTTGATTTTTTGGAGATAAATTGAAACATGTGCATGTGTGTTTAGTCTTAAAATGTTCTCGGATGACTTGAAAGTTGTCTTGGTTGTGGAATAAATGATTTGATTAGTTTGTTCTGATATTAGCTTTCGATGCAATAAGTTTGATTATTACTTATGTATCACCATGTTGAAATAAAATGTAACTTGATGTTCTTGTTAGTATATATTGATGATATTGCTCTTGATTGGTTCATTGTCGATAGACCTGGGCAAAAGAACCGGAACCAGTGGTTCAGTTCAATTCTTTCAAAATTTTAAATGGTTCTGGTTCTAAAAATCAAGAATCATTCGTTTTGATTCAATTCTTGGTTCAGAACTAGAACCAAGAACCAAAATCGATAGTACAAAACACGATTTTTTTGTTTTTTAAAAAATATAAATTTTAAAACAAATTTTTTTTAAAAAAAATCATCAATTCTTAATCTTAATGCACGTGTCCATTAGTCATTATCAATTAACCAACAGCTATTCACTCATTTAACATTACAATAACTATAAGCAAAACAAGTAATAAACAAAAAATCATAGATCAAAATCATTTTTCTTTTACTGGTTATGTCGTTCAGCTTCAAACCTTCAGCCGTTAGTTCTTCAAGAATCAAGAAACAATAAAGGGTAGAGAACTACGAGCAGAAATTGAGGAATTTTCAGAAGGAGCACATATACGAGGATGAGGAGATACGTTACTGTTTGGAAGTGAGTGAATAAAATTGTTAAGGACAAATCTGACTGTTGTATTCGCATCTTGATCAAAGTCGATGACATTATAGTCTTACGACTCTTAACAATCGGAATATACCATCGCTTAAGATTGAAATTTTAGTTTAGAAATTTGGAACCAGAACCAGAACCAAATAGTTCGGTTCTTCTCTTACAAAAAGAACCAACTGTTCTTTTTTCAAAAGAACTGTCTATTCTTGGTTTGGTTCTGTTCCCTGGGAACTAGAACCATATGGAACCACACCCACGCCTAGTTGTTGATACTTATAAATGAGAAGTTTGAAAATATGTATATTGGATCTGAGGGAATACTGTGATGTTTAAGTGCTATATATAATGTGATATTTTGAGGATTTATAGATGTATGTTACACATAGTTCTATTATCCATTATCAAGTCTGAGTATATTGACACAGTATGAGTCATTAAATGATCTTTGATGTTTCATGGTATTCTAAATAAACTTTGTGACTTTGTTGGTGATATGATTAAATACTTTGACTGTTAGTATGGTTATACATTTTATGAAAAATCCAGTTATTCACGGTTGTACTACACATTGAGACAATTTGATGCCTTTTGTTTGAGGTGTCACACGTGAAGGAAATCTTGAATAAATGAGCATTTTATTTGAAATATGTCACAGGGTGAATTAAGCCTGAATAAATATTTGTATCAATCATTTCCTCAAATATGGTACTAAAGTCATAACTTGTTTTTCAGGTATGTGGGAGCAAGATGATATTAAATTGGTTGCTCAAATTCAATATTGGTGCACTCAAGTTTGTAGCAAGGTGGAAAATGTTGGAAAGTGATACTCACTTTCATATAAAATCATGTTTTCTCCTATTGGGCCTAAAATGGTTAAACCCACGTATATGGGCTAGATGATTTGGTTATTATATGTACACTCATTGCATTTGGTATTCAAAAATACAATTGAAGGGATACGGGAAGATGAGATAGGAGGCATCCCATTTTCTCTCTAAATCAATAGAATAAGATTCTCCTCTTCTTTGCTATCAATTTGAGGGGGGCATTTTTAGGTTAAGGGTTTGAACATGATTTCTTGGCGAGGTTTAGGGCTGAGCGTTTACAGGTTCGGTTCGGTTATTAAAGGAACCGAAATCGAACCGAAACTTTCGGTTCAGTTCCTTCAAAGAAAAGAACCAACGGTTTCGATTTCGGTTCGATTTTCGGTTATTTTTCGATTTTTGTTTGGTTCCAATTAAAAAAATTAAATTTGATGCAAATACAAAAAAAAAAAAAAAAAAAAAAAATCTAATTGTTTACAAAAATTAAAGGTAAATACAACCAAATAAAGCTTTCAATTAAAATTAAACTCCAAATTCATGTATAATATACCACGAATGTGAATCTCAGAATCTTGATAGTTAAAATCTTTTTTTCTACTCTAAAACCATTCTTATTTGAAAAAGAAATCACGTCAAGGAAGTAAGAACATTTGAATCTCATTAAAAATTTAAAAGTAAATTTCACAAAATAATAATACTATAATTGTGTATGAAATGACTTAAAAGTAAATTACCAAATTTCATAATAATAGTGTATCAAACAGATAACATTTCATACACTATCTAAGTGTCTATACATTAAAGTGTGGTTCTACTTGGAGAAGATTGTGAGTCATGATTTCTAATTAAAATACTACCAATTAGGACAACATTTCTCAAATGGAAAAATATTGAGTAAATTTATACTCCTCTAATCCACTGTCTACACATTAAAGCGTGTATATAAATATATTTTGCTGTTTAAGTTAATGAAAAATTCAAAAAAAATGTTTTTATCGGTTTTGATTTTGGTTTTCGATTTTGATTTTAAGAACCGATCGGTTTCGTTTTTGAATTTTTTTTTCAAGAATCGAAATATTTCGATTTTTTTGGTTCGGTTTACTCGGTTCCGATTTTTTTGTCCACCCCTAGCGAGGTTAAGGGTTTGAACATGATTTCTTGGCGAGATCAAATTGTTGTCATCTCTTTTCATGGTGATTAGAGTGGTTTTACAATAAGTGTAAAAACATAGAAGTGGGAGTTTATTCTTGGTAAAATTCGATTGTTGTATGGTAGGATGTACGATTCACTTTTTAGATATCTTTTAGTTGTTCCTGATATTGATTTTGTAATATGCGATGAATTTTTTGATGTTCTAGTGGAATTTAAGCGTAAATTCAAATTTAATGGATTGATCAAAAGGGGAGTAGGTGATTGTTCAAATCGATCCAACACAGCATCAAACCACATGGCTTCACCAAATTTAACACAAGCTCAGGGAATACACATCCAAGGGTGTAACGACCCGGGTCCCACTGAACGGGCTGTACCGGTCGTTAGATGACGGCGTACTGTCCCCACTGTACCAATACGAGTCTTTTCAGCATGCTTTGTCCTCACTCGCACACTCCCCGAGAAAACTTCCCAGGAGGTCACCCATCCCAGAATTTCTCCAAGTCAAGCACGCTTAACTATGGAGTTTCTAACGATGGACTTCCGGAAAAGAAGGTGCACCTTGTTGGTATGAGTAGTACCTATCATTTTTTTTAAACTTTCCTGGCCTGGGGTGTTACAATCACCCCCCGTTAGACTCGCGACGTCCTTGTCGCGCTTAATCCATCTGAGGTTCTGTTGCCAGGCGTTGGGATTCTAGAGGTGACTCCCGCCCTATGGCGTAGCACTTAGTTCCCGATTTTCGGCTGGCGGCCGGCTCTGATACCATTTGTAACGACCCGGGTCCCACTGAACGGGCTGTACCGGTCGTTAGATGACGGCGTACTGTCCCCACTGTACCAATACGAGTCTTTTCAGCATGCTTTGTCCTCACTAATATGATATGAGTCACTTTTAGTGACACTCGAATGGTCGAGAATTCGGGTCGTCACAAAGGGCTCCAAGTACAGACCATTTGTAGTGGATCGCTCAAGATCACGATTCTAGGCAAATGTCTTAAAGCATCTCCAATGAGACATTGTCTAAATACAATGTTTAGCTATTTTTTTGACAAATGGAAAGAATTGCTTAGTGCATAATTAATGCTAGATATTGTCTAGCATTAATTTAATAATAATTTTTATCCAATTAAAACATTTTTCTATCTTTCATTTTTTCTTGGAAACTAATAATAATTTGCCACATATGTACAATAAACATTATTGCATTGGAGAAGTTTTTTTAATGTTAATGTTAATGTCAATGTCAATGTCTTTGCCACATATACATAGTAGACATTGTCCCATTGAAGAAACTCTTAGGATCATCTGAGAGTAATTTGACTCTGTTTGGTAAAAAAAATTGTTTATAAATAAATAATATAATGTTTTCGAGGTAAGATTTGTGGTTAAAAATGATTTGAGACATGCGTGATTAAAAAGTGATTTGAAGAAATATATTTTTTATAAACTTATATATAAATAAATTTACCAAACGGAGGCTTAAAATGATTTCTCACTGTATGAACAAATTATATCTCCATGCCTTGGTCAAATATGTATATAAAAAAATACTTCTTTCGTAATAGTTCCTTGTTTAGTTCGAATAAAAAGTTAATAATTTAAGCCAAATTCAATAATTAATTTTAACAACACATTTTATTGTATTCATAACTTTTTAATCGCACATTATATCAATAGTTATCAAAATTTACTAAAATTCTAGCGTGAGTAAAAAGTTAATGAAATATACGAATCTCGTGAAATATTGTAAAAAATTACTGGTATGGCAGAGAACAAGATTTGAATGAAGGAAATTAAACTTAATTTATTCTCTTCCAACAATGGGAATTTAATAGACCAAAAGATACATACGTGATCCTAAAGTTTAGGAACCAGAATGAATAATTACAGGTAAGTAAGATCCTAATTTACCATGTACAGCAAGACAATTATACAACTAAGAAAATATACAAAAAGGGGAAATAAAATATACAAGGGAAGAAAAAATAGGAGATTGATTGCAATGATTTTGTAACACTCCCCCTCAAGTTGGTGCATAAATGTCGCACACGCCCAACTTGTCGAGACACCTGCTAAATGCTTGACTGGATACTTCCTTAGTTAGCACATCTGCAAGTTGATCTTCAAACCGAACATGAGGCACCTCAATGATTTTCGCTTCTAGTTTTTCTTTGATGAAATGTCTATCAACTTCCACGTGCTTAGTTCGATCACGTTGAACTGGATTATGAGCAATATCGTACGCTGATTTATTATCACAATATAACCTCATAGTACTGACCTGCCGAATATGTAAATCTTGTATTAAATTCTTGATCCATAATAATTCACATATTAAGAGCCATCCCTCTGTATTCAGCCTCAGCACTGGATCTAGCTACCACCTCTTGCTTCTTACTTCATCAAGTAACTAGATTTCCACCTACAAATGTGAAATTACCGGATGTAGAACGTTTATCATCAACTGATCCAGCCCAATCAGCATCGGTATACCTAGGGGTGGGCGTGGGTTGGGTTGGGTTGGGTTGGGTCGGTTTTTTGCCCAACCCGAACCCAACCCACTATGGTCGGGTTGAAAAAAAATCAACCAAACCCAACCCAAATATGAATTCAAACCCAACACAACCCAACCCAATCAAGTTTCGGTCGGGTTGGGTTGGGTTGGGTGGTATGGGCTTTGGTCTAATTAAATAAAATTCTTAGAAAATTAAAAAATTATGTCCATAAATCAATTATTAACTCAAATAAATTATGTACAATACAATAAGCTCAAATATAATAAATTAAATACTTGTTAATAAAACTAAAATATGTTCAAATTATATTTGAGTTTCATCCAAATTAAAAATGAATTTAAGATTCTTGAAATTTAAATGGTCTTATATTTTTAAAATTTTGATTGGGTTGGGTTGGGTCGGGTTGGATTGGGTTTGTCATCCAACCCACAACCCAACCCAACCCAAACAAATATTTTTTTTATAACCCAACTCAACCCAATTTTCATCAAAACCCAACCCAACCCGATCGGGTTGGGTTGGGTTGGGCGGTTTTGGCGGGTTGGGCAGGTTGATGCCCACCCTTAGGTATACCCTTCAATATCCAAGTTATTTCCTTTTGTAAACATAATACCCTTTTCCAGGAGATGACTTTAAGTATCACAAAATGCGAATAACAGCATTCATATGGTCTTCCTTTGGGGAATTCATGAATTGACTAACAACACTTAATGAATAAGCCAAATCCGGTCGAGTATGTTCAAGATACATTAGTCTGCCGTACTAATCTTTGATAAAGTTCTTTGTTAGCAGGGACTTGATTCGAATCCATACTTAGTTTCAAATTTTCCTCCATGGGAGTACTAACTGGACTGCAAGCAGACAATCCCGTTTCATCTAATAAATCTAAGGCATATTTTCACTAAGACGAGAAAATACCTTTCTTCGACCTTGACACCTCAATTCTTAGGAAGTAAAATAATGGTCCTAGATCTTTCATCACAAATTCTTGAGCGAGATGACTTTGTAATGCGGCCTTCTCTTCTGGATCATTTCCTGTTACTATAATATCATCAACATACACAATAAGAGCAATGATTTTCTCTTTATTATGTTTCAAGAAGAGAGTATGATCCGAGTTTCTTTGTTGATATCCAAAATTCTTCATGGAGCTAGTAAATCTTCCAAACCATGCTCTAAGAGATTGCTTTAAACCATACAGAGATTTTCTCAATTTGAAAACCAGCTGACTTCCATTAATCTGCATTTTAATCCGGGAGGTAACGTCATATATACCTCTTCTTGAAGATCTCCATGCAAGAAAGCATTCTTTACATCAAACCGGTGTAATGGCCAGCCAAGGTTTACCGCCAAAGATAACATGACACGAACAATATTGATTTTGGCAACGGGTGCAAACGTTTCCATATAATCAACTCAGTAAGTTTGATTATACCCTTTAGAAACGAGTCTGGCTTTGAACCTTTCGATAGTTCCATCAGCTTTGTATTTAATAGTGAAAACCCATCACACCCTACTGGTGTCTTCCCTTCGGGTAAATCAACAACTTCCCATGTTGAATTCTTTTGGAGAGATTTCATTTCTTCATTCATCACTTCTTTCCACCTAGGATCTTTCAAGGCTTCCTTCACACTATTAGGAATAGATACTACAGATAATTGATTCACAAAAGATTCACATTCCTTTGACAACCCATGGTAGGACACAAAATTACTCATGGGATATTTAGGTTTGGAGGTAAGAGTAGGTTCATAATTTACTTTAGGTATTCCTCTTGTGACTCGATTCAGTAACATTTTTGTATGGGTTTCAGAGTTTACCTGAGGTTCGGAGATGGACCCGACTTGGGAAGACAATTGATTAAATGGTACAGATTGAGGAGAGGAAGCTCTTGCATTTGGTGATGAAGTTTCTGGTGATGAAACTATTCCATTTTCATTCTCATTGTCTACAGTATAACCTGTCTCATCATTTAAAGTATGACCAGTTGCCTCATTTTGAGCTGCCTCATTTTGACTTTCCCACCAGTTGCCACTACTTGTAAAATCCTCCAAGTCGTCCAGAGTCTTCAATTCATCTCTACTCTCCCCCTGTGATGGAGACTCAGGGACAGAATAATACATTTCATTTCCATGAAAGGTAACATCAAGTGTAACTTACATCTTGCGGGAAGGAGGATGATAACACCTATAGCCTTTTTGATACAAGCCATAGCCTACAAATACACATCGAATAGCTTGAGGTTCCAATTTATTTTTCAAAGATTTGTGTGTACAAAGGCTACACATCCGAACACTTGAGGTTGCAAATTTGGTACAGTAGGAGCACTTATGGTCTCATGAAGCACATTGAGAGGAGTCTTAAATTGTAATGAACTTGACAGTACACGATTAATGAGATAGGCTGCAACCGTGACAGCTTCACCCCTATAACTAGTAGGCATGTGAGCCCCGAATAAAGATGCACGTACAACTTCAAGGAGATGACGATTCTTGTGCTCTGCAACCCCATTTTGTTGAGGGGAGTAGGGGCAAGTCGTTTGATGAGCAATACCATGTAAATTAAGTTATTGTTTTAAGTCATGATTAACAAATTCTCTACCATTATCAATGCGAAGAACCTGTATATGAGATTGATACTGAGTTTCTATCATCTTGTGAAATTTTTGAAACAATGAACTAACTTCATTTTTTTGATTTCATCAAACAAATCCAAGTCATCTATGTGTGATCATCAATAAATGAAATAAACCAGCGTGCACCATTTAGAGAAGAAATCTTTGCAGGACCCTATACATCCTAATGAACAATCATAAAAGGTACTGGATTTTTATTCATATTAATTGGAAAAGTAACACGATGAGTTTTAGTCAGTTCACAAATATCACATTTAAAACTAAAATTGGTTAACTGTGAAAACATCCTTGGAAATAATTTTTTTAAATATCCAAAATAAGCATGGCCTAGCCTCCTATGCCATAACCAAATTTCTGAATTTTGTACATTGCCAGATTTGTCAACTGAGAATGCTTGGGATAATTTATTCGAACTCGTCGGAGTCAAAATCCAGTGCTAGATCCTTTCTTAGAATCTCTCCTTTGAGTTGTTCAAATTCTGCATCAAGTCCATTAAGAAAGATGTGCACTCTCGAGCGTTCAACTGATTTCTTATATGCAACAACATCAACTGGGTCTTTCATTACAACCTTATCACGATAATCTAGCTCTTGAAAAATCTCTACCAGATCATCATAATAAATTGATAGAGGAGGTCCAACCTGTTTAGTAGAGAAAGCTCGTTGGTTTAATGCAAAGATTTGTGCTTCATCTGACCCATCATAGAAAGCCTTGGACAGGGCGCTCCAGATTTCTCGTGCGGTGCGTAACTTGAGATATCGCTTCATAATTTCGGGTGACATCAGTCTCCGTTGGTTGAGCTGTTTTTCCCGTAATATACTAAAGTTATTCACGTCCTGCAATATGCATCTCCATGATTTGGGACCATACATCATAGTTCGTTTCATTTAGAATGGTACCAGCTTTGAAGCCAGTGTTTTCGGATTGCACATGTATGACTGGTGTTGGTGATTCAGAACTATTGTCAGTCATGGTACAAAGGATAGTTAAAAATTCAAGATGTAATGATACGTATGGATGGTACGAGGCTTGCTCTGATACCAAGTAAAAAATTACTGGTATGGTAGCGAACAAGATTTGAATGAAAGAAATTAAACTTAATTTATTCTCTTCCAATAATGGGAATTTAATAGACCAAAAGATACAAACATGATCCTAAAGTTTAGGAACCAAAATGAATAATTACAGGTAAGGAAGATCCTAATTTACCATGTACATCAAGACAATTATATAACTAAGAAAATATACAAAAAGAGGAAATAAAATATATAAGAGAAGAAAAAATAGGATTTGAAAATGAATTTAAGAAAAAATAAATTTAATAAAGTGGGGCCAAACATGGGCTAAAAATTGAATGAGTAATTTTATGCTACATTGGAGTTACAAAATATAGTCGGCTATTTGTCTGACTTACTACAACCATATATTTCTTTTACTGTTACATAGTTTTGCTCTCCTACTCATGGTGGGTAGGAGAGCAGTAGGGGTGGGACCCATTGCCACCCACCTCATAGGGGGTGGATTTTGTGAGAGTTGGATTTTTTGCTCGCCTACCCAATTTACTGTTACGTACTTCATATAAATTATATTGAACTTCCTTTTCAACAATAGATACATTCAAAATACGTCCTAAGAATTTGAAACTTAGAAGTTAGACAATGCAATTTGTTGTTAAGTCAAGGCAAGGCATCTCAACATGTTTATACACTTTATTGAAGTCTTCAGCTATACAAGATAAGATGAAATAAAATTAAAAAATAAAATAAAAAAATAAATAAGGGACGGAGACACTTACTAGCTCATACCACCACTCGAAAATGAGAAAAGAAGCAAGCAACTAGCCTTCGGAAATGATAGCGGGAATGTGCAACAAACATGTTAATTGTCATCAATTTTCAATGAGTCAGAGGTGATGAAGAGGGCTAGACATCAACTATCATAGCCTACTCATATGGATTTTATGCCTTCGTACCATGCCCATGTACCTTTTTTTTTTTTTTTTTTTTTATCAATTATCAAAATACCATGCCCATATACCTTGCCTCACTAAAGTGGGTTGAATATGTGTCGGAAGCCGGAATGATTTCATAACCATTTAAAAAAATTTTGGTAAACATTTTGTTAGTTTTTTCCAATAAAGAAAATTGCAGACAACCATGAGAAACTAATGAGAAATAAATAAATAAATAAATTAATTAATTAATTAATGAGAAAAAATAACATATTTTTAAGAAATCAATAACTAATTAGCATATTTAAAAAAACCAAACCAACAACTAGAGGTGTCAATACGGGTGGTCCAGGTCGGATTGGCCCTCCAACATAAAAGCCCGATAATGGCTCGCTTGAAAAAAAGCCCGCCCGCTGCGGGTTACATGCCGGTTCCGTGTTAGTCCACAAATTTTGAACTACAACCCAGTGCCGCCCGTTGGCCCATCCGAGTCGAGCACATGCAGGTCGCGGTTCGTTCTAATTTGACCTATATAAATAAAAACATAGATTTTTTTTTCATATTTATAGCAAATTTTTTGTCAAGTTTCTAAATATAAAATGATTAAAATGATAAATTCATATTTATACCACAAAATATTTACATAGAATTTAAAATTATATTTTATGTTATATGAATTACTTCTAAATTTGCAAATTTAAATAAAACATAAACAAATAACAATTAAATGCTAAATGTATTTCTAATTACTATTATCAAAAAAATTACTTTTTTGGCTATTAGGGAGGAAAAAAATAAGATTTTGCTTTAAAAATTGTATTAGAGTTTGTAGAAAAAAGAGATTTTCAATGGTACCATATTTAATAAAAACAATTTTTTTTTTTTTTTTTTACGGGCTTTGACCCGCAAAACCCGCGATTCACAATTTCTTGACCTGTGAACCGTCCGCACGGGTTACGGGTCGGCCCGCGGTCCCGAATATATCCGGGCCAATTTTCACGGGTCTGGTCGGCCCGTCCTTCTTGACACCTCTACCAACAACCAATTTGTTGAAAGAAGTAAAAAATCGAGGAAAGAAAGAAAACAAAAATATTTGGAGATGGAGTGTGGCTGTGCTTGTGTGAATAAGTGAAGTAGAGTTTGAGAATTGTGACTTGTGTTTGTGTCATTTAATGTTTATTATTTAATTTTTTTTTTTTTTTTGGTAACAAATGGGCATGCGTGTCAGGTATGAGTATTGTAGAAAAATTCACACCCGACCCTTCCATATCATATTTTTAAATTTGCTTTCATACCTAACCTGAAAACCATTTAGTCTGGTAATTCTCATATGTTTGTGTCGAGTCTTCAGTGAGAATCGGGTTTTAGGGTATTATTATCATCACTAACACCAAATAAGATTTTAATTAAATTTTTACTATTATTTTAAGGGTAATCAAGAGCCCTTTGGTGTACGATATTTTAGAGAAAATTTAGATTTTTGAGAGAATGTGTAGTTCAAATGAAATTGAAAAGTTTGAAAGTTATGGATCCCTTATAAATGCGTGGTTGAAATAAGTTTTGGTGGAAAATTGTTCAAAAAACCATGACCAAACGTGGGTTATATTGACACCACACATTTTGTCAAATTCACCACATTTTATGCTCTATTCGACGGCTATTATAATAAATTTAAATTCATTATTTGAGTTTAAAAATTCGAGAGAGAAACTGTGTGTGGTTAAAAAGTGGTTTAAACCACATTTGGCAAACATATGCTAAATTACAATGATGGTTCCTAATTTTTATTCATTTTTACACTCAGTTCTCTTACTTTTTTTTTTTTTTTTTTTATAAATACATTTTATCCCTAATAATGAGGTCAAAGAATTTGTTAGGAGGGAGGAAAAAGATTTATTATTTAGCCGAGTTTTTAAATACAAGATTAATAATAATTACAAAAATAAAATACGACGCTAATAGAATATTTGAAAATAAATTGTCACTAGAGTGAAGATGTGTTAAAATGTTATCATGTTAAAAATAAGCATGTATCGAAAAATAATATGGGACATATATTGCCAAGTGACCAAGAAATAGGGACATTCATTGAACTAAAATGTGGTCGTATTAATAAAAATTGTTACGTGAATATAACATTATTTTAATTATTTGTTGATTTACTTTATTAGACAGATTATTATCACGAAATAGTAAAAGTAATATAAATGTGAAAACCACTTTGCTTTTCTCTATTTGGCACGCAGAATTGACAATAAAATAAAGAAAATTAATAATATTATTTGTGTTGTTCAATGTACTGAAGACAAGCATAACGACTCCAATTGCAAAAAGTACGTTTCCATTTCAGACCAATATAAAATGGCTGAAACCACCTCAAAAATCCCCATAAAACCCAACAAGTAATTTTTTACTTTTTATTTTTATTCACTTTTTAGAATGTGGATAGAGAGAGAAAAATTATCAATTTATTATGAACCATTCAGCAATTCCACGTTCTAATGGCGGTGGGTTTTGGACTCTTCTGAAATCGCATTTCGATTCCCATTCACTCCCCCCTTGCCCACCTTCTCACACTGCATCTTTCACCCACACCTGAAAAAATCCGATTACCAGTTTTTCAACCCGTTTGACCCGATTAAGATCGGTGGAAAATCGGCTGATTGTGAACTATTTGATTGGATAAGGTCTATATAATGAACGGCGATAGACTGAGCAGTGTAGAAGAGGAGTTCATCAGAATACATCACAAGCATGAGGTTGGAGAAAATCAATGTAGTTCGTCATTGGTTAAGCACATCAAGGCTCCTCTTCCTCTTGTAAGTCAACGCTTCAATTTGTAGTCACGGATCCTTTAAATTGCAATTGTCAAATCTTATGAGCTAATTTGATTTATTGGAGATATTTTTGGATGTTATTGTTAGTAAAAGTTTATCAATTGGTTTGATTTTGTATTGATATGTGACAATTTCTTTATCCCAGTTCACATCTTTTGAGCTAATTTGATGAATTTGAGAGATTTTTGGATGTTATTGTTGGTACAGTTTACCATTTGTTTGATTTTGTATTGATATGTGACATATTTTTAATTCCATTTCTACGTGTTGTGATCTAATCTGATGAATTGGAGAGATTTTTGGTTTATTGTTGGTATACTTTACCAATTGACCGAGGCAAGTAAGTCAGAGACTTATTTTTAGAATAATAGATTCGTCATGGTTCCACCTACTGCCCTTAACATGAATAGCTAGCCCAAGGGAATGAACGCTTGGAATTAGTTCTTTCGAGTCCCAATTCTAAATCTTTTGCCCTAATTTGATAAATAATTGAGATTTTTGGCTTTTATTATTAGGCTAATTTACCAATTGGTTTGGTTCATTAACTGGAAACATCCTCCACTACAAGACCCTTCACCCGCCTGATACCAGTGGGAGGAAGCTAGCTCGTGGTTGGTTAAGAGAGCATTTCCATGGCAAAAGCTTCATCCAGCCATAGGTTTCCTACTGCTATCTTGTTACGACTCCATAACAGTAGAAGATCTTTTTCTTGTTTTTCTTTTAAGTGACAACAAGGGGGGTGAGCTGCACCAAGCTGAAAGTTATAGTGAATCCCAAACTTGCCTACGCTCATCCAAACCATCCTCAAATGGTGATCTGAAAGCGAAGCGCTTTCATCCAATCCAAGACTTCTACAATCATTTTTTTTTTAAAATCCCCACCCCCCCTGTTTTTGTCCTAATTTGATGAATTGGAGAGATTTTTGGCCTTTTTTATTAGGCCAATTTATCAGTTTCTTCGACTTATGTGGCATTTTTATTTGCATCAGATGCTTGATATATAGTATTTGAATTTAAATTTTGTACAGGTTTGGTCCTTGGTGAGGAGGTTTGATCAGCCACAAAAGTACAAGCCCTTTGTGAGTACTTGCATAGTGCAGGGTGATTTGCAGATAGGAACTGTTAGAGAAGTAAATGTGAAGTCAGGACTTCCAGCTACCACTAGCAAAGAGAGATTGGAGCTTCTAGACGACGAGGAACACATCTTTAGCATGAGGATTGTGGGTGGGGATCACAGGCTAAAGGTATTAATCAATCAGCTTGATTCATTTTGGAAATTTTTAGAATTGGTTGCGCTTTAAAGTTTAGCATTGTCGTATACTTTGGCATATTGATATGATCGTGTTTATATATGGTACAAAATTATATATGTGAACGAAAGGTTTACAATTTAGCAAATTACTTTGCTAAATTCATTTCCTGATTTTTTTTTAATAAGCATTTTATCTTGATTAATCAATTGAATTTCAAAGACCATCCATGAATAAATAACGGTGATTTATTTAATTTTTTTTAGAAGCTCCAAGAGAGCAAATACTCTGTAGGAGATTTTTGTGAGTGTGTTTTTCCATTCGTTTTGTGCACACATATTCAAGAAAGTGATTTTTTATTTGCTTCTTTTTGTCCAAATTTGACACACAGAGTCAGAGTTGGAGTTCTCTTTGCATTGAAAACGCCATACATCTTTGCCCGCCTATCTCTTGGTTGGTCAATTCGAAAGAATTGTGATAAAATCTCTTATATGGTGCCACTGAGCATCTCTTAATTCTTTATTGTTAATTTTTTAGTCTTACATGTGTTCACATTGCATTTCCAATTTGAGAATTGAGGTTACTAATTAAGGCTCTAAGGTTTTTTCAACTATAAAATACAAAATTGACCCAATTTTTTCATAAATTGAGCCTCCCTTGAAAGCCCATGCCTAGCCCAATGCTAAATTTTGGTCCACTCTAACATAAACTTCTAGGCTCTCGCTTGTTTATCAAGGAAATTAAGTTAGATACTTGATCAAATCATTTTCTGCTGGCTGACTGAGCTGATGCAATTTTTTCTTGTAGAACTACTCTTCCATTGTCACAGTTCATCCAGAGATCATTGATGGGAGGCCCGGGACTATGGTGATTGAGTCATTTGTGGTGGATGTGCCTGATGGAAATACCAAAGATGAAACATGTTACTTTGTTGAGGCCTTGATCAAGTGCAACCTCAAGTCACTAGCCGATGTATCTGAGCGTTTAGCTGTACAGGACCGAATGGAACCAATTGATAGAGTCTGAGCACGTTATGATTTGAAGCTAGTCATCTTGGCAGAAGAACACCGGACTATTAACTAGAAGCGAGTTGAGAGACTGGTAGTTGGCCAGTCCTTCTCGGTCTTTAAAGTATATTTATATGCTTCGTTTTCGTCGGTCATAAGGTGGTGTTTGATTGTTTGTCGCTGTAGGTACTTGTGGTCTGTCTTGTTATTCAACACGTGGTTTCTTGAATGAATACAATCCATTTCATTTGTTACATGGGCCTTGTTTTGTGATTGGATTGTAAATATTGAAGGCTTGGAGATAACAGTTTTATTTGGATTTTTTTTTTTTTTTTTAAATTACTATGCTTTTTATTAAGTCATGTAATGGTTACATGTTTGTGTTAAGGTGAATTGGATAGTAATAGAAACTTGTTTTATGTAGAAAAATTTTCTGTACTGTATTGTCCAGTTGCGTACCATCCTTGAAATATGACTCTGGGAGTGCTAATATATTTTGTTAATATTCTAATTTCTATGAATGAAGATGTCTATCTTAGAATAGATTATACCAAATTCAAGTATTGGCATATACTTGGAATATCTTGTGCTGGCGGTGTTTATTTTTACTTGATTCAATTGACTAAAATCTTTTAGCTTAACCAAAGAGGCCCATCCTGAGTGATCACCTCATCTCCATTAAGAATTTTGTGTTGAAATATGCATTTATATGGGGATGGATTAACCTTGTGGGATTGTGTATTAACCGTAAGGATGGGGGAGAGTTAGCATTGATGATGGCGCATAGCAATATCAATTGCTGTACATGTTTATTTTCGTAATATGCTCACTGTTGATACGTAACCATAGTTAGAGCCCGTTGGTGTTATAGAACTAGGATGAGATGAGGTTTCAGACTGGTTTGGTAAAGATTCTGTTGTGTTCTTTTTGCGGAGTTTCCAGTTGATGTTGAGCATGTACAGAATCTGTGATAGTTTCATGTGTCACACTGGAGGGTTTGATGGGTTGATTGAAGCTGAGAGTGTGAGTTAGTTGCAGCATGTCCCATATCTTTAGATGTGTCCATGTTGTGTAATTTTCAGTTTGGAAGAGAAATTTGACTTAAAATTTGGTCAGGATGGGAAACTTTAGTAGCAGAGGAGAAGCCACAAGAGAACGGAAAGGACGTTTCATCAAATGTCGAACTTTGAGCAATATAGATCCTTACATTAGGATTTAAGCATCTATAGTCCTTGTGTTTGTTGTTATATCCAATGAATACGCACTTTATAGTGTGAAAACTGACGTTTCATCAAATGTAAAACTTTGAGCAATATAGATCCTTACATTAGGATTTAAGCATCTATAGTCCTTGTGTTTGTTGCTATATCCGATGAATACACACTTTATAGTGTGAAAACTGACTTTATGTTTATTGTTCGGTCTTATGAAGGGATAACAAGCACAACCAAATATCTTGAAATGTTTGAAGGTAGGTTTTTGTTCAAAAAATAATTCATAAGGTGACTTGTTTTTTAAAGTGGATGCAATAATTCTGTTTATCAGGAAAGTACTAGTGGCAAATGCTTCCTACAAGAATTTTAATGACATAAAGGCTTGTGCTAAAAAGGTTAAACGTGTCTCAACTATGCGTCTATGTTTTTTCTCTTACCTTCCATTTTGTTGATGGGTACGAGGACAAGGATGTCTAAAGGTTATTCCCGTTTTTGTGAGAAAATGCTCGAGTTATCTATGCTCTCCTCCCAGTCAGATTGGATACGTCTGATTATTTTTGTCAAATTGTCTTTACATTAAGGTTTGAAATTGGAGGAATTTGTGAAAGTCTTCCATATTGGCAAGCTTGACAAAAATCAACACTATCAACACAACAATTTAGAAAATTTAACACAAGTTGTAATGCATGCTTATTTGGAAAGCCTAGTTTGAGATACCACATATTTGCAACAGTACTATTCAAAGATACAGTATTCTTAAAGTTCATGTTTAAGCCAAGAAGAAGAACTAGCTTCGGAGATTTAATATATCCTTAAAGACAGAAGAATCATTTTCAAAAATACCAACAAGATTATTATCAGTGAGGAACTTTGAAAGACTAAGCAATTTTTTTTCTTAACGAATGGAACATGTATAATGTTTTTCAAGAATAAAGGAGTATGTTATTGAGAATTAAGGACAGGTGAACCAACATGAGCAATAGTCAAGGCATTACCACCACCAACAATGACTATGAGCTTACCTTTCCATTCATATTCAGTACGGGTACGGAGGTTCTGCATATCAGGAGTAACGTGGTCTGAGGCTCCACTGTCAACATACTGAGCATCATCTTTCACAGAGGCAGGTGAGGCAATGATAAGTGTATTTTCTACACTTATTTATATGTTAAAATTAGAATATTTTATTGTCGTTTTAGAATAAATGCTGTTTAATTTGTGTTTATTTTTTACATTTCAGAACATATCCCCAAAAGAAGAATAATGAAAAAATTGAGGGAAAGTCAAGGCATTATACGATCCGGACCAGGCATCGAAGGGCAAAGTCGAGACATCGGCAATATGACAGCGATCTACGTGCAAAACGGAGCAAGTTTCATGTTGGAGTCGAGCCGAGAAGGCGAAAGGAACAAGCTGAGACGAGTGATCAAAGTTATTTGGGCAGAATGATCATTACGGCCGTAACGAAGATCTGTCACGGCCGTAACTCTTATAATTACGGCCGTAAAAGTTATTATCACGGCCGTAACTCCGCCTCGGGTTCAGATGAAGAATTGAAGAATTCCATATTTACGACCGTAAGAAAGATGGTCACGGCCGTAAGTCTTAAGCAGAAAGCCTTTTACGGCCGTAAAAGTGTTTATCACGGCCGTAATTGAGGTTTTCCGAATTTTAGGGGATTTTTAATTATTTTCCATTTTTAATCAATTGTTTGCCTATTTTAGTATTCTAGTTTAATTAGAATTCTATTTTTAGTAAATTAGCGACTAGGTTATTTTGCTTATTTATATTCTTTTCCATTCATTGTAAAGAACAGAAGTTTGATTTTGAGATTAATAAAGTTGAGAGAATTTTCTCCAATTAAAAGGTTGAGGAGTCCCTTTTGTGTTCTTCGAGAACAAATCCAACTTATCAAATATTGTGAATTATTTGTGGCGTTGAACTTATCAAATATTCGCGAGAATATTTGTGGCGTTTCCAATTTAGAATCTTATCAAGGAAATTGACAAGTCCTTGTGGTGTTTCGAAAACCTTGGATCTCGATTCCGCATCGTCAATTAATTGCGTCGTGAATCTTGGGTCAAGGTCCTATCGTCAATTTTATCTTTCCAGTATTTTAATTCTTGTTATTTTCGTGTCAGATCTGATTTAGATCTTTCCTAGGTTTTAATTATCGTTATTCCGCGTGTTCGAAGAGATTCCCCGACTGGGATCTCATCATCTGGTATCAGAGCTTGGATCTATTTCAGATTCTTGCGTTTCTTGATTTTTCTTGATTTTTTTTCGTGTTCTTCGCGTTCTTTGTGTCAGTCATACATTTTTCCAGTTTGATCTATAAGAGTCAGTCCCAAAAATTCAAAAGTGTTTTTCTTCTTCGTTTTTCGTCCAAATTTAGTACCGTTTTTTCTGCCATACTCGTAGTCAAATTTTCTGGCAGATTATAAAAAAAAATTTTCGAAAATTCCAAATATTTCCCAAATATTCCGAATTTCCTTGTTCGTGTCTTAAAAATGTCTGATAGAGAGGTTTCCACATCTTCATCTTCTGTTGTTGACAGGAAACAACCCAAGAGTGTGAATAGAAAGGATGAACATGGTAATAATGATATTGCAGTAATGAGGGCACAATTTGAGAGGTTTATGGATCAGATGGAGAATCGAGGTGCAGAACGTGAACAAAGACCTCGGGATCAATCTCATGATGGTTCTCTGGTTAGGAGAGGTAATAGGCGTGAATGTCATGCTAGGTACGGAGATGGGATGGATGAAGGGCCATTAAAGCGAAAGGAGACATCAAAACGAGAGAGTAGTGATCATGTTCACAAAAGGAGGGAGGAAACGACAACCAAAGGTAAAAATAATTCTGATTCCAAGCCTCTTAAGGATAAAAATATTAAGTGCTTTAAATGTTTGGAACGGGGTCACATTGCACTTGATTGTCCACGTAAGAAGGATATGTGTGATAGTAAAGGGGCTAAAAGTGTTGTGGTGGATGAGTCAATTATTAATAGGTATGCTCTTAGCATTAAGCGTAAGGCGAATGTTTTGGAAAATGTGGATGGGCAAAGGGATAATATTTTTCGCACTAGATGCTTAGTGGATGAAAAAGTTTGTAGCTTGGTGATTGATGGGGGAAGTTGTACTAATGTAGTCAGTACAATGTTGGTGGAAAAATTAGGCTTACCTTTAATGAAACATCCAACGCCTTATAAATTACAATGGTTGACTGAGTCAGGGGAAGTTAAGGTGAAGAGACAGGCTTTAGTGACATTTTCTTTCGGTGGGTATTCAGATGAGGTAATTTGTGATGTAGTGCCAATGCAAATTAGTCATATACTGTTGGGGAGACCTTGGCAACATAAAAGGGCTGTGCTACATGATGGGTATACGAATAGATACAGCTTAATAAAAGGGGGAAAAAAGTTTACCCTAATGCCACTATCTCCAACTGAAGCCCTAAAAGATCAATTGAAGGTGAAAATTGAGTTTGAGGGGAAAAATAAGAGAGTTGAGGCCACGACCTCAGAAAAATGAGAGGGAGTGGAAATTAAAGAAAAGAGAGTTGAGGCCACGACCTCAGAAAAAGGAGAGGGAGTGAAAAATAAAGAAAAGAGGGTTGAGGTTCAAACCTCAGAAAAAGGAGAGACTGAGTGCAAAAAGCAAAAGAAAAGAGAGTCTACCACAAAAATGAGTCTATTTGCACTTACTCACGCTAACAAACCCCTCCCTAGTTCTTTAAAATCTGTTTTACAGGTGCCGAAGTCAAACCTTGAACTTAAGGCGGGAAAGAAATTCATTGGCAAAAATGAGCAGCCCAAAAGTCTAAGGGATCGCACAGAGCTTAAACATGATCATCGAGCTCAGAAAAACAGGAGGAGTTTGAAAATTCGACCAAAAATGGATTCGAGGTCGAATCCTTTTCAAGAGAGGGAGTATGATATGATCCGGACCAGGCATCGAAGGGCAAAGTCGAGACATCGGCAATATGACAGCGATCTACGTGCAAAACGGAGCAAGTTTCATGTTGGAGTCGAGCCGAGAAGGCGAAAGGAACAAGCCGAGACGAGTGATCGAAGTTATTTGGGCAGAATGATCATTACGGCAGTAACGAAGATCTGTCACGGCCGTAACTCTTATAATTACGGCCGTAAAAGTTATTATCACTGCCGTAACTCCGCCTCGGGTTCAGATGAAGAATTGAAGAATTCCATATTTACGACCGTAAGAAAGATGGTCACGGCCGTAAGTCTTAAGCAGAAAGCCTTTTACGGCCGTAAAAGTGTTTATCACTGCCGTAATTGAGGTTTTCCGGATTTTAGGGGATTTTTAATTATTTTCCGTTTTTAATCAATTGTTTGCCTATTTTAGTATTCTAGTTTAATTAGAATTCCATTTTTAGTAAATTAGCGACTAGGTTATTTTGCTTATTTATATTCTTTTCCATTCATTGTAAAGAACAGAAGTTTGATTTTGAGATTAATAAAGTTGAGAGAGTTTTCTCCAATTAAAAGGTTGAGGAGTCCCTTTTGTGTTCTTCGAGAACAAATCCAACTTATCAAATATTGTGAATTATTTGTGGCGTTGAACTTATCAAATATTCGCGAGAATATTTGTGGCGTTTCCAATTTAGAATCTTATCAAGGAAATTGACAAGTCATTGTGGTGTTTCGAAAACATTGGATCTCGATTCCGCATCGTCAATTAATTGCGTCGTGAATCTTGGGTCAAGGTCCTATCGTCAATTTTATCTTTCCAGTATTTTAATTCTTGTTATTTTCGTGTCAGATCTGATTTAGATCTTTCCTAGGTTTTAATTATCGTTATTCCGCGTGTTCGACGAGATTCCCCGAATGGGATCTCATCACATTACCACCACCAACAATGACTATGAGCTTACGTTTCCATTCATATTCAGTACGGATATGGAGGTTTTGCATATCAGGAGTAACGTGGTCTGAGGCTCCACTGTCAACATACCGAGCATCATCTTTCACAGAGGCAGGTGAGGCAATGATAAGTGTATTTTATACACTTATTTATATGTTAAAATTAGAATATTTTATTGTCGTTTTAGAATAAATGCTGTTTAATTTGTATTTATTTGTTTACATTTCAGAAAATATCCCCCAAAAGAAGAAGAATGAAAAAATTGAGGGAAAGAAATGCACAATTGGATTCTAATTGGAGCTTAATTGAGCAATTGAGGAGTTGATGAATAAATCAAGAGTTGGAGAACCTAATTGAAGAAGTTGAGAGTTGGAATGATCTAATTGAGTAGATTTAGAAGTTTGGAGACCATAATGTCTAAATTGGAAGTTGAGGACTTGAGGTTCAAATAAAAGAGAAGGACCAACTTATACAGATTTAAAGTTGAAAATTGCATTGAAAGTTTGTATTGCTAGCCCGCACAACTTCTCGTTGAATGGTCAGAATCAAAATATTTTGCCTGCAAGCCCTTGAGATTTTTGCCTGCGAGCTCGCGCAGGCATCCGCTGGAAGTCGAGTTGGACTTTTTTCCTGCGGTTTTTAATAGCTTTTCCTTCTGTTTCACCTAGGGTTTTCCAAAATCTATATATACAACATATGACTTATGAGGCACGAATTTTAGACCTTTACCTCTCCCAAGAACGAGCCACAATTGGGAATTCAACATAAAATTCTTGGGAAATCAAACATTGCAAATGGGCTAGATTTGGAGATAAATGAAGAATCGATTTTTGCAGTGATGACAATGGAGCGGATCGGGGCGAATCGATGCCGATTCAAATTCGCTCCATGAAATTTCGGATCGGATCAGATCAAACAGCAAAAATTTAAGATCGTGTCAGGTTCGATGGGGTTGGATTGGAACAAACATTAAGAAATTTTCGTTAACGACAAACAAATCAATACATAATTCATAAAATAACTATTATAATATCTAATTCATACAACAAAACATTACATCTATAGAGAATTAATGATTTTGTATCAAATTCAATAAAAGATTATATATTTTACATTTAATAATTAAATTTTTTTACATATTTTTTTAATTTTTTTAAAAAAAACTTGAATCACGGATCGGATCGGATCACCCTCGATCCAAATCCGATATGTCGATCCACTGATCGGGATTTTTTCGAATCGAATAGGGTCAGATCGACGGATCTACTGATCGGATCCAATTTTTTTTGCCATATCTAGATACTTGGGGCAAATTTTCCATTCTTTATATTACTTTTAATGAACGCTTATTTTTATTGTTTTTGTTCATTAATTATGATTTGTAACTAAACTCCATGTTGGGATGAACGATGTAGCCTAACTTTATTATTTTAATTCCTTATTCATTAGTTTTAATATTTTGTTGCATGTGTTGATATATTATTGTTCTTAATGCTTGAATTGCTTGATCTCCAATTCCTGATATAATGAGTTATTTTCATAATTCAAGAGGTGAGTTAATAACTTGGGTCAATGTAATAAATCCGGTAATTGGACAAGAGATAGATATATACTCTTGTTATTATTGCAGTCGTTATAAGAACTCTTGTATTTCATGCACTTAGTTAAGGAATAATTCAAACTCGTTGTAAAGATACATGAATGACTTAATTATGTAGAGTTGATTTAAACTCGAGAAATGAATTTCATATGCATAAGTGAATTCAACTGAGTACATTATTAGGAAATAAAACTGAAATTGGAGTTAATTTAATTGATTAGGTGAAATCGGGATCCCTAACTACTTTACAATCGTTTTTAAAAAAACAAAACAATTTCACAATTTTATTTCTTTAGTTTAATTCTTCAGTTTTAGTTTAAAATCTCAAACTATTTCGTTCGTTCAAATAAAGTTTAGAACTAACATATTTCAGTAATTAATAGCAGTCCTCATGGGACGATAAATCCGAACTCTTAGGTCCACTTTATTATTTCTCACAACCCGTACATTTGCGGGGATATTTCGCATCGTGAAATATTATTGAACAAGTTTTTGACGCCGTTGTCAAAGATATTTCGTATCGAAAAATATTAGTGAACAAGTTTTTGGGAATGAATACCTAAACTACTAAAAATTGAATAAAAATCAAAACACCCCTACACATGCCAATAGTGCAACTATGCTATGCAATCCTACACATGCATATTAAAATGCAATTATACAAGATAAACCCAATAAGTGCACAAACAATGCATGTAACTATAACAAAATAAAGAAATAACAAACGAAAACATAATAAAGATTGAGAACAATAATTTTAGTTTGGGGATATTTGATAAATGTATTTTATACACATATTTGTATGTCTAAATTAGAATATTATGTTGTCGTTTTAGAATAAATGCTATTTAGTTTGTATTTATTTGGTTACATTTTAGAAAATATACCAAAAAAAATGAAGAATGAAGAAATTGAGGAAAAGAAATGAGCAATTGAATGCTAATTGGAGCTTAATTGAGCAATTGAGGAGTTGATGACGTTAATCGGGAAACTTGTATGATGTCAAAGTGAATAAATCAAGAGTTGGAGAACCTAATTAAAGAAGTTGAGAGTTGGAATGAGAATTGAGAAGATTTAGGTGGCGTTCTTTTTGTATTTTATTTTGTATTTTCATTTTCGATGTTTTGTGTTTCCTGTTTTCATTTTTGTTTTCAAATTTGCTGAAAACGCATTTGGTTTGTCATTTCTGAAAACTGTTTTTGAAAATGAAAAGCTGGAAAATACGTTCTGTTTGAAATTTTGCAGAATACTACTTAAACTATTTTTAATTAATTTGCTTGCAGAATACTACTAATGCAAACTCAAATTTCCTTTCACAATATACTGAAAACATGGTTACATGCAATACACTAATGTGAGCATTAAGAGTCTATATTAACACAGCTTTGTCAGGTTCGGGATTTGAAAAAGCTCTACTTCTATTAAAATTCAGAAAATGCAAGTTTTTTCAAAACCATCAAAGTCCATTTATCAGTGCATTTTTTGAAATATAATAACAAGAATTCTCACTTATTTTTTTTTTTTTTGTAATGTTGATATTGAATTCAATAAAACTTTATTTAAACTTAGTTCCAAGTTAGGATAATTCTCAAAAAAAAAAAAAAAAAAATATATATATATATATATATATATATATATATATATATATATATATATATATATATATTTATGCTTAGTTCCAAGTTAGGATAATTCTAAAAAAAGTAATAAATAAATAAAAAAATAAAAACTTTATATTAAGCTTATTTCTAAGTTAAGATAATTCTTAAAAAAAAAAAAAAAATCCCAAAACGCATTTTTCGTGTTTTGGACATTTTTTGTCGAAATACACACAATTTTTTTTTTTGTTTTCCAAAATGCGTTTTCGAAAATAAAAACAGAAAACAACCTCAAAACAGCAAATAGAACAGGGGCTTAGAGTTTAGAGACCATAATGTCCAATTTGAAAGTTGAGGACTTAAGGTGCAAATAAAAGAGAAAGACCAACATATACAGATTTAAAGTTGAAAATTGCACTGAAAGTTGTACTGTGAGCCCACACGACTCCTCGTTGAATGGTCGAACCGAAATATTTTGCCTTCGAGCCCATGCAGGCATTCGCTGAAAGTAAGGTTGGGCTTTTTCCCGCTATTTTCAACTAGGATTTAGAACTAACATATTTCGATAATTAATAGCAGTCCGAACTCCTATGTCTACTTTATTACTTCTCACGACCTGTACACTTACGGGAATATTTCGCATCACGAAATATAATATAATATAATATAAGTGAACTGGCAACATATGCTTGGGAATATTGTCGTTGTCCTCCTCCTAAAGTTTCCTCTGCTCAGCAAGGGATAATCCATTTCACTTATGTAATAGAAGTCAAACCTCGTATAACACTTAGAGGGTTGTATGTCCAATTTTTTTACGGACTTCACACTAAACATTGTGATTTTTGTTTCCTTTCTCTCTCTCCCTAGGGTGTCAAATGGGCCGAACCGGGCCATTTCACTTATGTAAGAGAAGTCAAACCTCGTATAACACTTAGAGGGATGTATGTCCAATTTTTTTACGGACTTCACACTAAACATTGTGATTTTTGTTTCCTTTCTCTCTCTCCCTAGGGGTGTCAAACGGGCCGAGCCAGGCCAGCTCGGCCCGTTTGACCGTGGTCCATTATGGGTCCACGAGCCGGTACTTGGGGAGACGAGCCGGCTCGTCCCCCCTACGGAGTCGGCCCAAGTCCGGCCCGTGGGCTCGTCTGACCACGGGTCGGACGGGCTGGCTCGTGGGCCGGCTCGTCGGCCCTTTATTTTATTTTTTTTCCTAACGGTTACGTCTAAATAATTGAACATTAAAAAACGCTCCTCCTTTAATTCGGGCTTGAGACCGGCTACATTTAAATTATTGTAGACGGAGTTAAAATTGTACACGAACAAAATGTTACGTGTACAATTTTTTTATTTGAAAGAAACAATTGAAAATACTCGGTAAGAATTTCACGTATCCTATCTTGTTTCCTTTTCTCCGTAAACTGCCAATCCTTTAAACACATTAAGGCCTCCAGTGTGTCTTCTTTAAGCCTTGACCTATATTCAGATAACACTCTACTACCTGTACTAAAAGTAGCCTCCGATGCTACAGTTGATATCGGAGGTGCTAGTAGATCTCGTGCAATCATAGAAACAACTAGGTATTAACATACTAAGAAGGTCATGTGAGAAATACCTAGTTAACACTCCTGAAATTTCATCTGAACTATATGTACTAGAAGAACTAGAACCACTAGGAAGTGTACTAGAACTAGAAGTTCACTTCATAGTCATAAGGTAGGAAAGTAAATCACTTTCTTGATTTTGTATCACATTAGGGGTGGGAGCAGTTCTTCTAACATTTTTACCTGACTTTTGGGCATTGATCTCGTACATTTCACATAAACATTTTTCTAAATCTGTGCATGTTAAAGGGGTTTTAAAAGTTAATTTATTTAATATTGCCTTTATGGTATGTTTAGTTCCCCTCTAAATTTATTCTAGGGTCCATAACCGTTGCTAATGGAAACAAAGCTGGTAAATCTTCCCAATACTTTCTAAACTTAGTCTCCATTACTTTAATGATATCAGAAAAAATAGGAAATGTCTTGTACTTGTTAAAGTTATTAGCAATACAATAAAAATAGGAAATGTCTTCGATCTCATTTTCAAATTCCTCCAAATTGTCGGGAATTGAAATATCATTGAGAGGTGCAAATTCATCAACAAATTGGCTAGAAGAATAACAATGAGATTGTGAGTGTGCCATTAGAAATAATAGAATTGAATAATTGAAGATGAAAATGAAATATGGAATGAAATTTGAGATAATATTGTATATTTGTATGTGAAATATTATAGCACGAGCCGGCCCTTTTCGGCCCGTGAGCACGGGATCGTTTGAGCCCAACGAGTCGACCATGGGCCGGCCCGTTTCCGGTCCATTTTGGTTGTCCGTTGGACTAGTCCGCGAACAGGTCCACGAACTTCACGAGCCGAACCTGAACTGTCCAACACTCAAATTTTTAGTCCGGTCCAAGTCCAAGTCCGTTTTTTTAACGGGCCGAGCCAAACTTTTAACGAATCGAGCCGAACTCATGAACTCTCGAACTGTTCAGTCGGTTTGACACCCCTATCTCTCCCTGCCAGAATTGGAAAAGGACTACCAACTATCGTGGTTCCACATAATTACTCCAATCGCATTTCATGAGCTTGAAGGAGATATTGAGCCTCCCCCTCTTCGTGACTCGTGAGGTCAAATTCACAACTTCAACATCATATTCTGAGCCTATCTGAGGTGTATCACTTATGATTTGGACTGTGACACAAACAATCTCTCACATTTTTGCCAAAGTTACAGCCAACAACATGTCCAAACAATGTTTCCAAGCAACCAGCTCACAACTAATTGATAATGTCACCCGCTTCTGCAGATCTAGTCTTTATCAACCAGCTCACAGTTAACTAATAAGGTTGGACGAATGACATAACCTGTAGCTGTAATCCAAGATCCTCATCCTTTCAGGTGAGAAAATAAAATGATTTCCTTCTATTTGTCACAAAAAAAGAAGGAAAATAAAAAGACAGTATAGAAATTTACAGTGTCCTAAAAAGTCTAAAATGTGACAAAGCAGTGAGGTTGAGCATCACGTTTAGGACGCCTAAGCGTAAAAAAGCTCATCAATGTGCAAGCGCATGGGTGAAATTAAATGAATTAGAATCTAATTAAGACAAGTGTTGACGGTTGATGTTTGGGGACTGAGTGAAAATTTACATATGTTTTTGGTTTTGAACAGTCAAACAACTGATAAGATACTAACTGCATTATTTATAGGAGAATTAGCTGGGATAACACTCACTCACAAAACTTTTGTCCAACTAACCCCTTGACTAAAATAAGAATATAAAAAAAAAAAAAAAACATTTTAAAGTATCAAATGACCTTTTTATCCTTGATGGAAAAACTAAAAAATATATTTCCTTCTTCTAGGTGTGCAAAGATTCGAACCCTACACCTATAGGGTAAAACTTTGAGAGCTCAACCACTTCAACCAACAACATTATGTGTTCAAATTATCTCTAACCTATATATATTGTATTCTAAAAAATTGTATTTCATTTCCCATAAATATAAAGTTGCAAGGAATTGAACCTTGAATATTTTAAAAAATCAACCACTTGAACCAATAATAATTTATGTAATGAATTATAGCTAATAAATATATATTATATTCCAAAAATATTTTAAATTTAATATTGTAAGGAATTGAAAATTTAATATCTAGTAAACATATAAGTAGTGTTGGACGCTGATAAAACATTTGTTTGTTTGGCCTTTGACCAAAAGTAAAAAAATAATGTAAATAGAAAAACATATTAAAATGTTAAAAGACATTTTTACCCATAGTATGTTAACTTAAAATTTCCTTTTTTTTTTTCCCGAAAATTGAGTTTGAGAGGAATTGAACCCTGCACCTATTGTTAAAAAATTTAAGAACCAAACCACTTGATCCAACAACATTTTGTGTAACAAATATCTCTAACACATATATATTGTATTCTAAAAAATTTCTTTCCTATATAAATCTAAGGTTCAAGGAATTGAACTCGGTACTTTTAGTTCAAAAGTTTAAGGATCAAACCACTTGAATCAATAACATTTTTTATAATAAATTATATCTAACAAATAAATATGTATTAAAAATATTATAAAGTCAACCAAAACACTGAACTAAAAACACTTTGGGGAAGAAGTTATATCTAATAAACATATAGGACTTTTTAAAAATATTTTAATTTAAAATAGTAATGAATTGAACCTTTAATATTTAATAAAAAAATATTAGAACCAACATTTTTTTGTAATAAGTTATATTTAATAAACATGTAATATTTTCTAAAAGTATTTTGGAAAAAAAAAATTTGAAGTTAGACGTTTTATTTTATTTTATAATACCAAATAATTATTTTATAGACTTATTAAATGAAAATTTATTTTGTTTAACATAAATTGAATAGTTAATGCGCATATATTATTTGTTAATTATGACAACTTAGGGTGACTCCAAATGCTTATCAAGATGATTCATTCTATTCACATGACAAAGAAAGTCAAATAGATTTGTTTTCTTTTAACTAGAGAACTGTTACGCTATATAATACTTTCGAAACCACGAGTTTAATGTCGTTCAAATAGAAAAACTTGGTAAGTAGGTTGAATTCGTTATTGTGTACGCATAACGAGTTCAATTTCATTGCAGTTGAGAAGACAATAATACTTTAGGTCTGTTCATAAAGAGGTCTAAATCGTTACTTTGTACACGTAACGAATTTCATGTTGTTCCAGTACAAAAAAACATAGTAACAAGGTTGATAAATTTGTGTGGTTAAAACTGATTTGAGAAAATGTGTTATTTATTGCTATAGATAGTTTTTGTCACTATAGGTACTTTGTAACGGAACTCATAACGAAAAGAGAACTCTTTCGAGGTCTAAATCGTTACTTTGCACACGTAACGAGTTCAATGTCGTTATGGTTACTGCTTCGAATATATTCATAACGGGGTAGAAGTCATTACTTTATACACATAACAAGGTTTATGTTGTTAAGAAATATTTACAATAATGCCCTCGTTGTCCATAAAATTGAACTGTCAACAAACTCGCACAAATTTTGTCATAGCGATATTTAAGTTGTTGTAATGACTTCAAAATGGTGATCATTTGGTAAATTGTTCCAATGTAATAATAACGATTTTGAGATTGGTGGAGTTGAAAATAAACTAAAACGATATAGATGTGGTTTCATTTGGTATATAACGAGTTAAATATTGTATGAATTCAGTCTCTGAAAGTAATATAACGACATTCATGTAGTTTCTGTAAAAACTTAACGACATCGAGATTGTTTTAGTTGAAATGTTGACTAAAATTTAACGACATCGAGAAAATGTGTTATTTATTGCTATATATGAGTTTTGTCGCTATAAGTACCTTGTAATAGAACTCATAACGACAGGAGAACCATTTCGAGGTCTAAGTCGTTACTTTGTTCACATAACGAATTTAAAATCATTATAGTAAAAAAAAAAAAAATAGTAACGAGCTTGAAGTCGTTACTGTGTACACATAACGATTTTCATGTCGTTATAGTTACTGCTTTAGATCTGTTTATAACGAGGTAGAAGTCGTTACTTTGTACACAAAACGAGGTTTATGTCGTTACAACATATTTACAATAATGCCCTCATCGTTCATAAATCCAAACAGTCAACAAACTCGCACAAATCTTGTCGTAACGATGTTTAAGTCGTTGTAACGATTTCAAAATCGTGATCATTTGATAAATCGTTCCAATGTAATAATAACGATTTTGAGATCGTTGGAGTTGAAAATAAAACTATAACGATAAATATGTCGTTTCATTTGACATATAACAAGTTACATATCGTTCTGATTCAGCCTCAGAAAATAACATAACGACAACTATGTCGTTTCTGTACAAATTGAACGACATTAAGATCGTTCTAGTTTAAATTTTAAGTAAAACGATATTGACATCGTTTCTTTGCACATGCAACGATATTAAAATCGTTTTGTCAAAAACCGAAAAACCATCATAACGTCTTCCATATCGTTCTAGTGTTAAATTAACGAACTGCATCTCGTTCCAATGTAAATTATAACTATAACGGCTTAGATATCGTTTCTTCATGTGGAATACGACTTGTGTATCGTTATGGATGAAAACGATGATTCGATTGTTCTTTACCATCCGAAATGCTTCCAACATGTGTAATCTAACAAAAATGGGTCGTAGAAAGTGATTCAAACACTTTGTAAATCGACATGATTAGAAAGATATGATCATTTCTCTCAAGTGTAGAAGTTCCAAAGTAATAGATAACTAAAGGAACTTCATCTCATATTGATCCTATCTTTCTAATCACGTCGATTTACAAAGTGTTTGAATCACATTTTATGACCTATTTTTGTTAGATTACGTCTATTGGAGGCACTTCGGACTGCAAAGAACGATCGGCTCGACGATTTGAGCAATAACGATATACATGTCGTGTTGCAATTGAAGAAACGATACAGACGACGTTATAGTAATAATTTATACTGAAACGATATAGAGTTCTCCAAACTTACGAAAGAACGATATTTAACTCGTTATGATATTTATTTGGCTATGAACATAACGATTCCAAATCATTTTGTTATTGAAAAAACGACATTGACATCGTTTTGGTAATATAGTACACTGGAACGAGCTTAATGTCGTCAAATTTGTAAACAACGACATAATTATCGTTATGTGACTTTCTGAGCCTGAAACATAACGATCTCGAACTCGTTCTACTGAAACAGTAACGATCTCCACATTGTTTTAGGCTATATTCCACACAAACGAGCTCAATGTTGTTACAATTACAATGAAACGATCTTCCAAATTATAACGGATTTGAAGTCATTACAATGACTTAAATATAGTTTTTGAAAAGTTAGTACGACTTTGTTGACTGGTGGGAATGTTGAACGACGAGGGCATATCCGTAAATATATGTAACGACATTTATGTCGTTATTTTTATGAAGTAAAAATTTCAATGTCGTTATGAACAACAGTAAAGCAGTAAGGTATTTTCAACTGTAACGATATTAATATCGTTACGAACGACTTTGAAGCAGTAACTATAACGACATTTAAGTCGTTACGTGTACACAGTAACGAGTTCAACCTCGTTATGGACATATATAAAGCAATAAGGTCTTTTCAAAAGAAACGATGTTGAACACGTTATGTTTACGAAGTAACGATTTATATCTTGTTACTATCTTTTTTAGATGGGAACGATGTTAAAATCGGTATGTGTGCAAAGTAACGATTTCAACCTCGTTATAGTTTAAAATCAAATGAACAACAACCTGCTGAAAACCAATCATTCTCATTCCAACAAAAATTGATAAATCCTAAACACTTCCACATCTAAAATGCAATGTTTATTGTCTGCACAACTAACAAAAAATTCAACCTCCAACTACACAAGCATAATTTCTAATACAAATCAAGTATCCTCACTCCAGATAAACAACTACTCAAAAAGATTCATGATTAGACAAACAAAATCCAGATTTATCAATGTACATTAAGGCTCAAAGTTTCATGCCAATAACTCTGCAGACAATCTCTTCCTTGACATTGGGACACATTTCGAGCGATTGCATTCAAGTCCATATTCCCTTGGAGAAATTCAATGTACTTCAAGTTCTAATCAACTGAAACGATGTTGGGTGAATCAATATGGATGACAATGACAGATTCATGATAACGACATCAATATGCCCAAAACGACTTTGCAGTTTTCCTCTACACAAACAACTGTATAAATGCTCTTATTTGACTTCTTAACTTTGAATTCAAAGTGACACTTCAGAGCAAGCCACTGCAATTTTTCTGTCAAGGCCTTTTTTGTTGGAAACAACTGTTTTGCTTGAACATCTTCGTCTTCTGGAATTCTTAGAGACGAACCGCAATGGACAGAAGGAAAACTTGAAACTACATCCTGTGAATAGCCCTCATTTGTTCGGCCATCAATATTGTCATCTGCAAGATTCTGAGTATGGTAGTCAGGTTCACTCAAATCAGCATTATTGTCACCTGCTCCTGTCTGACTAAAATGTTCAATTTCAAGCAACCCGACATCATCCGTGTCTCCCAAGCATTGTGCAGTTGGCCTTTGTGGGCTGTCTCGAATTACATGAAAATCGTTCCAATCTAGCAACATTCCAAAATCATTGCCATCGATCGCAACATTGTCCTTTTGCACAACATCTCCCTCTGTGTTCATATTTTCAACTTCTTTCTCACGCCCAACTCGCGATACACATGTATCAAGATCAATCCATTCTCGATTTCCAGGAGCTTTTTTCAAAAGAGTTATGCATAGAGGTGTTTCTCCACGTACTGACATAAACCACTTCACATTGTTGTCACAATCAATGAAAATCGGTGCTATTGAAGTCTTAGACACTATTGGGGAAGGACATGCCATCTCTATTTCATGTAGCCTTGAATCAATGTTGAGCTCCTGTTTCACTTTGTCATACAATTCTACATACGAAATCGTCCTCGAAACAAGAATAGGAAATATTCTCCCTCTTTCATTCCCCACATATTTCCATATCCATTTACCTTCAAGATTCTGCTCAAACTCACCTGGGTAACATGCTGATATCCACACCATATCCACATTGTCCATAACTGCAATTCAAAATAGCTTTTTTAAGTAAAACATGCAATATCTAACTGCAGTAAAACACAAATGCAAAGAACATGTTTAAGATATTGTTCCAACTTTTAGATATGATGCGAAGCATGTATTTACCAACATATATATTAATTCAACAATAACAAGTATCGATGAAAACAATAAATTCAGAATTAGAAATCGTTATGCGCAGAATCACAACATAAGAGCAAAATTACATCTTCACGGTTTTGATTCAGACATTGCTTAGATATAATGGTTACAAATTGTTCAGATTAAACCTTACATTCTCTTTTTCTCCAAATGCCCAATACCAATGTTGAAAAATAGATTTTCAACCTTCAACAACATTATCACTCAAAAGAAGATAATGTATTTCTTGGTTCCAAGAAGGAGATATTGTTCCAACTTTTAGATATGATGAGAAGTATGTATTTACCAACATATATATTACTTCAACTATCACAAGTATCGATGAAAATAATACATTCTGAATAACGACATCGATATGACCAAAACGACTTCGAAATCGTTACGCGCAGAATCACAACATAAATTCAAAAATACATCAACGCTGTTATGATTCAGACATTGCTTATATAAAATGGTTACGAATTTTTCAGATTAAAACTTACCTTCTCTTCTTCTTCAAATGCCCAATAACAATGTTGCAAAATAGATTTCCAAACTTCAACAAGATTATTACTCAAAGGAAGACAATGTATTTCTTGTTTCAAAGATGGAAGTGCAGCTGGTTCCACAAGAGGGAAGAGCAGGGAGATGGCGCGAAAATGTTTGTTTGTGGGAGAGGAAGGAGACCGAGCAGCTGATCACGTTTGGCAATTGGAAGAAATAATTAGGTTTTGTTTTGCACTCAAGGACATTTGGGTAATTGTATAAATCATTTTTTCATTTTTTTCAACTAAGAGACTATTGAATTCATAAATTATCAAAGGAGTCTTTTTAAATGAAAATTTTGTTTGATCATACCTTTTAAACAAAGCTGTCTTATTTATATATAAAAATATTTCTGCTTTATTCCTTCTCTCTCATTCCCATTCAGGTATTTTCATAATTTTGTATACTTGTGTGTGTGCTCTTCTGCTTCTATCTCTAACAAAAATTCCTTTCTTGTGGCAGTTGTGTATAAATATAATTTTCCTGGGAATCTTGTTTTACATTTTCTATCGATTCTCTTTCCTTTCGTTATTATTGTAGAAAATCCATGTTTGGAGCTTTCTCTTTGTATCTTTGCTTTACATTTGCGCAATTTGTATTTTCTTCGCGTTGATTCATTGAAGGGAAGGGAAGAGAAGAGAATCAGTAATGCATTTTTGTCTCATTATCGTGGACCCAATTTTATCATCAACAGAATTTGATTTTAGCGATTCATTAACCTCGAACTCACGCATTCTTCTTTTTAGCTTATCCTACTCCACCGAGACTTTTCTGTAGCTTTATCTTTTCTATTTCTCTTAACTGAATCCACTGATTCTCTGCAGGAAACACTCAAATTAGGGTTTTTTTTTTTAATAGACTGCCAAATTTTCTGGTTCTGTAATACCGGGGCAAAATGCAAAGCTATGATTTTTCATTTTTCTCATGCTTTGTGGCTGCTTTAGCTTTACCGTTGATGAACTACTCTGTATTTTCCAATGGCGAGTGGGTGACTTGCTCGGGAATGGTACCGATGAGGATGCGGGACGACAAGATATCAATAACGGATTTTGGAGGGGTAGGTGATGGGAAGACAATTAACACGAAAGCGTTCAGGGAAGCTATTTACAGGATTGAGCATTTGAACAGGGAAGGAGGCACACTGCTTTATGTACCTTCTGGGGAGTATTTAACTGAACCCTTTAATCTCACCAGTCATATGACTCTTTACTTGGCCAAAGGTGCTGTTATCAAGGCTACACAGGTACTCCAATTACCCCTCTCTTAAATGAATGTTATGGTCTGGTCATCGCTTGTACAGTCGATTATGGATCATGAGGAAAGAGCAGTAGGGTGGGTGGGGCCCCATTTAGATTAGTAGTTGTGATGCATCTTTCAAATGAGCTGTTTGTGAGACATTGAAGGGAATGATTTTCTATATATTTTTGGCGTTTTGCTCTGCAAAGTTAAAGATTATGGTTACAGAATAGGATGGGAACTTGAATGCATGTACTGCGTCATTAAACATGTTGGCAGCCATAATGGTCAGCCAGCTGTAGTGAAGGACAGCAAAACCAAATATAGCGTGTGTTTGAATTTAGTTAAAATGAGTTTGAAATGAATAGTAATTTTTAGGAAAATGGATGGTTGAAATTTGGTTGAAAAGTCAAATATTGTGGGTTTGACTTTTAATGGATGGTTGAGATTGAGTACCGTAGAAAAATGAGAAAATTTTAATGAAAACCAAACAAGCTCATATTTTTAATTTTCTTAACCGAAAATAAGGAAAGAACAAATGATGTTTTAAATATAATTTGTCATAATATAATGTTAATTTCTTTTCACTAGCAGCTGGTGTTAGATCTGAGGTTGGATGAGTTGATGTCTATAAATCAAATTATATATTTATTATACAAGAGCAATCGAGGTGTGCACCTGCCATCTCGAGCCTGGATGATTACTTATTTTATTTATGCAAAATTAACCCAAAAAAAAAAAAAAAGGGTAAAAAAATCAGCAAGGTTGAGATAAAATTGACAGGCACCAGCTGCTCTGGGATCGTGTGTATTATAAACTTTTTTTTACAGAATGCCGGGGAACAACTCCTAGGTCAATTACTGATAAAATGTTAGAACCTCGTGGCTAAGGTTAAGGTAATAGACCTAGGTAGGATAGGAGAATTGATAAAAGGAATACATTTGATGATATAGATCATACTAAGAAACAGAGTGTACTCTTATTAGTTGCACATGTTAAAAATATTTACGTTGACTTAAAAACCTATATTCTGAATTGATACTCCTGTTGGGTAATAATAATGAAGGCCAAACTCCTTGGTTTTGGTTGCTTACTGCTTATGTTATTTTCAACAATCTCAACATGCTTTCAAGCTATAGATATATTTCTCTGCCTTAGATTTGAAGATAATATGTTGAATGAATCATGAGATTGGACAAAATTTACAGAGTGACTTGTAGAGAAAGGTTATGTTTTCCTGTATAATACAAAATCAGATTTGATCTTGAGCCTTCATAACTCTTCAGGAACAAAATAATTATATCTATCAAGATCTACTTTGTTTGAAGTTATAACATATTAACTAACACATACCCTCTTAAAATTATCACATCCTTTACAACAATATTTTTTTCCCAATTAGGAATAAAAGAATGTTGTCTGGGGGTCAAATTAATTTTACCACTGACTTTGAGTGTATAAAAAATATGCTTTATCCCTATTGCCGTCCATCCATATGGAACACATGTCCTTGATGCTTCAGGATACTAGGAATTGGCCGTTGGTAGCCCCGTTACCTTCCTATGGAAGAGGAAGAGAACTACCCGGAGGAAGATACATGAGCTTTATCCATGGTGATGGAATTCAAGATGTGGTTCTCACTGGTCAGTATGAAGAATATCATTTCATTTTTTGTTTACTTTTCTTTGTTCATTTACTAGTATATTCTATATTGGTTTTCTGTAGGTGAAAATGGGACGATTGACGGCCAAGGTGATGTCTGGTGGAACATGTGGAGGCAAAGAACCCTTCATTTCACTAGACCTAATCTTATTGAAATCATGAACTCCACAAGTATAATAATTTCCAATGTAACTTTCAAGAACTCGCCCTTTTGGAACATTCACCCCGTGTATTGCAGGTAATAATTCAGTGTGTATGTTGCTCAAATTGGCCCATAATATGTATTTGATTTTTCCAAAGATTAATTACCTTAAGAACTTTTGTTACTTTTAGCACTTGTTTGGTATGAATTTTAGATTCTAATCTAAGTCAAAATCAACAATTAATTTTAATCACATATTTTATGAAACCAACGACTTTTTAACCACACATTTCATCTACTTTTATCAAAATCTATTAAAAATATGATTTTAATCTCTACCAAATGCTTAATAAAAAAATTGCTACACCACATAATTATGAACTCATTTTCATTTTCTTTTGTCAGCAATGTTGTCATTCAAAATGTCACCATATTGGCTCCTGCTGACTCTCCCAACACTGATGGAATTGATCCAGGTATACTAGAAAAAAAGTTTAATTTTGGTATTTGTCAATTTAATATGACTATGGCTACAGCAGTGAAATATGTATTGGTATTTGAATTTGCCATTTGCCATTAAGTTCATGCTGCCTAGATTCTCTAATTGTCACATGTCACTTTAACCAAGAAATTCAGGTGCTTTCACAATTGATTATCATGTGAAACGCTGAAAGTTGAAACTGGTAGAGATACAACACATTTATTAATTATTTTCATTTTTAGTCTTGACAGTTCCACCTCAAGTGCTTGCCACATTCATTTTTATCTTTATAAAATGCTACATGCACAATTTTCATATATGGTTGACTTGAACTCAGTATAGTGATCTTTTTATTAAATCCTGGTTTTTACTCATACAGACTCAAGCTCCCATGTCTGTATTGAGGACTCGTACATATCAACGGGAGACGATCTCATAGCAGTGAAGAGTGGGTGGGATGAGTATGGAATTGCTTATGGTCGCCCTAGTGAAGGCATCACCATTAGACGGCTAACTGGATCATCGCCATTTGCTGGAATTGCAGTGGGAAGCGAAACCTCTGGCGGAGTCGAGGACATTTTGGTCGAGCACATAAACTTATTCAACACGGGGTTTGGCATCCATTTGAAGACAAATATCGGTAGGGGAGGGGTTATAAAAAACATTACAATCTCGAATGTTTATATGGAGAATGTACGGAAGGGAATAAAGATTTCGGGTGATGTTGGAGGCCATCCAGATGAAAAATATGATCCAAATGCTATTCCTGTTCTTAAGGAAGTCACAATTAAGAATGTTCGGGGTGAAAAGGTTCAGCAGCCTGGTTTGATTCATGGTCTGAAGAATGCACCATTTACTGGAATTTGTCTATCTAACATCAACCTTCACGGTGCCCCAAAAATCAGAAATTTACCTTGGCAATGCTCGGATGTAAGTGGGGCTGCGGTTGAGGTTAGTCCATCACCATGTTCCCAACTTACCAGCAGCCTGCAAAATGGTACATGCTCATATTCCTTTTGAGAATCTGAATCTTGTAATCCTTTCTTTGTCCCAGTACTTAGTAATATGATGAGTTTTTGCCTGTAAGAAGGAAATTTAAGAATTCTCCAATTTCGTGCACACTTTCTACTTGAGATTAGAATATGAAGATTTTTAGTATAACACAGCAGCAATTTGGACAAAAAGTTGAAAGTACATGAATATCATATTTATAACCTTGAGTATTTGGCATAATGCAGAATTATTTATTGATCACAGAATATAATTTGATCCATTGTGGGATTTGTTCATCATAGTTTAGAGCTTCTAGAATTCTCGCTTCTCATAATTCTCTCTCACTCTCTCTCTCTCTCTCTCATTTTTTTTTTTTTATAATTAATTTGATGTGCAATAGTAAATACCTCCTCATCAATATCGTTAGCGTGTATAATATGTGTAGTTTAAACTTGAGAATGCGTGATCTATTGCGAATTTTCCTAGTCCTTTGTAACCGTAGTTGGCGAAATAGAGAATTGAGATTGTAATACGAAGACAATTGATCATTGAAATAATGTTTCTTTTTTTGTTACTATTTCTTATTTAAAATATGCATTAAGTTGATTTTTTCTTTTGTTATAAATATATAAATTTTCTTCTTTATTTCTTATTTGAAATATGCATCAAGTCTTTCTTGTGGTTAGTTTGACAGAAATTGATGAAATTTGTAGTTGAAAAATTGTATATTTTATGAAATAAGTGGTTAAAATTAATCGTTGACAAAGGTTACCTTGTCAAAACTTAATCCTTCATTTAATTGTATCAAGAAAATAATTAATGATTGTGCTTTACCTAATTAATATGATCACTTTGATTCTAAAACACAATCAAACTTCTTTAGATAAATATTATTTAGTACGACAAATAATATATTATCGTAAGGTGAAAAGTGCTTTTCTAAAGAATGAGAGTTGTAGTCCAATAATCATTTCTCTGATGTAAAAATAAATATCAACAACATTCATGTCAATTGTCATGACAATTAAATCATAGAAAATTAACTCTCAATCGGATGCAAACCTAACTTCTTATTTACAGACAATCAGGGGCGGATGCAGACTTTTTGTGATATTGGGGCACAATTTTTGCCAATGGCTTGTACGGCCGAAATTTTTTTTAGAAAGAAGATCGAAAAATGAAAAAGTATTTGAAATTTTATTACAATTGTTCTTTACGCGTTTTCATATTTTGATAACGTTTTATAATTACATCATTATCAATATTAAATACACATCCTTCTCAATATTTGCTACATTAAATTCAAGAGTGTCACTCCTAACATCTCAATATTATCCCCGACGTTGAGACATATCTTCAATTTCAACATCAGTTTCTTCACAAAGTTCATCAACCCTTTCATTTCTAACTTCATTTTCATTACTTTGCTTATTAGAAAAAAAACGTGGATTTATGCTCAAAATATTTTTTCAAAACTGATACAAACAAATAAATAATTGTAAACATATATTAGCCCTAAAATCTCAAATAATCCAATATAATTTTAGGGAATTAGGTAATGATTATGTTCAAGAATCAATTGATTTATATATTTTTTTTAAAAAAATAGAATTTTTACTGAGGCACGTGGCCTGGCTGGCTCCTATGTCGATCCGCCCCTGCTGACAACATGTACAAAAACGCAGAGGTACCCATCTGTGAGAATGTGACTGGGTACACACACTGTAATGACAAAAAAAAAAAAAATCATTTATTTATTTGCTATATGGCTTGCATGCATGCATAATTAACTAGTTTAGTGTGTGTCGCATAAAAATCAAAATCTAGAAATAATGATCCAAAAACTTGTGCATGCTCTTCATCATACTACCACTTTTCGTTTTCTTCTCATCCTTTTGTTTCTCATTTTTGCCATGAAAATGTTTCTTCGACTTCTTTTCTCCATCGAGTCGATCAATGTTTTTATGTTTTAGCCCGACCCTTGTCACTCCATTATTTTCGTCGTCATTTTCGTGTTGATGTTGGTGTTTGTTGAAGTATTAGTGTTTTTTTTTTTTTTTTTTTTTGAAAGAGTTGAAGTATTAATTTTTTATTATAATATTTCAATACTCGAAACCACCCATTATACTTCGGGTTTTTCAAAAGGGAAGAATGCATAACTAAAGTTTTAAAGTACACATTTTCAAAATTAAGAAACTTAAGATTTTATTTCAAAAATCAAGTCATAATTAATTATATATTTTATTGTTTATAGTCACAATTTTTAAGTCACAACTTATTATGGTCATAAGTCACAATTTTTGAGGTCACAAGTCACAAATCAGGTCATAAGTTTATGGTCACAGTCACAATTTTTTAGGTCACAACTAGTTTCACACATGTGCGATGCACGAACATATTTCATTAACAAAGTATAATGAACTAATATGGAACAATAGGAAAAAAATCAATAATACTTAACAACAATAAGTGTCAATTTAAATAGTAATAATAATTCTGTTATTAAGAGTATAACAAATTTGAGAATACATTTGAACTCCAACTAATGTAACCTCCCACTAAGGGAATCACTCCCAATTTGTGCGAAAATTATAAGCAGTTACTACCAATTCAAGGTTGTTCAACGAAAATCTAATCAACAATTACATCTCCTGATCAATTTGAATCAATCAAATGGAACACGAATGAAAAATAATTGTAATATGAGCAACCCTCACCTGTACATACAACTATTAAGATAAAACACAATTTCCTTTCAACATAATTAACAAAGTTAAACTCAGCACGATCATTCTTCAACACTTCCGAAGAATAGTTCTAGCTCAAGTATTATTTACCGCAATACTGGATAGTAAGATTTTCCTCCCACTTCCCCTTCGTCTTCCTTCATCCAGACCATGTTTGTGAAAGAAGTTTTCGTGAATCAGTTAGCACTAACCATAGACATAAATTACGTCATGAAGAAATGACTTCCTATTTCTACATCAGCAAGAGATTTGCTTCATGATTGCTTATTTATGGGGGAGCTTTACTAATTCAATGGTTCTTATTTACCAATATACTTTATCAAAATAGTTATACAAAGAAAATACGATAAGAAATCAAAGAAAAGCCTGGCAATCACATGCAGTAGACACCAAATATCAGGGCAATCATTTTTGTATCAGATAATAATGCATTAATATTACTGTAGCAATAACATAAGTTTGCAAAAGGGCATCCATTCAGTAATATTATGAAAGCACAAAAGAGTAAACTACTTAACTTACAAAAGAGTAAACTACGTAGATCAAAGATCTAGAAAATTGTGCCAAGATATATTCGACCAAGAAAATCTCTTCCATCCATCCTTGCACCAACCAATCACATACCACATTGTGCAAAGGCTGTGAACAAACCCGTAAGGTCCAATGCTATGGCACCACCATATTTTCCCCCACCACCATATATTCCCCCAGCCAAATGTGTAAATGAAAAGCCAACATAGGAAAACTTATGAAATGAATGCAAGAATCGCGATCCATGCAAGTAAGGATATTTTACTCTGGGCTTGAAGAAACTTCTGAGTTGGGATTGTGTAGGTCAATTAAACCTGGAGATAACCTTGGACTAATATGACCAAAAAAAAAAATTCATATTAGCAAGTGCAAATTATAGACAATTGTTTTCATGATAAAGATATTTTACTCATGAATCAATGTCTTTTACTCTGGACACCAATTTTTCAAGCTAGAGATTCCATCGTCGTAAGCTTTCTTAGTAGATTAGATCAAATGCATGACTTCATTCAACAAAAGGAACTGATTTGAGTTAATTATGACAGAATTGACAATCCAAAAAACTAATTTTATAAAACAAAGTTTTAAAGCGAAAGGAAGATCTGGGCTATTTACGTTCTATTAGCACCTATATAAGCCTAAAACCAATAAAAACATACCGTTAGCATGATTTCTTGGGCTCTTAAGGGCCTCGTCGTCATTTCATGGGTAATTCTTTTCCACTTGATAGATACAACATAGCCACCTGCACATCATTGCTCTCTTTCTCAAATAAGGAACTTCCCATAAACCGTCTTCCAGCAAATTTTATCTAAAACGGGAGAGCTGCTTTCAGGAAAATGATATGATGGATAATGAAGTGAAAAACCTAGAGGAATGAAAACAGAGAAGGTCTATTCCTAGTTGATAAAGGTTCAACTGTAGAAATTATTTTTTGAGACTTCATTCTATTTATTGTTAAATCTAGCTTAAGATGAAAAGAAATCAACTCCATCTATATTTCAATTTTCATGAAAGAGAGTGAATGTTGTAGATTGATAAATAGTATAATTATAACATTAGCAGCTAGGAGAAAAGTTTTGAATTAATTAACTCCATCTATATTTCAATTTTATTTGTTGATTAATTATATCATTAGCAGCAAGGAGAAAAGTTTTGACTTAATAGCTGATATCAAAATGACATCCTAATTTGTGTTCTAAATGTAAATACTATTATTTTTGAGAACCCTCATTCCTTAAATCTTGATAACTTCCCACCAAACTCGACAATGAGTTGGAAATAATTTGGTAGATGATCATCCCTTTCTTAACCTAATGCAAGATAAGCACCCAAGAAGAGACTTGCTGACCTTTAAAGCTTGATCGTTGCAATTTTTTCAAAAGTAGCTAGTGTCTCACTGGACCATCCAAGCCGAGGCTGAGTTATAGAAGGCATCACATGTATCTCTCGTCCCATTTCAATAGGAGGAAACTTTTTTACATCTATTGCAGAACAATGGACAGTTTGCTCTTCCATATCACCATCCTCCTACAAACAATGAATTATACCAATGTTGTTCCCACCCATATTTTGGAGAGGAAACAGATGCCTTTTCTATAACCCAATCTCTTACCTGTTAAAATTATATTGCATAAATGCTATTCCCACCCATATTTTGGGGAGGAAACAGATGCCTTTACTCTCAATCTCTTACCTGTTAAAATTATATTGAATATTGGCTAGTAAAAGATGTCATCCAGTGTATTCATATTTCAAAAAAGAACTTAAACAAAGTATGCATATAATACCTTGAAATCCTCAACTACCTTCCATAGAATAGCTCGATTAAGAATTTCAATTTTAAGCATACCATCATTCTCTATCTCAAAAATTCTTCCAATGCTATGATGGGTTTAACCACCCCTAAGCATTTCTTGGCTTGGCAATGGAGCTCTTCACCCCGATCACCAATCTATCTAATTTCCCTGAGAGAAACCCCTATAAATCATAATTCCTAATTTAACAAAGAATCCCAAGATTATGCAGGTTTGTGGATGGATGGTTTCCACATCAAAATCAATTATAAAACTTTCAAGAATCTATTAAGTCATTAATTAATCAAACCCCAGTAAATTAATATAAAAATATACCAAAATAGAAAAATAAGTAGCAGATCCATTTCTTTCGTACAAAATTTGGTCACGAAAAAACTGAAAAAGCAAGAAGAATAATATGTTGATGGATTACCTTTCAACTGAAAAATGGAACCATTGATTATGGCTGTCCGACGGTGAGGGAATCTAAAACGGGGAGTAGCGATCGACGGTTTAATTGGTTCAAATTAGTCGTGAAAACGACGAATTTTGGTAATAATTTCCTGGAAATTTGGTTGGGTAGTGACAAATTATGGTAGATTTGCGGATTAATTGATAATTTTTGAAGAAACTCAAACAAAATTTGAAGAAGGACATTTGGGAGAAAAAATCCAAATGAAGAACTCACCGGGAGAAGGATTTTAGTGCAGGGAAAGGAACGCATATAACCTCTGAAAATCCTGTCTGAAACCTTAAAACTGCCCATGAACACTCGGCACATAGTAATGCCATAACCGTGAAACATGGACACTCAGCACATACTAATGCCATGAAACATGGGAAATGGGAACTTGAGGAAATCTTCCGCATCTGAAAGGTAGTAACAGAAACCCTTGAAAATGTATATAACATGATTCATATAATTTGTAGATGAAGTATTGCGAAATTTTGATGAATGAAGTTAATTCTTTACACTTTGCAGTTATGACTCACAACTAATAAGATCTAATGACTTGGAAACTGTCCACTTACCTTGATGATCCACTACTTCAATAACCACATGAAAACGGGAAAATGGAAAATAACTGACTAAATTCAAAAAAAGATTCCAAAAACTGATTCTGGCTTTATATGGTATATAGATTTATTTGTCGATCACAAATTTCAAATTTAATAAGTCACGATTTTTTTGATCGCAAATCTCGAGTCAATTAGTTACAACTTAACAAATTATGAGTCACAATTTCTTTATTGGTCAGTCACAAATCACAAATTTCGTCGATCACAATTTTTACTCGAATATAAATCAAGAAATTTTTAGGTCTCAACTTTTCACAAATCACTAATTTTCTTTGTCACAGATCATAAATTGTATAGGTCACAATTTATAAAATTATTTGTTTGACTCATTTTTTGGATACAAATTATTGATTTAGTTGGTTACAATCTATTTCTCGATCACAAACTACAAATTTATAAGTCACAAATTAATGTCACAATATTATAAAATCTCAGGTTACAAAATACAAATATTTTCAGTCACAATCATTAGTTTAGGGTCAAACAATCACAATATTAGGTCACGGATGGAACTTATATTTAGATCACATTAACAATTCTTTTAAGGCGAGACTGATTTCAACGTCACACAATTCGAATAATTATCAATTAACGTCTCATGTCACATAATCTGCCTAGCATCGAAAATGCTTAGTGATGGAACTAAATGATTACCACCGCCCATAATCACCACCACCACCACCTCGGACACCTCCATCACCACCATCACTACTACAGGTGCCACCGTCTCGACACCACCACCACAACCGTGCTTTCCGTCTACACCACCACAACCACCTCAACAAAAGGAAGAAAAAAAAAGGCTATTGCTACACCATCGCTTCCATCACATCACATCACCACCTACCACCGGTCAACACCACTGCTTCCACCACCACCACCCAAAACCACCTTCCACCACCTAACACTACAACAAAAGTGACCTTTTACGATATGAATTTACGGCGTGCATATAGGGCACGCCGTAAATCTTAATTATTTACGGCGTGCATAATTAGCACGCCGTAAAATTTCATTTATTATCACCTTTAACGGCGTACATATTCGCACGCCGTAAAAATTTAAAAAAAAAAAAAACACGACGTACATACTCGCACGCCGTAAAAATTATTAACGACGTGCATTTGCACGCCGTGAATATGTTAAACAAAACACGGCGTGCATTTACGCACGCCGTGAAAAATGCCTAAAAATAAAAAAATTGGGCACTATTTTTATTTTCCTTCCCGCTTTCTTATTTCTTCTTTTCTTCTTTTCTTCTTCACACATTTCTTCTTCACACAAGCCAAAACCTGAAAACCAAAAATCGAACTCCCTAGTACCCCACCTCAATCTCTCTCAAAACCAACTAATCCATTTCTTCCTCCTCAACTCTGTTGTTCTCGGCCAAACAAACTCAGAAACCCTCCTCTTCACCCACTCAATCTCGCCCTCAAACTCCAATGTCCAAACCCTCCACGACTCTTGAATCCTTCTCAATCTCGCCCTGAAGACTGAAGGAAGGCAGCTGAAAGGAAGTCAGAAGAGTGGCGAGGCCGGAGCCGCGACTGCGCCTTTCGAGCTACTGATTCTGAGCAGATATTTTGATAGTGACTATGCCGCCATGCCAACGCAGGTTAGGGTTCTTAACTTCACCAGTTAGCTTCAACTGGGTTTTAGAAATTCAAAATCACCTTCAGTAGCGATTCCATGCCTCTGTTGTTAAATTAGATTCTAGGTTCGTATCAAACTTGCGTATTCTTCAATTGATGTTTGAATTTGGATAATGGTGTTGAAAAATGGAGTCATGATGACGAAAAAGATGGGATTTTTCTGGGGGTTAAATTGGTTGGGGATTAACTTCCCCTAATCTTCTCTTAATTGCAACTGCGGGGGGGATGATCGATTGGGGATTAACCTTTTTCTTGTTCGTTCTTCCAATTATTGGGCAGAAGCGAAACATTATATTTGGACTTGTGGAAATTAAAGTTTTGTGATTTGATGTTCTCTGAAAATTAGCAAACCGGCAATTCCATATCATCAATTGTATATAAAATCCTGGATAATTCCTGTGAAGTTAAGATTAATTCTTGTGAAGACTTGACAAATGTAGTTGTCAGTACATTATCTAGATTTCATCTGCTGAGAAGTTAAGATTAATTCTTGTGAAGAATTGACAATCTTTATCTACTACCACAATGTATTATGATTGCAGCACATTTTTCCCGTGTTCCTTTCATTTTTCCCTTCTGGTTGGAAAGATTCAGTTTCCATATTTTATTAGTGCACAAGTATTTTCCATCATATTAACTAGTGTCACATTGTCAATAATAAATTGGGAAGATGTTGGCATTGTTTGAAAATTCTGACGGGTTTGTTTCTTGGGGACTCATCTTTCCTTGTTACATTGATGGCCTTCTAATTTATAATTGTTTGACACTACTTTGTCCATGTCTCTGAAACTATTTTATGCACAAATTGATGTTTAACTTTATCATGGATTAATAACTGCTTGACAGGATCTAAGTAATATAAGTTCTGCTGCCTATCCGGATGAAAATGTAATGAACTTCTTTCTTCGTATTGTGACAGAGATAAGAATGATGATTTTTATCATTACTTTGTGCAGGATATTGATATAAGTGAACAATTTGTTGGATAATTCCATGGGTTCGAGTTATAGGACCATGGAGAACTCAATTTCCTAGTTGTTGAACTTGGTGTTGTGTGGGGGGTGAGGAAGATTTGCTGGTGACAGCAGCGGTGAAGAAGATGGTTGGTGACAGCAACCATTTGTAGGTTCCATTAGATAGAGAGATACATACACAGATCGCTGGAATTGAAGGCAGAACCTGGTTGGTGACAGCAGCCTGGAATTTAGTTTCAATTGTTGGTTATATGTATTATATAGATAGACAACCAGAGAAATAGATAGGTGACATATGGGGTCGAACTCAGGCTGGTGACAGCAGCTTGGAGATCAAATTCTTGCTGGTGACAGCAGCTTGAACCTAAGCTCACTTACTGATTCTATATTAATGCCGGAAAGAGAATATACAGATACATTTATACAGACAAGAAGGAGTGTGTTGCTGATTACTGGAAACTGCTGGTTGCTGTTTTGTTTCTGAAGCTGCTGGAATTTACTGCCTGTTGGAATCTGCTGGTTGCTGATGCTGAAGAGGTGCTGTTGCTGCCTTTGCTGTGTTGCAGGTGCTGCTGCAGTCGGGGAGCAGTGCTGAAATTTGTTGCTGCTAACTGGGAGACTGCCTGAGAAGAGAGAGCTGCTGCTGAATTCAAAAAAAAAAACTTGCTGGAAAGCTGTTGCTGTTGCTGATAATTTGCTGATTGCTGCTGCTGGATCGATTCTGCTGAAGAGTTGCTGGTGCTGTAAACTGTAACTGCTGTTGTTGGTGGCTGCTGAGGTGAATACACTGCTGGACCTGTTGCTGAAGCTGGAAGCACCTGGAAGTGACAGCCTGCTGCCAGTGCTCAAGGAATGCTGGTTGCTACTATTGCTAGACGCAAGGCTGGACGCATCCTGACTCAAGGCTGCAACGAGAAGTTGTAGTGAACCAGGTTGCAGGTAAAGTCTCCCGATACAAGTTATGGCCAGGATGTGTCAAAGGAAGCAGAGTCAATGGAATTCCCTGTTAAAGCTTCGATATGGATACTTTTATTTTTTACGACATTTTAAGTTTATTTTGAAGTAGTTGTCTATAGACTTTTAACATTAATTCCTATCTAGATTTTTGAGTAGGTTATGTGATATCAAATTTTTTGTATATTGTGTTGAATCTTACTATGATATTGTTTGTTTATCGAAATCACGTTTATTGATTATATATACATTAATGTGTTTTTGTTTTATTATTATAGGATTTTTGGAATTATAATTTATAGAATTTTTTTTTAAAAAAATAAAATCCTAGTTTACGGCGTGCAAAATCGCATGCCGTAAAACTTTCACGGCGTGCATAAATGCACGCCGTAACAGTTCACGGCGTGAAAAAATGCACGCTGTAACTGTTCACGGCGTGCAAAAATGCACGCCGTAAAATATTTAACGGCGTTCAAAATGTACGCCGTGTAAATTTAATTTACGGCGTGTGGATTTGCACGCCGTAAATTTTTACGGCGTGCGGCTGCACGCCGTAAAAGGCTAACTTTGTTGTAGTGTAAGATCACCACTGCAATCCACGGCTTCAGATCAATCGATCCGCCACACAAATCCACAACCACAAAAACGACGCACTGTCCCCACCTCCCAGCCACTACCTGCAACGCGCCACCACACTCATTTCCTTCGTCACAACACCACCAGCACCCACACCACGCAGCCACCATCTTCTCTCTCTCTCCCCACACCAGATATGCACAGTTTCCACCATCACCACCGACGAAGTGGAGGCGATACTAGCAAGCATTGTGCGCGAACCATTTGGTGATAAATAGGGCGGTAACAGCATCGTTCGCCGCACAGAGGCTGTTATGGTGGGGGAAATATCTGAAGCACACACCTCATCTGATGAGATTCGAAGCGCGGAAGAAACGCCGGAAAGTTCCGAACTCAGGTTGTGGTTGGACGGATGAATCATGACCCGATATTCACGACGCGATGACTTGACGATGCGGAATAAAGAACCACGACTTTCAAAACCCCACAAGGATTTGCCTAATCTCCCTGATGAGTTTCTAGTTTTGAACGCCACAAAGATAGTTAATCTTTGATACATTTGGGTTTTGAACGCCACAAGAATTGAAATCTTGATAAGTTCTTGGAGAATAAAAGGAATCCACCTTTTAACTAGTAAAACACTCAAAATGTTTATTCAATAATCAAAGTCTGAATTACAATGAATGGAAAGGAATATAAATAAGTAAAATAACCTAGCCGCTAATTGACTCAAAATAGAATTCTAATTAGACTAAAATTCTAAAATAGGAAAACAAATAATTAAAAATAAAATTTAACCTAAAAATATGCAAAAACCCTAATTTACGTCTGCATAATTGACTTGCTGTTTTGAAGCCCCAAATGATGGAATTTGGCCATAAAATCAGTCGGCTCAAGGGCTTTAACCCATGAGTTTTGCTTAGTGGCCCATTTCTACTCAAAAAACACATTATACATCTAATTCCGACATGGTTGACTGGATTGCACTTTTATTTAGCTTGAATATTTAACTTTTTCCGTCAAGCCTGCTATGACTCTGATTGTTGAGGGTCCGGAACACATCATACCCTCCTTCTTTAGGATGATTCGTCCCGAATCATAACTTTGTTCCTGTTGTTTAACTTCACCTCCTGGATCAAACGGAAAATTATTGCTTCCATGCCAGAGGGATGACCAATAGTATCCTGTAACTTGGGTTACATGAATGGATTGGAGTAGAAACTCCTGTGGGCATTGGTGGCGTTGTCCAAATTTCTAAGTACATTTAACCTGCAAGACAAAATTAAATAAAACGGGGAAGGAAATGTTAGGTTCATGAGGTACAAGGTATGGATCCTTGTATTCATGAATTATCACCGTCAATTCCACCATTTGAACCATGAGACTCTTCTCTTCACCTCTTTTCTCTTTTGTAACTTCTTGTTCAAATTTTTTTTCTTCAAACTCAACCACATCTTCTACCTCCACATTCGTATCACCATGTTCGCACACTACCTCATCACTATTCAAATGTGGAATTTTCAATTCAAAGTTCAAATGTTGAACTTCTACACCAACTTTCATTTCATTCATCTTATCATCAACAATTTCATTCCTAATCAATTCCTCATCAAATTTTGGAGTTTGTTTATTTGTTTTTAATTTCAACTCTCCCTCCTTCTTATCAATATCCTTATCCCCACGATACCTCCTATTACACCACTTTTCACTTTCTTTCCTTACCCTCCGTGAATCTTCTAGTGCTTCTTCTAATGTCAACCAATATAGTGCGCATTTTTTCCCTTTCTTAAGGAATTTGTATATGTGCATACTCTTATCATAAACAGCCTCCCTCCTACGCCTCCAAGGTTTTCCCAATAAAATATGATAAGATTTCAATTGTACTACATCACACCATACATCCTCACTATACATTCCTTGGGTGATAGGCACTAGAACTTGTTTGGTTACTTTGAAATTCTCAAACTCCCTCATCTACGTCATCCTATAAGGTTTATAGTGTAGTTCTAGGGACAATCCTAATTTTTCAACCACGGTGCTACTAACGAAATTAGTAAAACACTTTCCATCAATTGTCAAACTGCACCCCTTATGATCAACATAACATCTAGTTTGGAATAAAGAGTCCGGATCATAATCCATTCCTTATGTGGCGTTTAAAAAAAATTCAAGAATGAAGAGGATTTACACATCAAATAGCGAGAACGAATTTTAATGTTGACTTGGAAGGAAACGAATATCAAGAATTTAAGGAAATTCAAGAAAGTGGTTCTTGAATTTAGAATAACTCTTTCTTTCTTTTTTTTTTTTTTTTTTTTTTTTTGAATAATGAATTTTCGGAATTAAATAAATAAAAAATAATAATTTTTTTTTAATAAATCCGAAAATTCGACACGAACACAACAAAACAAACGGAACAGGATTTGGATAAGAATTGAATAAAACAAACACTTTTGAATTTTTGTTCGATTTTTATATGGATCAAAAACTGAAAAATTTTACTGACACGAAGAACAAGAAAAAAAAACACTCAACAAGATATTGATGGTTTTTATTGGACTCGATGATAAATATAAAAATCAAACTGGATAGAAAAACACAAGAACCTGAATTCAGAGTCCAACTCTGATACCAGATGATGAGATTCGAGATATGTGGAATTAAACGCCTGAAAGTTCCGAACCCAGGTTGTTACGGACGGAGGAATCTTGACCCGACAATCACGACGCGAGGATCGACGATGCGGATTGAAGAACCAAGATTTGCGAAACGCCAAAAGGATCTGTCCAGCTTCTTTGATAAGTTTCTGATTTTGAACGCCACAAAGATAGTTAATTTTTGATAAGTTCGGGTTTGAACGCCACAAGAAATATTCTTGATAAGTTCGAAAAACATAGGAATCCACCTATAACTTTTATTGAATCTTCAATAAAAACTATTTATATCAAAATCGAAGTCTGAATTACAATGAATGGAAAGAAATATAAATAAGTAAAATAACCTAGCCGTTAATTGACTCAAAATAGAATTCTAATTAGACTAAAATTCTAAAATAGGAAAAAAAATAATTAAAAATAAAATTTAACCTAAAAATATGCAAAAACCCTAATTTCCGTCTGCATAATTGACTTTAGCCCATGAGTTTTGCTTAGTGGCCCATTTCTACTCGAAAAACACATATTATGCATCTAATTCCGACATGGTTGACTGGATTGCACTTTTATTTGGTTTGAATATTTAACTTTTTCCATCAAGTCTGCTATGACTCCGATTGTCGAGGGTCCGGAACACATCATCATCACCACCAATACCACCACCAATCTATTGGTGCAGAAACTCTAACATCGTCTCTGTAAGCAACGATAGATGCAGCGTCGTGCGCATGGAGGCGTCACCACCGATCTGCTGTTGTTGCAATGGCCTTGAAAAAGAGGTAGCACGGATGCCTTGAAGAAGATGATTGTCGCAACAATCGTGAAGATGGCACTCAAATCCGGTGTGGAGTTAGGGCTTGGATTATACTAGAATGGGGTTAGAGTTGATGGGTAGTCGGCGATTATGGCTGGTGATCAGACACAGACGGAGTTAATATCTTTAGGGTTGAGTGTGGGATGTGGGGATGGGGATATTATTATAAATTTATATAAATTATTATTAATAATAAAACTTTAATTAGACTTGATTATTGTATAAAAAACTAACAAACTTGATGTTTGAATTCTAAATTTTAATAGTAGGTGTGGGTGTAATTTCCACATTTCAAAATTGGAATCATTCAGGTCCTTGTAATTATTGGATCCAAACCCAAACTTGAACCTTTGATTCCGATTCGGGTTCGGTTCTACTCATAATATTTTCTTTATATACACATTAAATAAATTTTTAATATAAGTCATTTTGATATATATATATATATATATATACCAACATGTTACTGCTCGATAATATTTGTGCAAGGGAGAATATTAAGTTAAGAAACTCAATTATTTTACTCAAAAGTGGAGACTGATTGTATTTTAACTAAAGAACAATGAACTCGAGATAACAAAAAAAGTACACTATAGTTCAAGCTATGAGTATATCAAATTTAAGTGTAACGTATTTTTAAAAAAAAATTAAAAAAATACTTAAGTTTGTAAACAATGTAAGAAAATAAAAGTTTGAATTATAAAAAAAATGAAAACTTTAATTCATCAACTTAAATTACAACTCAATATTGAACTTTTGATTAATAGAAAACTCAAATTGCAAATATTATTAAACTAACCCATGAAATGGAATATTCTAATGTCAGTAGAGAGGTAAAAAAATAGGAGCAAGTCTTATTTGTTAGTGTTAATCTAGAGTTTTAGAAAAAATTACTACCTAAATTAGATTTTTAAGTTATATATTTTTTTACTCAGTGTATAAATTGTAAAAAATAAAAAAACTATAAAAAAACAGTTCTCTTATGGTACCCATGGTTCAGTTTCAAGAACCAAGAACCTACCCGAATTCAATTGATTTTCGATTTTCGATTTTGATTCTTAATAAATATTTTTTGGAACCGGATCGAACCTCCAATTTCAGATCGATTTCGATTCGAGAGGTTCAGTTCCTGTTAAAATGCCCATACCTATGAAAAAGTACTTTCAATACTCAAAATTGTTAAAAATTAAAATCTTGGAATATGCTATCATTTGGACAAATTCAAGGAACACATTTATGAAAATAACAAAATCTAGTTACCTAAAATAACGGCCTGTATCTTCCTCTTTCAATTAAAAAAATCCAATATGATCTCTCAACCAAAAAACTTCACGTCTCTCGTCGTCATCTTCTTCTTCTTCATTTTCTTCATGGAATACATTCGCAACAATATTGTTGCTTTCACTTTAAAGTTGAATGCTCAATTTAATGTCTCATCATCAATAGTTGAAACTTCCATGTTTTGTCGTTATTTAGGCAAAAATTTGAAGACCATAATAATTTTGATCTAGTGTTTACATATATATAACTATAATTGTGACATTCAGAGAATTAGCTTCTGAATATCAAATGTATTCAACTCAAAATGTTGAATTTGACTTTCGAAAAAAAATGTTGAATTTGGATGTTACAACCATAATTAAAGTGCATCTCCAATGCATTATGTGGATTGAGACTAATGTGACTATGGTAAAATTTATATAAATTAAAGTTGGAGGACCAACTTGCAATCTCGTGTTTCTTGGAAACACGCCTTACTAACTACTGAAGGCGTGACTTGTGTGCTGAATTTATCCAAGCTGTTGCATCCTGGCTGATTGATAGTGGTCGTCTGTTTGGAGACATAATCCTGACCCTTGAATTGAGCTATATACACTAGGCTTGTTTTTTTGAGTCTTTCAGACTCTTTCTTCTTGGTTCTCTTAGACGAAACCCTAATACTTTCACTCTCACTCTGCGCTGCTTCAACTCTTGGTTGATCTAAGTTCTGATCATATATTTTCTTGGTGAAATTGTTTGCAAACCTTTGATTTGCAAACGTTCTGAGTGGTAGTTGTAGTGATAGTTAGTGCAGCATGTTATCATGGTGATTTGAATCCTATTGAGGGTTTCTTCTGTATGTTCTTGGGCGATATGTTGAGAAACACTATAATCGGTCTCTACTTTGTAATTTTTTTGAGAATCCTAATAAAATCGAAGCCGCAATCCACTCAAAGTGGAGCTTCAACGAGATGTAGTCAGATGTTGGGCGAACTCGGGCCTTCGGAAACAAAAATCCGCTGTGTTCTTTATTTCGTGTTGATTATTCTTTCTGTGCTTCCGCTATTTTTGCACTATCGCGAACCCTTGTTATCGTAATAAGTGGTATCAGAACCAGAAAGATTGTTTGGTGAACGCACGATCGAGTGGATAAACGTGACTCCATAACAACAACAGATGAATGAAGATGATAAGCCTCAAGATGAAGAATTCATGTGGTTTCTCATTAGATGGAAGATCCATGGTAATATAGTGTGCAACGATTATGGTAAATTATCTCGGTGAATAGTGATCTCCCTGGACTTGAGGAGATGTGACTGGATTTATCTTGATGGAGGGCTAGATGGGCTAGATATACCTCGTGAGCCTTGTTTGAGAGAAAGATTGTTGAACAATCCAACATCGATTGTGAGTTTGAAGATTAACCACCATAAAATTCAAGTGGGCTACTCTATCCATTACCAAATTGCATAATCTTTTTTTCTTAAATTTATTGAAAGGGGTTGGCATTTTTTAAAATTTAAAACTGTAATTAATTCTCATAATAATTAAAAAATTGACCTACAAGTGGATTGACATTTTTTTTTTTAATTTTATGAAAGGGATTGATATTTTCTAAAATTTAAAATTAATAACTAATTCACAAAATAATTAAAATTATTTAAAAATTTAAAAAATGATGAGTTATCATGTCATACGGAGCGTCTAGATATAGACGGAGCACCTCATAGTATATTTTTTTACATCAATACTTAACATTGTAATATCGAAAAAATATTTTTAACAAATTCTATCTACTTGATTTGATGAATCTACATAGAATTCAGTAACGCGTCACTATTCTTCCCTTTTTAACATCAATATATTTCACATATTTCTGCAAACCAAGAAATTTCAAATTATAGAATCATTTTCACTTGTCGACGAATATACACATCCAATTTCAGGAATTTATGCGCTGCATATTTCGTTGGTGGGCTCTCTCTCTCTCTCTCTCTCTCTCTCTCTCTCTCTCTCTCTCTCTCTCTCTCTCTCTCTCTCTCTCTCTCTCTCTCTCTCTCTCTCTCTCTCTCTCTCTCTCTCTCTCTCTCTCTCTCTCTCTCTCTCTCTCTCTCTCTCTCTCTCTCTCTAGAATGCCCCGTTTATTATTAAAAAAAAAAAAACAATTTAGCCGGTTTGGTATTACACAACTAAAACCATCACCTTTTAAACTTAACAAACTTAAAGTATTTTTTTTCCCCCAAAAATCAAGTATTAATTAGTAATTAATAAATATAATGACATATATAAATATAAACTTATTATCACCTATATATTAAATTTAAATTAATATAATATTAAATAACAAAAACTTAAATATTACTTACAAGTCTATTCCAAAGCCCACCACCCGGCACTCACCCCCAACCCATCACATCCCATCCCATCAGGTCACAGTTGGTCACACTAAGGGCCTGTTCGACGACCCTCATTAATTTGGCAAAAAGATGAAAAAAAAAAATATAAAATTTAATTTACACAATTTCTCATACCACTTTTTAACATTCACAATTTCTCTATCCAATTTCTAACCACACATCTTGCCTAGAAAACACAAATAAATCAACCAAATTATTTCAATTCTATTTAAATCTAGCCGAACAGAGGATAAGACAAATTTCGGTAACAATTACAAATTTAATCGCAAATTTCACCCCCACCCCATCCCACCAGGTCATAGTTGGTCACACTAAGACAATTTTGGTAACAATTACAAATTTAGTCACATATTTTCACCCCATCCCATCCCACCCACAAAGTCGCAGTTGGTTATACAAAATCAATTTTAGTCACAATTACAACTTTAAATGCAGTGTTCGGTGGCTACTTAATGAGGAGAAGAAGATTTTTTTGTATTTTCGAGATAAAATATGTGGTTAAAAACTGAAGAGAGAGTGTACGTGATTAAAAAGTGATTTGAAAAATTGTGTAGTTTAAATTGTAGTTTTATGAACTCATTAATTAGCTAGCCGAACGGTGCTTTAGCCGCAAATTTAACACCCACTCCACCCCCACAAAGTCACAGTTGGTCACACAAAATCAAAATTTGATCACAATTACAAATTTAGAAATAGATTCGGCCTGGCCCTATCCTATCCCACTCCATCCACAAAGTTATAATTGGTCGCGCAAAGTCACAATTTGATCACAATTACAAATTTAGTAACAAATTTCGCCCCGCTCCCACCCTCAATCTCACCCACAAAGTCAAAATTGTTCACACAACGTCAAATTTTAGTCACGACTACAACTTTAGTTGAGAATTTCACTGCCACCCGCCCCACTTTACCCCATCTCATCCCACTAGCAAAGTCATAGTTGGTTACAATTTCTAATATAATTTGTCACAATCAACTATAATTGTTCATATATTATTTATTTATTGATCACGACTTACACATTTCTTGGACACGGTTAGTCAATATTTTTTATCACAGTTACCTAATAATTAGTCACAATCATTCATAATTGAACACATATTATTTATTAGTCACAATTTACTCATTTTTTGGTTATGTTTAGTCAAATTTTTTTGTCACAATTACCTAAAATTTAGTCACGTTCTGTACTCATCACAAGTCGCACAAAATTACATTTAGCGGACATTTTGGTCACAGTTATCTAATAATTGATCACAATCACTACTACTCAAAGTCACATTTATTTAATATTTTAGTCACAATTACCTAATAATTTGTCACAATTAAACATAATTGATCACTATCAAGCCACCCTTTCCTCCTACGTCGCCGCCGCCATCGCTCGCCACCCTAGCACTCCAACTCCACCCCCCCCCTCCCCCCACCACCACCACAACAACAAATCTACCATCAAATAAAAATTCAATACTACATTAACCTCAGCAACCACCACTGTCGTCTCGTCACAAACACAATCAAAACCACAAATCTCCTCCTCCACCACCGCCGCCACTTGAGCACTGCTGTCGCCAGTCACCGAAGCTCTACTGGAAAATCAAGTGTCACGGATGAAGGTGCTCTTCGGCTCTGTGAATCCAAATCTTGTGTCAGCTTGTTGTACGGAGTAGTACTTTGGTCGGAATCTGAAATTTAAGCTTCGGTAGTGATTCTTCTCTGACCAAAATCACTGCCTGCACCACCTACTACAAGCCCGAGCAAGCCACCGCAAGCCACTACCTGCAAGCCACACAAATACCACCGCACGAAACTCAGTCGCGCCGCCGCCTATTACAGCACCTACACCACCACCGCACCGTTTGCAATCTACAATCACGATGGAGAAAATACAACCGCACACAACCTACAGTTGTGATGTAGCAAAGGTTACAAATTCAGTCCGAAGGCTTCGCCGAGTCGCCATTCCCCGAACTCCTCCTCCACCGGATACTCTGACTCACTGGAGATCGCTGTTAGCACAAAACTGGTGGCATGATGAAGTACCATGCCCATTGTTGTCCATGGAGCCGTTATACAGTTGTAGCGGCGATGTCGCCGCCGGTAGATGTGGTAGAGTGTCGCCAATGGTGGTGCTACTACTGCCGTCGCCGCCAGGTTTGGGTGCCAGAGAGTTTGGTGATAAAGAAAGAAAGGAGAGAATTGAGTGTGGAATCTGAGATAAAATGAAATTACATATTGTGTTGTAGATTTTAGTTTTTAATTATGTTTAATTATTTAACTTTAATTGTATTAACACCTGAAAATTTTTTAAAAATTAAGTTTCACACCATAATTTTAAATTGTAAATTTGAAATCCATGTCTCCATATAATTTTCTCATTTATAAATAATGTTTATAACTATTATAAATTCCTTCCTTTTGTATATTAATGACTATTTTATTCTTGATAATTTCCTATAAATATAGGATGTTATGGTTGTATATGGTAATCAAGACTTATGAGAAGTATTCTCTCTAAGCTATCATTCTCTCAATTTCTTATATCGTTATTATGATTTTGATAGTTTTATAACACGTTATCAGCACGAGTCTCTAGCCAATTGAATAATACGACGGGAGTATGCTCTACAGTTGCATCTAAATGATGAGCCTCTGTATCAGAAACCTGATTTTTACAAATCAATGTTTTCCTCTCTCAAATCAAATACTTTTGGCTTTAGAAAACAACCCACATATTGTAGATCTGAAAAACTCGAAACTTTCAAAGCCGATCTACGCAAAACCGTATATCCAATTAACGATCGGAGACCGGATCTGAAATCACGGTGGCAAGACGAACCTCCGACACCGGCGCGTGTCACCGGCGGCGACAGACGGCGGCGGAGCGTGAGGCGCGTGAATACCACGCGCTGACGTCGATCGGGCGCGTGCGGGCGCGTGGAGCCGTTTCTGGCGACGGTGTCAAAAGGCAGTTTGTTCAGTTCGACGTTTTGAATTTTTCTATGATCTTACTTTTCTGTTTGGTACAGTTTTGGACATTTTCCGATGGTTGAACGTGGCGGCTTCGTAAATATTATTTTTGAAGCATTTCCGACGAGATTTTGAACTTCGGACCAAAAGTAAGTTTGTTCTAAATTAAATTTTAAATCTATTGACGGTTTCGATTTATCCATATGGGCAATATATTAAAATATGGACCATTTTGACCTTGGTAATACATAAAAAATATAATAATCATAAATTAACGATTAATATCATATCACTGCCTATATGATCGATCTATCAATTGAATTGAAATATGTTGCCACCTACATGGTTGGTTCTACCACCTACATGGTTGGATTTACCAGTTTTAATTATATCATGCTGCCACCTACTTGGTTGGTTATACCACCTATATGGTTGGTTCTACTATGGTCGGTTTAATTATTTCATTATGTTAATACCGCCTATATGGTCGGTTTAATTATTTCATTATGTTGACACCGCCTATATGGTCGGTTTAATTATTTCATTATGTTGACACGGCCTATATGCTTGGTTTAATTATTTCATTATGTTGACATCGCCTATATGGTCGGTTTAATTATTTTATTATGTTGACACTGCCATATGGTCGGTTTATCAATTGAATACATATAAACACCTCAATTGTTGGTTAGTTCTAACATATTAGAGGATTGTTGTCAACATATATACGTGGTGGTATAACCCCAGTATTATTATTATTATATAGTTATTTGATACTTTATCAAATGATACCAGAAGTTATCATTACTAAAAGTTGGTAAATGTTGATAAAAATATTTTATCCAATGGTACCAGAAGTTACCAATATCTGAATTTGAATGGGTGGATGAAAATTATTCAACAAGAGAATGTTGATGTATGATAAGATAATATCACATGATAGCACGGACATAGCTAATGTGAAAATAATCTCATCAGTATTATGAGATGAATATTAGATGATAAGTGTCTGGAAAAGTTCTTGCACGAGCACTTATATATTCCAGAAGAAGTACATATTTACTCCAGAAGAAGTAAAAATTATTATCTAAACATACTGAAATGATATTATTATTGCTCCCGAAGAAGCATAAACGAGACATATGTGTGTTTCAAGAGTAGCCGTATCCTACCACCTCTGACCTTTTGAGGAAATAAAGAAAAATGTGTGTTTCAAGAGTAAGAAATACTCCATACTCTACCACCTTAAATCTTTGAGGTACACAAGATTAAAACATTGATAAAATCCTAGAAATTTATGGTGTGTCTCAAGAGTGAGAATACTCCGTACTCTACCACCACCTATTCTAGAGTTCACAAAGACAAATTTACATTAGCCGGACTCCATTTTCGCTTGATTCCCCTTCCTTGCGACCAATCTATCTTAACTCCTGCTGGATCTTGTATTGAAATATATGATTGCAACTTATCCAGCAGTTCCTCGATAGTAGGAGCAGAAATAAGGATTCTCCTAGAAAATGGAGAGATGAATCCCTGTTCCACAGCATAATCAAGAAATGTTAGTAAACCATCAAAGAAATTGTTTACATTTAAAAGCCCAATAGGCTTAGTATGGAGATCTAGTTGAGCCCATGAGGTAATATTAAAGATTTCTTCTAAAGTACCAAAACATCCAGGTAGAGCTATGAAGGCATCAGAACCATATAACATGCAAGTTATGCGTTCATGGATAGATAAGGTTTGTACTTCATGCCCTCGTGTTTTGCCTGCGATATCAGCTAAAGGAGTAGGTATAACACCTATCACTCTTGCTTTCTCTACTAGAGCGGATTGTGAAACACAACCCATCAATCCACTGCTACCTCCTCCATACACGAGAGTGATACCTTTCTCTCCCAATTTCTTTCCTAAATCCACGGCTGCTTCTAGATACCCAAAACCTTTTCCCACTTTTGATCCACAAAATACACAGATAGTTTTGATCTGTCGAAGTTTTGATCCTTCCATTTTTGAAAGTAAAGAAGGAAAAACTTACGAGAAAATGTTATTTTGGGATGAATGAACTATGAAAAATGTTTGGCTATTTAAAACCGAAAAACTTCACTATTTCCGCTCGTCTTTTGAAAAAGTGAAGATTTACTTTTGACAAAATCACCCTACTCACCTTTCGGTGATTTAATATTTAAACAGCCTTTATCAAAACTCGTGAAAGGAAACAGCAAAATATTTTATATGTGCATATATATCAAAAGATTTACCTTGTATCAATGCTGAACAGCCAAAACATCATTGTTTATAACAGCCTGGCAAACAGGATCTTTTGCTACTATATTTTTGAGACTAGAAGTGAATTTGAAAATGAATATTTAATTATTCACTAGAAGTGAAAGATGCAATCTATGAAAGTGAATTATAGATTTGATTATTCACCAGAAGTGAATTCTAAATTTGATTATTCACCAGAAGTGAAAGATGCAATCAATAAATTAGTACAACATTGCTTAATATAGCATGTTATGACATCATGAGCTATGAACGATTTATATAAAGCTCATCATAAATTATACGATGAAAAGATTCGTGATTGCACCAATATACTTGTAATATTCCATGAAAGGAATAAATACGCGTTGCACTCTTTTTCCCTTAGCTGAGGTTTTGTCCCACAGGGTTTTCCTAGCAAGGTTTTTAATGAGGCAGCAGCTGAGGTGTATTGATGAAAATTAATGAGAATAATTATCCTTGTTAAATTGAGCATATAAGGAAAGGAGTTCACGTTGCACATACCCACTTGGGTGCGTCTCAAGAGTCAATCGGATATCATCCAATGACTCCTTACTCAGTCCACCCTTAATGAAATCGATTTTGTCATCCCGATTTCCAGAAGAATATCCTACTGATTTGCAACGAGTATCACATGTCCAACGAGCACATTTGTAACAACCGTTAAGCCTTTTTGCTCTTCGTTTCTTTGCAAAAGTACTTTTTCCTAAACCAGGCATGTGTTTAGGAAATGTCAATGGCAATTCACCAGCTAATCGAACTTTTGCTTCGATCAACCAGCGAACATCTTCTGGGATACCATGATCCATCAGCAACCTCAATCTTTCGAGCCTAATTCGATAAATTTTTCTCAAATCATTTACTGGAAGATTGGAATAATATTTGCGAATATTTGAAAGTATGATATCCATTTTTGATGGATCTAGCCTTCTTCCCAAATCATCTATTTAAATGCATTATTTAACGCGTAAAAGAGCGGTGGCTCCGCGTGTCAGTAATATAGATTCCATCAAGAAATAATGGAATAAATTATTAAAAAGGTGAGATAATGCGTCATTACCTTTTTCGATATAAGAGAAGATTTGGCGACAAGATTGAGATCATGAGATATTTCCTTGGATATTGTACCTGATTTTTCGGTATAAAAATAATAAAGGCATACTGATTTGAACTGTACATAAATATGTACTGATGAAATGAATACTGTATTGAACCAGAAGTTCATACGTACAAGTAAAATATCTTGCCGAACCAGAAGTTCATACGTACAAGTGAAATATCTTACTGAACTAGAAGTTCATACGTACAAGTGAAATATGTATATAGTATGAACCAGAACCAGAAGTTTAGCAATATTGTATTGAATCAAATATTCATACATCAAAATGAAATAAAACCGTATTGAACCAGAAGTTCTATAATAAACGGGATTAGCTCGAGAAGCTTTATGATTTGTAAAAGTGTGGTATGTATACAATCTACCAAAGCGAGATATATGGTTGAAATTACATCCCTAAAAGGGATGACATGTGCGGCATTTTAGCCAATTGATATAATATAATATTTGGGGAAAACACGCCTGAAGCGTAATTATGCCTGAAGCATAATGACTATCGATTCCAAAAATAAATATCTCTTGAATGATTGAAATGATCCCTTTGAGGTTAAATACTCATAGTGAGTAAAAGGGACATAGTTAAATGTAAGAGACTCAGGTACCTGATGATAGAACATATATAGAGATCTCTCTATGTTATATTAAAATAGAATCGATAAATAAGTCGACTGCATACCCTCTTATAAAAATGAGGTTGATGAAATTATAATACTTTGGCCAAGTATATAAACCCAATGTAGGGATTATTGTTCAAGGACCTGAAGTCCAAATTGCGACCTGAAGTCTAAATGCTTAAATGTGTAACATGACATATGGTGGATAGACTATAGTCTAAATCACTAGCTTGAGCTCTTTGATATACCAATGAGTGAGATCAAAATGTATGATTCTCATCTCGGTACTTTGAGAGTATTCTTTGATGTACCAGTTGATCGCGGTACGTTGGGATTTCAAGTAAAATGATTGTAGATTATATGTCAAAATTGATATCTATTTCAATGATTGATTATGCTCCTGCAAATTAGAAATTGCAGTTTATAAAATGCAAGAACATACATGTATAAATCATTGAAAGATTCAATATGCCCAGATTAGTATCACTATAGAATGATACAAATGACTTCATGATATAATATGTTGAAAGTCAGTATTCTATATAGTTCAAATCAGTATACCTTTATTACTTTTAGTATACCGAAAAATCAGGTACAATATCCAAGGAAATATCTCATAATCTCAATCTTGTCGCCAAATCTTCCCTTATATCGAAAAAGGTAATGGCATATTATCTCACCTTTTCAATAATTTATTCCATTATTTCTTGATGGAATCCATATCACTGACACGCGGAGCCGCCGCTCTTTTACGCGTTGAATAATGCATTTAAATAGATGATTTGGGAAGAAGGCTAGATCCATCAAAAATGGATATCATACTTTCAAATATTCGCAAATATTATTCCAATCTTCCAGTAAATGATTTGAGAAAAATTTATCGAATTAGGCTCGAAAGATTGAGGTTGCTGATGGATCATGGCATGCCAGAAGATGTTCGCTGGTTGATCGAAGCAAAAGTTCGATTAGCTGGTGAATTACCAGATTCATTTTCTAAGCACAAGCCTGGCTTAGGTAAGAGTACTTTTGCAAAGAAGCGAAGAGCAAAAAGATTAAATAGTTGCTACAAATGTGCTCGATGGACATGTGATACCCGTTGTAAATCAATAGGATATTCATCCATAAATCGATTCCAAAAAAAATAAAAAATAAATATCTCTTGAATGATTGAGATGATCCCTTTGAAACTAAATACTCATGGTGAGTAAAAGGGACATAATTAAATGTAAGAGACTCAGGTATCTGATGATAGAACATATAAAGAGATCTCTCTATGTTATATTGAGATGGAATCGATAAATAAGTCGACTGCATACCCTCTTATGAAATAAGATTGATGAAATTATAATTCTTTGGCCAAGTATGAAACCCTAATGTAGGAATTATTGTTCAAAGACCTGAAGTCCAAATGCTTAAATGTGTAAAGCCAGTAATTATATGTACAAATGAAAAATATTTCACAGTCGTAAAAGACGACTAGTTGCGCGCGAAATTTTTCATAGAACTGGCATGACATATGGTGGATAGACTATAGTCTAAATCACTAGCTTGAGCTCCTTGATATACCAATGAGTGAGATCAAAATGTATGATTCTCATCTCGGTACTTTGGGAGTATTCTTTGATGTACCAGTTGATCGCGGTACGTTGGGATTTCAAGTAAAATGATTGTAGATTATATGTCGAAATTGATATCTATTTCAATGATTGATTATGCTCCTGGAAAATTAGAAATTGCAGTTTATAAAGTGCAAGAACATACATGTATAAATCATTGAAAGATTCAATATGCCCAGATTAGTATCACTATAGAATGATACAAATAACTCCATGATATAATATGTTGAAAGTGAAATTGGAGTGTACTATTTATGACATCTGGGAAATTGATTATTCACTAGAAGTGAATTTGAAAATGAATATTTAATTATTCACTAGAAGTGAAAGATGCAATCTATGAAAGTGAATTATAGATTTGATTATTCACCAGAAGTGAATTCTAAATTTGATTATTCACCAGAAGTGAAAGATGCAATCAATAAATTAGTACAACATTGCTTAATATAGCATGTTATGACATCATGAGCTATGAACGATTTATATAAAGCTCATCATAAATTATACGATGAAAAGATTCGTGATTGCACCAATATACTTGTAATATTCCATGAAAGGAATAAATACGCGTTGCACTCTTTTTCCCTTAGCTGAGGTTTTGTCCCACAGGGTTTTCCTAGCAAGGTTTTTAATGAGGCAGCAGCTGAGGTGTATTGATGAAAATTAATGAGAATAATGTACTCTTTCTCCTTCGCTGAGGTTTTGTCCCACAGGGTTTTCCTAGCAAAGGTTTTTGAGGCATTATCATAGCTATTGACAAGCTATAATTTAGCAACACATTGTTATACTGGAATGATATCAACAAATGAAGAAAATCATAGACATCTTATGAAGAATGCTATGCAAGGAGATTTTCATATTCCAGAAGAAATATGATATCATTATTCAAAAGGTTCATGAATACTTGAATGCACACTTCAGGGGGAGAATCATGCTGTCATGCTGTACTCTTTTTCCTTCGTCCAGGTTTTGTCCCACAGGGTTTTCCTGACAAGGTTTTAACGAGGCAGCGGCTGTACTCTTTTTCCTTCGTTCAGATTTTGTCCCATTGGGTTTTACTGACAAGGTTTTAACGAGGCAGACAATTGCGGAATATGTCATTCAAGGGGGAGTGTTATAAATAATATATAAATATGTGAATGACATTACCATTATATCCCTGTAAGCTTTACAATATTAAGATTGTACCATTGTCCACTCCTATAAATAGGAGTCATTTCCTTTGTAATAAATACACCTTGGAAGAGAATTCTCTCCTCTCTATTCTCTCCATCTCCATATCTTTGTTATGATATCATTATTCAAAAGGTTCATGAATACTTGATTGCACACTTCAGGGGGAGAATCATGCTGTCATGCTGTACTCTTTTTCCTTCGTCCAGGTTTTGTCCCACAGGGTTTTCCTGACAAGGTTTTAACGAGGCAGCGGCTGTACTCTTTTTCCTTCGTTCAGATTTTGTCCCATTGGGTTTTACTGACAAGGTTTTAACGAGGCAGCACTGAAGCACTGAAGAACTTCAAAGATTCAATACATGATTTGTTCTACTTGAACATTAAGACTCAACGATTGACGATGGCCAATATCAGGGGGAGCAACTGTACTCTTTTTCCTTCGCTCAAGTTTTATCCCATTGGGTTTTCTTAGCAAGGTTTTAACGAGGCAGACAATTGCGTAATATGTCATTCAAGGGGGAGTGTTATAAATAATGTATATATGTGAATGACATTACCATTATATCCCTGTAAACTTTACAATATTACGATTGTGCCATTGTCCACTCCTATAAATAGGAGCCTATACTTACCAATTGATTACACCTCTTGAAGAGAAATTCTCTCTATTCTCTCCATCTAAGATCTCTCTCTATCTATTTCTCGTTGTTATGATTTCGATTGTTTTACAACACGTTATCAGCACGAGTCTCTAGCCAATTGAGTAATACGACGGGAGTATGCTCTACAGTTGCATCTAAATGATGAGCTTCTGTATCAGAAACCTGATTTTTACAAATCAATGTTTTCCTCTCTCAAATCAAATACTTTTGGCTTTAGAAAACAACCCACATATTGTAGATCTGAAAAACTCGAAACTTTCAAAGCCGATTTACGCAAAACCGTATATCCAATTAACGATCGGAGACCGGATCTGAAATCACGGTGGCAAGACGAACCTCCGACACCGGCGCGTGTCACCGGCGGCGACAGACGGCGGCGGCGCGTGAGGCGCGTGAATCCCACGCGCTGACGTCGATCGGGCGCGTGCGGGCGCGTGGAGCCGTTTCTGGCGACGGTGTCAAAAGGCAGTTTGTTCAGTTCGACGTTTTGAATTTTTCTATGATCTTACTTTTCTGTTTGATACAGTTTTGGACATTTTCCGATGGTTGAACGTGGCGGCTTCGTAAATATTATTTTTGAAGCATTTCCGACGAGATTTTGAACTTCGGACCAAAAGTAAGTTTGTTCTAAATTAAATTTTAAATCTATTGACGGTTTCGATTTATCCATATGGGCAATATATTAAAATATGGACCATTTTGACCTTGGTAATACATAAAAAATATAATAATCGTAAATTAACGATTAATATCATGTCACTGCCTATATGATCGATCTATCAATTGAATTGAAATATGTTGCCACCTACATGGTTGGTTCTACCACCTACATGGTTGGATTTACCAGTTTTAATTATATCATACTGCCACCTACTTGGTTGGTTATACCACCTATATGGTTGGTTCTACTATGGTCGGTTTAATTATTTCATCACGTTGACACCGCCTATATGGTCGGTATATCAATTGAATACATATAAACACCTCAGTTGTTGGTTAATTCTAACATATTAGAGGGTTGTTGTCAACATATATACTTGGTGGTATAACCCCAGTATCGTTATTGTTAATATATATATACAATATTATTGTTATTTGATACTTCATTAAATGATACCAGAAGTTATCAATACTAAAGTTAGAAAATATTTTATCAAATGATACCAGAAGTTATCATTACCAAAATGTTGATAAATATTAATAAAATGTTTTATCCAATGGTACCAGAAGTTACCAATATCTGAATTTGAATGGGTGGATGAAAATTATTCAACAAGAGAATGTTGATGTATGATAAGATAATATCACATGATAGCACGGACATAGCTAATGTGAAAATAATCTCATCAGTATTATGAGATGAATGTTAGATGATAAGTGCCTGGAAAAGTTCTTGCACGAGCACTTATATATTCCAGAAGAAGTACATATTTACTCCAGAAGAAGTAAAAATTATCATCTAAATATACTGAAATGATATTATTATTGCTCCTGAAGAAGCATAAACGAGACATACATACAAAATGCAAAAGGGGAAAACATTTATGATCCTCAAAATTAGAGATGTGTTTCGGGAGTAGCCGTATCCTACCACCTCTGACCTTTTGAGGAAATAAAGAAAAAAGTGTGTTTCAAGAGTAAGAAATACTCCATACTCTACCACCTTAAATCTTTGAGGTACACAAGATTAAAACATTGATAAAATCCTAGAAATTTATGGTGTGTCTCAAGAGTGAGAATACTCCGTACTCTACCACCACCTATTCTAGAGTTCACAAAGATAAATTTACATTAACCGGACTCCATTTTCGCTTGATTCCCCTTCCTTGCGACCAATCTATCTTTACTCCTGCTGGATCTTGTATTGGAATATATGATTGCAATTTATCCAGCAGTTCCTCGATAGTAGGAGCAGAAATAAGGATTCTCCTAGAAAATGGAGATATGAATCCCTGTTCCACAGCATAATCAAGAAATGTTAGCAAACCATCAAAGAAATTGTTTACATTTAAAAGCCCTATAGGCTTAGTATGGAGATCTAGTTGAGCCCATGAAGTAATATTAAAGATTTCTTCTAAAGTACCAAAACCTCCAGGTAGGGCTATGAAGGCATCAGAACCATATAACATGCAAGTTATGCGTTCATGGATAGATAAGGTTTGTACTTCATGCCCTCGTGTTTTGCCTGCGATATCAGCTAAAGGAGTAGGTATAACACCTATCACTCTTGCTTTCTCTACTAGAGCGGATTGTGAAACACAACCCATCAATCCACTGCTACCTCCTCCATACACGAGAGTGATACCTTTCTCTCCCAATTTCTTTCCTAAATCCACGGCTGCTTCTAGATACCCAAAACCTTTTCCCACTTTTGATCCACAAAATACACAGATAGTTTTGATCTGTCGAAGTTTTGATCCTTCCATTTTTGAAAGTAAAGAAGGAAAAACTTACGAGAAAATGTTATTTTGGGATGAATGAACTATGAAAAATGTTTGGCTATTTAAAACCGAAAAACTTCACTATTTCCGCTCGTCTTTTGAAAAAGTGAAGATTTACTTTTGACAAAATCACCCTACTCACCTTTCGGTGATTTAATATTTAAACAGCCTTTATCAAAACTCGTGAAAGGAAACAGGAAAATATTTTATATGTGCATATATATCAAAAGATTTACCTTGTATCAATGCTGAACAGCCAAAACATCATTGTTTATAACAGCCTGGCAAACAGGATCTTTTGCTACTATATTTTTGAGACTATAACGGTTTTTATCCTTGTTAAATTGAGCATATAAGGAAAGGAGTTCACGTTGCACATACCCACTTGGGTGCGTCTCAAGAGTCAATCGGATATCATCCAATGACTCCTTACTCAGTCCACCCTTAATGAAATCGATTTTGTCATCCCGATTTCCAGAAGAATATCCTACTGATTTGCAACGAGTATCACATGTCCAACGAGCACATTTGTAACAACCGTTAAGCCTTTTTGCTCTTCGTTTCTTTGCAAAAGTACTTTTTCCTAAACCAGGCATGTGTTTAGGAAATGTCAATGGCAATTCACCAGCTAATCGAACTTTTGCTTCGATCAACCAGCGAACATCTTCTGGGATACCATGATCCATCAGCAACCTCAATCTTTCGAGCCTAATTCGATAAATTTTTCTCAAATCATTTACTGGAAGATTGGAATAATATTTGCGAATATTTGAAAGTATGATATCCATTTTTGATGGATCTAGCCTTCTTCCCAAATCATCTATTTAAATGCATTATTTAACGCGTAAAAGAGCGGTGGCTCCGCGTGTCAGTAATATAGATTCCATCAAGAAATAATGGAATAAATTATTAAAAAGGTGAGATAATGCGTCATTACCTTTTTCGATATAAGAGAAGATTTGGCGACAAGATTGAGATCATGAGATATTTCCTTGGATATTGTACCTGATTTTTCGGTATAAAAATAATAAAGGCATACTGATTTGAACTGTACATAAATATGTACTGATGAAATGAATACTGTATTGAACCAGAAGTTCATACGTACAAGTAAAATATCTTGCCGAACCAGAAGTTCATACGTACAAGTGAAATATCTTACTGAACTAGAAGTTCATACGCACAAGTGAAATATGTATATAGTATGAACCAGAACCAGAAGTTTAGCAATATTGTATTGAATCAAATATTCATACATCAAAATGAAATAAAACCGTATTGAACCAGAAGTTCTATAATAAACGGGATTAGCTCGAGAAGCTTTATGATTTGTAAAAGTGTGGTATGTATACAATCTACCAAAGCGAGATATATGGTTGAAATTACATCCCTAAAAGGGACGACATGTGCGGAATTTTAGCCAATTGATATAATATAATATTTGGGGAAAACACGCCTGAAGCGTAATTATGCCTGAAGCATAATGACTATCGATTCCAAAAAAAAAAAAAAATAAATAAATATCTCTTGAATGATTGAGATGATCCCTTTGAAACTAAATACTCATGGTGAGTAAAAGGGACATAATTAAATGTAAGAGACTCAGGTATCTGATGATAGAACATATAAAGAGATCTCTCTATGTTATATTGAGATGGAATCGATAAATAAGTCGACTGCATACCCTCTTATGAAATAAGATTGATGAAATTATAATTCTTTGGCCAAGTATGAAACCCTAATGTAGGAATTATTGTTCAAGGACCTGAAGTCCAAATGCTTAAATGTGTAAAGCCAGTAATTATATGTACAAATGAAAAATATTTCACAGTCGTAAAAGACGACTAGTTGCGCGCGAAATTTTTCATAGAACTGGCATGACATATGGTGGATAGACTATAGTCTAAATCACTAGCTTGAGCTCCTTGATATACCAATGAGTGAGATCAAAATGTATGATTCTCATCTCGGTACTTTGGGAGTATTCTTTGATGTACCAGTTGATCGCGGTACGTTGGGATTTCAAGTAAAATGATTGTAGATTATATGTCGAAATTGATATCTATTTCAATGATTGATTATGCTCCTGGAAAATTAGAAATTGCAGTTTATAAAGTGCAAGAACATACATGTATAAATCATTGAAAGATTCAATATGCCCAGATTAGTATCACTATAGAATGATACAAATAACTCCATGATATAATATGTTGAAAGTGAAATTGGAGTGTACTATTTATGACATCTGGGAAATTGATTATTCACTAGAAGTGAATTTGAAAATGAATATTTAATTATTCACTAGAAGTGAAAGATGCAATCTATGAAAGTGAATTATAGATTTGATTATTCACCAGAAGTGAATTCTAAATTTGATTATTCACCAGAAGTGAAAGATGCAATCAATAAATTAGTACAACATTGCTTAATATAGCATGTTATGACATCATGAGCTATGAACGATTTATATAAAGCTCATCATAAATTATACGATGAAAATATTTTATATGTGCATATATATCAAAAGATTTACCTTATATCAATGCTGAACAGCCAAAACATCATTGTTTATAACAGCCTGGCAAACAGGATCTTTTGCTATTATATTTTTGAGACTATAATGCTCTTTATCGTTGATGAATTTAGCCCATAAAGATAGTAGTTCACGTTGCACATACCCACTAGGGTGCGTCTCAAGAGTCAATCGGATATCATCCAATGACTCCTTACTCAGTCCACCCTTAATGAAGTCTATCTTATCATCTCGATTTATGGATGAATATCCTATTGATTTACAACGGGTATCACATGTCCATCGAGCACATTTGTAGCAACTATTTAATCTTTTTGCTCTTCGCTTCTTTGCAAAAGTACTCTTACCTAAGCCAGGCTTGTGCTTAGAAAATGAATCTGGTAATTCACCAGCTAATCGAACTTTTGCTTCGATCAACCAGCGAACATCTTCTGGGATGCCATGATCCATCAGCAACCTCAATCTTTCGAGCCTAATTCGATAAATTTTTCTCAAATCATTTATTGGAAGATTGGAATAATATTTTCGAATATTTGAAAGTATGATATCCATTTTTGATGGATCTAGCCTTCTTCCCAAATCATCTATTTAAATGCATTATTCAACGCGTAAAAGAGCGGTGGCTCCGCGTGTCAGTGACATCGATTCCATCAAGAAATAATGGAATAAATTATTGAAAAGGTGGAAACAATGAGATAATGTGTCATTACCTTTTTCGATATAAGGGAAGATTTGGCGACAAGATTGAAATCATGAGATATTTCCTTGGATATTGTACCTGATTTTTCGGTATAAAAGTAATAAAGGTATACTGATTTGAAATGTACAGAAATACGTACTGATGAAATGAATACTGTATTGAACCAGAAGTTCATACATATGTACAAGTGAAATATCTTGCTGAACCAGAAGTTTATACGTACAAGTGAAATATGTATATAGTATGAACCAGAAGCTCATAAATGAAATATACATTGTATTGAACCAGAAGTTTAACGATATTGTATTGAATCAAATATTCATACATAGAAATGAAATAAAATCGTATTGAACCAGAAGTTCTATAATAAACGGTTAGATTATCAAAAGTTTCAAATTATTTATGAGAATAACTTATTCAAAAATTGTTTATCATACAACAATATTCTATGTCAAACGGGGATTAGCTCAAGAAGCTTTATGATTTGTAAAAGTGCGATATGCATACACTCCACCAAATTACACTGAGATATATGATTGAAATTACATCCCTAAAGGGACGACATGTGCGGCATTTTAGACGATTGATATAATATAATGTTTGAAAACATTATGGAGAAAACATGCCTGAAGCGTAATTATGCCCGAAGCATAATGACTATCGATTCCAAAATAAATATCTCTTGAATGATTAAGATGATCCCTTTGAAGCTAAATACTCATGGTGAGTAAAAGGGACATAATTAAATGTAAGAGATTCAGGTACCTGATGATAGAACATATAATGAGATCTCTCTATGTTATATTGAGATGGAATCGATAAATAAGTCGACTACATACCCTCTTATGAAAATGAGGTTCATGAAATTATAATACTTTGGCCAAGTATATAACCCCAATGTAGGGATTATTGTTCAAGGACCTGAAGTCCAAATGATTATTGTTCAAGGACCTGAAGTCCAAATGCTTAAATGTGTAAAGCCAGTAATTATATGTACAAATGAAAAATATTTCACAGTCGTAAAAGACGACTCGTTGCGCGCAAGATTTTTCATAGAACTGGCATGACATATGGTGGATAGACTATAGTCTAAATCACTAGCTTGAGCTCTTTGATATACCAATGAGTGAGATCAAAATGTATGATTCTCATCTCGGTACTTTGAGAGTATTCTTTGATGTACCAGTTGATCGCGGTACGTTGGGATTTCAAGTAAAATGATTGTAGATTATATGCCGAAATTGATATCTATTTCAATGATTGATTATGCTCCTGCAAATTAGAAATTGCAGTTTATAAAGTGCAAGAACATACATGTATAAATCATTGAAAGGTTCAATATGCCCAGATTAGTATCACTATAGAATGATACAAATGACTCCATGATATAATATGTTAAAAGTGAAATTGGAGTGTACTATTATTATATTTGAATATTTGGGCATGCAATTGATTTTCAATATGCAAAATTATATTATCCACCGGAAAATGAATATTCACCAGAAGTAAATCCGGAAAATGAATATTCACCAGAAGTAAATCAGGAAAATGAATATTCACCAGAAGTGAATTTGGAAAATGAATATTCACCAGAAGTGAATCCTGAAAATGAATATTCACCAGAAGTGAATTTGGAAAATGAATATTCACCAGAAGTGAATTTGAAAATGAATATTTAATTATTCATCAGAAGTGAATTCTAGATTTTGATAAGAGTGAATCAATTCTAGATTTGATTATTCACCAGAAGTGAATATGAAAATGAATATGTTTAATTATTCACCAGAAGTGAATTCTAGATTTTATTATTCACTAGAAGTGAATTCTAGATTTTATTATTCACCAGAAGTGAATTCTAGGTTTGATTATTCACCAGAAATAAATTCTAAATTTGATTATTCACCAGAAGTGAAAGATGCAATCGATAAATTAGTAAAGCTCATCATGAATGATATGTTTGATGAAAAGATATGAGATTGCATCAATATACTTGTAATATTCCATGAAAAGGAATAAATACGCGTTGCACTCTTTTTCCCTTAGTTGAGGTTTTGTCCCACAGGGTTTTCCTAGCAAGGTTTTTAATGAGGCAGCAGCTGAGGTGTATTGATGAAAATTAATGAGAATAATGTACTCTTTCTCCTTCGCTGAGGTTTTGTCCCACAGGGTTTTCCTAGCAAAGGTTTTTGAGGCATTATCATAGCTATTGACAAGCTATAATTTAGCAACACATTGTTATACTGGAATGATATCAACAAATGAAGAAAATCATAGACATCTTATGAAGAATGCTATGCAAGGAGATTTTCATATTCCAGAAGAAACAGTATTATGAGATGAATATTAGATGATAAATGTCTGGAAAAGTTCTTGCACAAGCACTTATGTATTCCAGAAGAAGTACATATTTACTCCAGAAGAAGTAAAAATTATCATCTAAACATACTGAAATGATATTATTATTGCTCCTGAAGAAGTATAAACGAGTCATACATGCAAAATACAAAGGAGGAAACATTTATGATCCTCAAAATTAGAGATGTATTTCGGGAGTAGCCGTATCCTAAGAAATACTGCATACTCTAGTCGTATCCTACCACCTCTGATATTTTGAGGAACATAAAGAGGTGTGTTTCAAGAGTAAGAATACTCTGTATTCTACCACCATTTATTCTAGGGTTCACAAAGTTAAATTTATATTAACCGGACTTCATTTTTCGCTTGATTCCAATTTCCTAAATCCACGGCTGCTTCTAGATACCCAAAACATTTTCCTACTTTTGATCCACAAAATACACAGATAGTTTTGATCTGTCGAAGTTTTGGTCCTTACATTTTTGAAAGTAAACTTACGAGAAAATGTTATTTTGGGATGCATGAACTATGAAAAAGGTTTGGCTATTTAAAAACCGAAAAACTTCACTATTTTCGCTCGTCTTTTGAGAAAGTGAAGATTTACTTTTGACAAAATCATCATACTCACCTTTCAGTAATTTATTTTTTTAGCCTTTATAAAACTCGAGAAAGGAAAAAGAAAAATATTTTAAATATATATCAAAAGATTTACCTCAATCTTTCAAGTCGAACTCGGTAAATTCTTTTCAAAACATTTACCGGAAGATTGAAATAATATTTGCGAATATTTGAAATTATGATATCCATTTTTTTATGGATCTAGCCTTCTTCCCAAATCATCTATTTAAATGCATTATTCAAACGCGTAAAAGAGCGATAGCTCCGCGTGTCAGTGATTCCATTAAGAAATAATGGAATAAATTATTGAAAATGTAGGAACAATTAGATAATGCGTCATTACCTTTTTCGATATAAGGGAAGATTTGGCGACAAGATTGAGATGATAAGATATTTCCTTGAATATTGTATTAAACCAAAAGTTCAACTATACAGAAATACGTACTGATAAAATGAATACTGTATTGAACCAGAAGTTCATACATATGTACAAGTGAAATATCTTGCTGAACCAGAAGTTTATACGTACAAGTGAAATATGTATATAGTATGAACCAGAAGCTCATAAATGAAATATACATTGTATTGAACCAGAAGTTTAACGATATTGTATTTAATCAAATATTCATACATAGAAATGAAATAAAACCGTATTGAACCAGAAGTTCTATAATAAACGGTTAGATTATCAAAAGTTTCAAATTATTTTCTATGAGAATAACTTATTCAGAAATTGTTTATCATACAACAATATTCTATGTCAAACAGGGATTAGCTCAAGAAGCTTTATGATTTGTAAAAGTGCGATATGTATACAATCCACCAAAAGCGCACTTAGATATATGATTGAGATTATATCTCTAAAAGAATGACATGTGTTATGGCATTTTAGCCGATTGATAATGTTTGAGAACATTATGGGGAAAACACGCCTGAAGCGTAATTATGCCTGAAACATAATGATTATCGATTCCAAAAACAAATATCTCTCTAATGATTGAGATGATCCCTTTGAGGCTAAATACTCGTAGTGAGTAAAAGAGACATAGTTAAATGATGAGAGACTCAGGTACCTGATGATAGAACATATAAAGATCTCTCTCTATGTTATATTGAGATGGAATCGATAAATAAGTCGACTACATACCCTCTTATGAAAATGAGGTTGATGAAATTATAATACTTTGGCCAAGTATATAACCCCAATGTAGGGATTATTGTTCAAGGACCTGAAGTCCAAATGATTATTGTTCAAGGACCTGAAGTCCAAATGCTTAAATGTGTAAAGCCAGTAATTATATGTACAAATGAAAAATATTTCACAGTCGTAAAAGACGACTCGTTGCGCGCAAGATTTTTCATAGAACTGGCATGACATATGGTGGATAGACTATAGTCTAAATCACTAGCTTGAGCTCTTTGATATACCAATGAGTGAGATCAAAATGTATGTTTCTCATCTCGGTACTTTGGGAGTATTCTTTGATGTACCAGTTGATCGCGGTACGTTGGGATTTCAAGTAAAATGATTGTAGATTATATGTCGAAATTGATATCTATTTCAATGATTGATTATGCTCCTGCAAAATTAGAAATTGCAGTTTATAAAGTGTAAGAACATACATGTATAAATCATTGAAAGATTCAATATGCCCAGATTAGTATCACTATAGAATGATACAAATGACTCCATGATATAATATGTTGAAAGTGAAATTGGAGTGTACTATTTATGACATCTGGGAAATTGATTATTCACTAGAAGTGAATACGAAAATGAATATTCACCAGAAGTGAATTTGAAATTGATTATTCACTAGAAGTGAATTTGAAAATGAATATTTAATTATTCACTAGAAGTGAAAGATGCAATCTATGAAAGTGAATTATAGATTTGATTATTCACCAGAAGTGAATTCTAAATTTGATTATTCACCAGAAGTGAAAAATACAATGAAAAGATTCGTGATTGCACCAATATACATGTAATATTCCATGAAAGGAATAAATACACGTTGCACTCTTTTTTCCTTAGCTGAGGTTTTGTCCCACAGGGTTTTCATAGCAAGTTTTTTAATGAGGCAACAGTTGAGGCGTATTGATGAAAATTAATGAGAATAATGCACTCTTTTTCCCTTCGCTGAGGTTTTGTCCCACAGGGTTTTCCTAGCAAGGTTTTTGAGGCATCATCATAGCTATCAACAAGCTATAATTCAGCAACACATTGTTATACTGGAATGATATCAACAAATGAAGAAAATCATACACATCTTATGAAGAATGTTATTACAAGTATTGTATTGAATCAAATATTCATACATCAAAATGAAATAAAACCGTATTGAACCAGAAGTTCTATAATAAACGGGATTAGCTCGAGAAGCTTTATGATTTGTAAAAGTGTGGTATGTATACAATCTACCAAAGCGAGATATATGGTTGAAATTACATCCCTAAAAGGGACGACATGTGCGGCATTTTAGCCAATTGATATAATATAATATTTGGGGAAAACACGCCTGAAGCGTAATTATGCCTGAAGCATAATGACTATCGATTCCAAAAATAAATATCTCTTGAATGATTGAAATGATCCCTTTGAGGTTAAATACTCATAGTGAGTAAAAGGGACATAGTTAAATGTAAGAGACTCAGGTACCTGATGATAGAACATATATAGAGATCTCTCTATGTTATATTAAAATAGAATCGATAAATAAGTCGACTGCATACCCTCTTATAAAAATGAGGTTGATGAAATTATAATACTTTGGCCAAGTATATAAACCCAATGTAGGGATTATTGTTCAAGGACCTGAAGTCCAAATTGCGACCTGAAGTCTAAATGCTTAAATGTGTAACATGACATATGGTGGATAGACTATAGTCTAAATCACTAGCTTGAGCTCTTTGATATACCAATGAGTGAGATCAAAATGTATGATTCTCATCTCGGTACTTTGAGAGTATTCTTTGATGTACCAGTTGATCGCGGTACGTTGGGATTTCAAGTAAAATGATTGTAGATTATATGTCAAAATTGATATCTATTTCAATGATTGATTATGCTCCTGCAAATTAGAAATTGCAGTTTATAAAGTGCAAGAACATACATGTATAAATCATTGAAAGATTCAATATGCCCAGATTAGTATCACTATAGAATGATACAAATGACTTCATGATATAATATGTTGAAAGTGAAATTGGAGTGTACTATTATTATATTTGAATATTTGGGCATGCAATTGATTTTCAATATGCAAAATTATATTATCCATCAGAAATGAATTCGGAAAATGAATATGTTTAATTATTCACCAGAAGTGAATTCTAGATTTAATTATTCACCAGAAGTGAATATGAAAATGAATATGTTTAATTATTCACCAGAAGTGAATTCTAGATTTAATTATTCACCAGAAGTGAATATGAAAATGAATATGTTTAATTATTCACCAGAAGTGAATTCTAGATTTAATTATTCACCAGAAGTGAATATGAAAATGAATATGTTTAATTATTCACCAGAAGTGAATTCTAAATTTGATTATTCACCAGAAGTGAAAGATGCAATCAATAAATTAGTACAACATTGCTTAAAACCCTGTGGGACAAAACCTGGACGAAGGAAAAAGAGTACAGCATGACAGCATGATTCTCCCCCTGAAGTGTGCAATCAAGTATTCATGAACCTTTTGAATAATGATATCATCTTTCTTCTGGAATATATATGAAAATCTTCTTGTGTGTAGCCGATATCATAACATTCTTCATAAGATGTGTATGATTTTCTTCATTTGTTGATATCATTCCAATATAACAATGTGTTGCTGAATTATAGCTTGTCAATAGCTATGATAATGCCTCAAAAACCTTGCTAGGAAAACCCTATGGGACAAAACCCCAGCGAAGGGAAAAAGAGTGCAGTATTCTCATTAATTTTAATCAATACGCTTCAACTATTGCCTCATTAAAAATCTTGCTATGAAAACCCTGTGGGACAAAACCTCAGCTAAGGGAAAAAGAGTGCAACGCGTATTTATTCCTTTCATGGAATATTACATGTATATTGGTGCAATCACGAATCTTTTCATTGCATCTTTCACTTCTGGTGAATAATCAAATTTAGAATTCACTTCTGGTGAATAATCAAATCTATAATTCACTTTCATAGATTGCATCTTTCACTTCTAGTGAATAATTAAATATTCATTTTCAAATTCACTTCTAGTGAATAATCAATTTCAAATTCACTTCTGGTGAATATTCATTTTCGTATTCACTTCTAGTGAATAATCAATTTCCCAGATGTCATAAATAGTACACTCCAATTTCACTTTCAACATATTATATCATGGAGTCATTTGTATCATTCTATAGTGATACTAATCTAGGCATATTGAATCTTTCAATGATTTATACATGTATGTTCTTGCACTTTATAAACTGCAATTTCTAATTTTGCAGGAGCATAATCAATCATTGAAATAGATATCAATTTCGACATATAATCTACAATCATTTTACTTGAAATCCCAACGTACCGCGATCAACTGGTACATCAAAGAATACTCCCAAAGTACCGAGATGAGAAACATATATTTTGATCTCACTCATTGGTATATCAAAGAGCTCAAGCTAGTGATTTAGACTATAGTCTATCCACCATATGTCATGCCAGTTCTATGAAAAATTTCGCTCGCAACGAGTCGTCCTTTACGACTGTGAAATATTTTTCATTTGTACATATAATTACTGGTTTTACACATTTAAGCATTTGGACTTCAGGTCCTTGAACAATAATCATTTGGACTTCAGGTCCTTGAACAATAATCCCTACATTGGGGTTATATACTTGGCCAAAGTATTATAATTTCATCAACCTCATTTTCATAAGAGGGTATGCAGTCGACTTATTCATAGATTCCATTTCAATTCATCTCAATATAACATATAGAGATCAAGTACATAAATCTCTTATTAACTATGTCCCTTTTACTCACCAAGAGTATTTAGTCTCAAAGGGATCATTTCAATCATTCAAGAGATATTTATTTTATTTGGAATCGATAGTTATTATGCTTCAGGCATAATTACGCTTCAGGCGTGTTTTCCCCATAATGTTCTCAAACATTATTAATCGGCTAAAATGCCATAACACATGTCATTCTTTTAGAGATATAATCTCAATCATATATCTAAGTGCGCTTTTGGTGGATTGTATACATATCGCACTTTTACAAATCATAAAGCTTCTTGAGCTAATCCCTGTTTGACATAGAATATTGTTGTATGATAAACAATTTCTGAATAAGTTATTCTCATAGAAAATAATTTGAAACCTTTGATAATCTAACCGTTTATTATAGAACTTCTGGTTCAATACGGTTTTATTTCATTTCTATGTATGAATATTTGATTCAAAACAATATCGCTAAACTTCTGGTTCAATACAATGTATATTTCATTTATGAGCTTCTGGTTCATACTATATACATATTTCATTTGTACGTATGAACTTCTGGTTCAGCAAGATATTTCACTTGTACATATGTATGAACTTCTGGTTCAATACAGTATTCATTTCATCAGTACATATTCCTGTATAGTTCAAATTAGTATACCTTTATTTTTATTATACCGAAGAATCAGGTACAATATCCAAGGAAATATCTCATGATCTCAATCTTGTCGCCAAATCTTCCCTTATATCGAAAAAGGTAACGACGCATTATCTCATTGTTCCCACCTTTTTTTAAAAATTTATTCCATTATTTCTTGATGGAATCAATATCACTGACACGCGGAGCCATCGCTCTTTTACGCGTTGAATAATGCATTTAAATAGATGACTTGGGAAGAAGGCTAGATCCATCAAAAATGGATATCATACTTTCAAATATTCGCAAATATTATTCCAATCTTCCAGTAAATGATTTGAGAAAAATTTATCGAATTAGGCTCGAAAGAATGAGGTTGCTGATGGATCATGGCATGCCAGAAGATGTTCGCTGGTTGATCGAAGCAAAAGTTCGATTAGCTGGTGAATTACCAGATTCATTTTCTAAGCACAAGCCTGGCTTAGGTAAGAGTACTTTTGCAAAGAAGCGAAGAGCAAAAAGATTAAATAGTTGCTACAAATGTGCTCGATGGACATGTGATACCCGTTGTAAATCAATAGGATATTCATCCATAAATCGAGATGATAAGATAGACTTCATTAAGGGTGGACTGAGTAAGGAGTCATTGGATGATATCCGATTGACTCTTGAGATGCACCCTAGTGGGTATGTGCAGCGTGAGCTACTATCTTTATGGGCTAAATTCATCAGCGATAAAGAGAGATATAGTCTCAAAAATATAATAGCAAAAGATCCTGTTTGCCAGGCTGTTATAAACAATGATGCTTTGGCTATGCAGCATTAATACAAGGTAAATCATTTGATATATATGCACATATAAAATATTTTTCTGTTTCCTTTCACGAGTTTTGATAAAGGCTGGTTAAAAATATTAAATCACCGAAAGGTGAGTAGGATGATTTTGTCAAAAGTAAATCTTCACTTTTTCGAAAAACGACCAGTAAATAGTGAAGTTTTTCGGTTTTAAATAGCCAAACATTTTTCATAGTTCATGCATCCCAAAATAACATTTTCTCGTAAGTTTTTCCTTCTTTACTTTCAAAAATGGAAGGACCAAAATTTCGACAGATCAAAACTATCTGTGTATTTTGTGGATCAAAAGTGGGAAAAGGTTTTGGGTATCTAGAAGCAGCCGTGGATTTAGGAAAGAAATTGGGAGAGAAAGGTATCACTCTCGTGTATGGAGGAGGTAGCAGTGGATTGATGGGTTGTGTTTCACAATCCGCTCTAGTAGAGAAAGCAAGAGTGATAGGTGTTATACCTACTCCTTTAGCTGATATTGCAGGCAAAACACGAGGGCATGAAGTACAAACCTTATCTATCCATGAACGCATAACTTGCATGTTATATGGTTCTGATGCCTTCATAGCCCTGCCTGGAGGTTTTGGTACTTTAGAAGAAATCTTTAATATTACTTCATGGGCTCAACTAGATCTCCATACTAAGCCTATAGGGCTTTTAAATGTAAACAATTTCTTTGATGGTTTGCTAACATTTCTTGATTATGCTGTGGAACAGGGATTCATATCTCCATTTTCTAGGAGAATCCTTATTTCTGCTCCTACTATCGAGGAACTGCTGGATAAGTTGCAATCATATATTCCAATACAAGATCCAGCAGGAGTAAAGATAGATTGGTCGCAAGGAAGGGGAATCAAGCGAAAATGGAGTCCGGTTAATGTAAATTTGTCTTTGTGAACTCTAGAATAGGTGGTGGTAGAGTACGGAGTATTCTCACTCTTGAGACACACCATAAATTTCTAGGATTTTATCAATGTTTTAATCTTGTGTACCTCAAAGATTTAAGGTGGTAGAGTATGGAGTATTTCTTACTCTTGAAACACACCTTTTTTCTTTATTTCCTCAAAAGGTCAGAGGTGGTAGGATACGGCTACTCCCGAAACACATCTCTAATTTTGAGGATCATAAATGTTTTCCCCTTTTGCATTTTGCATGTATGTCTCGTTTATGCTTCTTCAGGAGCAATAATAATATCATTTCAGTATGTTTAGATGATAATTTTTACTTCTTCTGGAGTAAATATGTACTTCTTTTGGAATATATAAGTGCTCGTGCAAGAACTTTTCCAGGCACTTATCATCTAACATTCATCTCATAATACTGATGAGATTATTTTCACATTAGCTATGTCCGTGCTATCATGTGATATTATCTTATCATACATCAACATTCTCTTGTTGAATAATTTTCATCCACCCATTCAAATTCAGATATTGGTAACTTCTGGTACCATTGGATAAAACATTTTATTAATATTTATCAACCTTTTGGTAATGATAACTTCTGGTATCATTTGATAAAATATTTTCTAACTTTAGTATTGATAACTTCTGGTATCATTTAATGAAGTGTCAAATAACAATAATATTGTATATATATATTAACAATAACGATACTGGGGTTATACCACCAAGTATATATGTTGACAACAACCCTCTAATATGTTAGAATTAACCAACAACTGAGGTGTTTATATGTATTCAATTGATATGCCGACCATATAGGCGGTGTCAACGTGATGAAATAATTAAACCGGCCATATAGGCGATGACATGATATAATTAAAACTGATAAAGCCAACCATGTAGGTGGTAGAACCAACCATGTAGGTGGCAACAACATAATGAAATAATTACCTTTCATGAGTGAGCGAGTCATATCTTCAAATACAGTCAAAATATTCGTAATATTCCAGTCCGTTACGATCATAAGTTATATTTAACCAATAACTCAATACATCGTGTCATGATAATAATTAATTTACTTTTACCTTATTTAAACCTTTTAATTTATCTAATTGGTATTAATTAATATATATAGGAGCCATATTAATTAATATTAATCATGATTTATCTAGGCAAAAGTATCAAATATGTGCTGGCAACCATAAAGTAATTGATTACCTTATCATCACAGTGTCAAGATTCCTCTTCTAAAATATAGGTAGTGCACTTACCTGTATAGGCCACCAAAGGATTTACCTTTTATAAAATATAGGTATTGCACTGAAAGCTGATGCCAGCATTGTCGACGATCTCAATTGCCATTCCTTTTTGTCAGGCTCCAAATGACCTTTCTTGATCAATTCCAACAACACCATGTGCTCTAATTTTGGTTTCTTGCTGGCTTTACTTTTCTCATCAATGGATTCACTATGCTGGTTCCTTGCTGGCCATCGGTGCTGATTGGTTTGTATCTTCTACTTGATCTCTGCCTTTCCTTTCGACGGAGTATTGTTCCTCCGCCTATCCGGCGTGGCCTTCCTCAAAAGATGGAGCCACCTTAGTCTTGCTGACGGGGCAGCGAAAACGCTTCATCTTGGAACAGATAATCTTCGAGTAGAGGTGACCAAAAACTTTGTGGCAGCTGAAACCTTAGTATTGCAATTTCTCTGCTTCGACTGAGGAGGGTGGGTCGTCCCTCCTCCACTCCTTGCTAGTTGATTCCCAAAAGATTCAATGAACCCGTTGTATAATGCCTCATGTGCCGAATGAGTTTATTAGAATAGCCTGAGCTTGTGGCGGAAGAAACTAGTGGTCTAGAGCAACCTTGCCGGAGTTTCCAATGGACAGATGCAAAATCCCATCGTACTAAGCACTACTTTTTCCCAGCTCCGATGAATTTAGTGCTGCTAATTGATATGTTTGAGTGCTGCTAATTGATCTAGTAATAATCAGGTTTCTGATACAGAGGTTCATCATTTAGATGCAACTGTAGAGCATACTCTCGTTATTACTCAATTGGTTAGAGACTCGTGCTGATAACGTGTTGTAAAACAATCGAAATCATAACAACGATATAGAGAAAGAGATGGAGAGAATTCTTCATTCCAATTCAAGGTGTATTTATTACAAAGGAAATGGCTCCTATTTATAGGAGTGGACAATGGCACAATTGTAATATTGTAAAGCTTACAGGGATATAATGGTAATGTCATTCACAGTCGTAAAAGACGACTCGTTGCGCGCAAATTTTTTCATTGAACTGGCATGACATATGGTGGATAGACTATAGTCTAAATCACTAGCTTGAGCTCTTTGATATACCAATGAGTGAGATCAAAATGTATGTTTCTCATCTCGGTACTTTGGGAGTATTCTTTGATGTACCAGTTGATCGCGGTACGTTGGGATTTCAAGTAAAATGATTGTAGATTATATGTCGAAATTGATATCTATTTCAATGATTGATTATGCTCCTGCAAATTAGAAATTGCAGTTTATAAAGTGCAAGAACATACATGTATAAATCATTGAAAGGTTCAATATGCCCAGATTAGTATCACTATAGAATGATACAAATGACTCCATGATATAATATGTTGAAAGTGAAATTGAAGTGTACTATTATTATATTTGGGCATGCAATTGATTTTCAATATGCAAAATTATATTATCCACCAGAAAATGAATATTCACCAGAAGTGAATCCTGAAAATGAATATTCACCAGAAGTGAATTTGGAAAATGAATATTCACAAGAAGTGAATCCTGAAAATGAATATTCACCAGAAGTGAATTTGGAAAATGAATATTCACCAGAAGTGAATTTGAAAATGAATATTTAATTATTCATCTGAAGTGAATTCTAGATTTTGATAAGAGTAAATCAATTCTAGATTTGATTATTCACCAGAAGTGAATATGAAAATGAATATGTTTAATTATTCACCAGAAGTGAATTCTAGATTTGATTATTCACTAGAAGTGAAAATAAAAATGAATATGTTTAATTATTCACCAAAAGTGAATTCTAGATTTTATTATTCACCGGAAGTGAATTCTAGGTTTGATTATTCACCAGAAATAAATTCTAAATTTGATTATTCACCAGAAGTGAAAGATGCAATCGATAAATTAGTAAAGCTCATCATGAATGATATGTTTGATGAAAAGATGCGAGATTGCATCAATATACTTGTGATATTCCATGAAAAGGAATAAATACGCGTTGCACTCTTTTTCCCTTAGCTGAGGTTTTGTCCTACAGGGTTTTCCTAGTAAGGTTTTTAATGAGGCAACAGTTGAAGCGTATTGATGAAAGGAATAAAAACTTCACTATTTTCGCTCGTCTTTTGAGAAAGTGAAGATTTACTTTTGACAAAATCATCATACTCACCTTTCAGTAATTTATTTTTTTAGCCTTTATAAAACTCGAGAAAGGAAAAAGAAAAATATTTTAAATATATATCAAAAGATTTACCTCAATCTTTCAAGTCGAACTCGGTAAATTCTTTTCAAAACATTTACCGGAAGATTGAAATAATATTTGCGAATATTTGAAATTATGATATCCATTTTTTTATGGATCTAGCCTTCTTCCCAAATCATCTATTTAAATGCATTATTCAAACGCGTAAAAGAGCGATAGCTCCGCGTGTCAGTGATTCCATTAAGAAATAATGGAATAAATTATTGAAAATGTAGGAACAATTAGATAATGCGTCATTACCTTTTTCGATATAAGGGAAGATTTGGCGACAAGATTGAGATGATAAGATATTTCCTTGAATATTGTATTAAACCAAAAGTTCAACTATACAGAAATACGTACTGATAAAATGAATACTGTATTGAACCAGAAGTTCATACATATGTACAAGTGAAATATCTTGCTGAACCAGAAGTTTATACGTACAAGTGAAATATGTATATAGTATGAACCAGAAGCTCATAAATGAAATATACATTGTATTGAACCAGAAGTTTAACGATATTGTATTTAATCAAATATTCATACATAGAAATGAAATAAAACCGTATTGAACCAGAAGTTCTATAATAAACGGTTAGATTATCAAAAGTTTCAAATTATTTTCTATGAGAATAACTTATTCAGAAATTGTTTATCATACAACAATATTCTATGTCAAACAGGGATTAGCTCAAGAAGCTTTATGATTTGTAAAAGTGCGATATGTATACAATCCACCAAAAGCTATGTTCTTTAATGTAATCATTATAATTTATAAATCAATTTAAAAATAACACAAATTTTCAAATCACTTTTTTATCACACATATTTTTTCTACATTTTTCAATTACATATTTTATCTCAAAAATATAAATAAATCAATTTATAATAATCGCTATAGTTATAGCGATATACCGAATAACAACTTTCTATTTAGCCCCCGCTCTTGAGAAAAATTATAATTTTGAATAGTATTTTTGAAAAAATGTGTGGATAAAAATTATTTGAAATGTCAAATATTGTGGACTTAACTAAAATGAATGCGTGGAATTTAGTGTTTTAAAAAATTGGTTTTACAAAACTGGGGCCAAAGACTCAACTTTCTAGCATGAAAAAACCTTGGCTTTTCTGTGTCTGTCCCCTAAACTTGTAATAATTCCATAAATATTACATATAATTCCTCACACAAATTATTTGGATATAAGCCTTTTTTTTTCCCCTTTGAACCTGAGTTAGCGGTTAAAATTCTATAGTGCCTTCGCTTGGGTTTTATTGAATTTTTCACTGAAGGTGAGTTTTAAGAGAATTGAATGATCAATGCTTTTTATTATCCAACGTTTGGATACATATTTATAAATTCAGTTCATCATATATTACTACCTCCCTCCCACAAAAATAAGCATATTCTCATTTTCACACAGATTAAGAAATTATAGCTAATATAGTTGAAATAATAAATTTATCTATACTTTTCCAAATATACCCTTATGTTAATTCCAAAGACTCATTAATTCATTCAAACTACATGTCATTAAATTGACATTGAAATTAACTACCAAGGTACATTAATTAAGGGTATATGAAGAAATAAAAAATTAAATACATGCTCATTATAGTAAATGACTTATCTTTGTGGGACGAATGAAAAATAGTATACAAGTCTATTTTTGTGGGACGGAGGTATTATCATTGATGAATATTTATTTGAATCTCATTAATTTATTAATTAAAAATGAACCTTTGAATATTCATGTATCGACCAATGATGATTTAGGGTTTATTCCGATGCAAAATTTCCAGCTAAGAAGCTTGAATTTGACCTAAAAAAACAAAGCAATCGATGATTTTCAAGAAATTACACGCTAAACCAATTAGAATCATCCAAAATTAGGATGAAATACCCATCAATGATCTTCCCAATTTGGCATCCCCAACTAGTTTGCAGACCCCAGAAAAACTATAGTAAAACTTTGCAGGCATAGCTGATGTTATCAAGAGCTTTCACGAAGCCGAGGAGGAGCCCTCGGGATGGCGAAACCAGTCTCCGATCTGCATCCATATTACATGAATACGAAGATTTCATTTTCGGATTCATGGACGATATTGCAGTAATTTGGTTCCAATATGAGAATAATAATAATCAGAATAAAAAAAGTAGTTTTGATTGTACACGGGAATCTCAGATGACGCTCCGGGTGGTTTTGAGGGCATCTGTGGGGGTAATGGGGGAGAGCAGATTGGGGATTACAGAAAAAGTGGTGCTTTTGGGGGGGAATATCTGTGCACTGAAAAGGTTTCGGAAAGTTAGTATTAGGAGAAGTGAATTTGGGAGAAGGATCGAGAAACTGGCTCAAGTGGGGAATCAGTGTGAATTCCTTGTGCCTATCAATGCTTATTTGTTTGCAAAGAGGATCAAGTTTGTCCTTTGTGATTATTATCCCATGGGAAGCCTGGCTGATTTGCTTTATGGTACGTATCCTAGCTAGCTTGTATTAATTAATTAATTTCAAGTTTCAACTAATTAATTTCCCGGCGCGCGCAGGTGCAAGAGAAGAAGGCCAAACTGCTCTAGATTGGAAGCAACGCCTCAGGATAATCCAAAGCATTGCTAAAGCAATTCAATTCATCCATTCGCTGCAACCTCCAAGAGACAAGCACCTGCAAATCAATGTCCATGGAAACATTAAAGCTTCCAATATCATGATCAACGTCGACTTCACCGCCCATCTATCTGACTATGGCTTTGCACAACTGGCTCAGCCCATGGAAGTTGTAAGCGACACTGGCCAGTACACGCCACCCGAACGCCTCCAATATGATGAAACGTTATCCCAGAAGAGTGATATATATAATTTTGGAGTTGTATTGATGGATATACTAGGATGGCCTAAGCTTCCCGGACCCAAGAAAATGGATTCTTTCGAATTTTCTCTTGATGTAAAAGATCAAAAGCATGCCTTGAAGGTTTTGGAAATTGCATCGGGTTGTACAAATATTGTGCCAGATGAAAGGCCTCTCATACAAGAGATTAGCTATCGTCTAGGGACAATTTGAAATATTAATTCATGGAATTCTGCAGTGATCAAGTGTGGGTATTTTTTTTTTTCCTTTCTACCGAAACATTTGGATATGTAAAATTTATTACAAAAAGTTTATACGTACATGCTTTTAATATATATATATAGCGATAATTAGAGCCTGTTTTGTAATGTGAAAATTTTTTATTTTTGTAGTTTTTTTTTTTTTTTTTTTTTTTTTTTTTTTTAAGGATGTGTGGTTTAAAAATGTTTGAAAAGTAAAAAATGGTGGGCTTGACTAAGAATGAATGGTTGAGATTGAGTTTGAAAAGTTATGGTAAAACTTTTATCCTTAACAAACAAGCTCTTAATTTGATATTTGAATGAATTAAAAAAAATGCCTTTAAAATTGGTACAATCAAATATTAAATGCAATATTCACGATCGAAATGATTTTTTTTTTTTTTTGAAATGGATCGAAATGACTTTAATTAAAGGCATTTAAAATTATATACATATCCATTCATTTCATGAATTAAAAACATATATAAAGTTAGGGCTCCGTTCTCTTTGTTGTTTTCAGCCCGTTTTGATTTTTGATTTTCGAAAATATCGAAAATGCGTTCACCTTGTCCATTTTCAGAAATGCGTTTTTCAAAAAAAAATACAAAGAAAATTCAAAACGAGTTTATTACGTTTTGGATATTTTGTGTTAAAAAGTCCAAAACGCATTGGCGTTTTGGACTTCTTTTTTTTTTTTTTTTTTTTAATGTGAGACACTACCTTCACTTGAAATTCTTATGTTATTTTATCATTATATATAGATCAATGTTACGTTTATTTATTTATTTATTGTAAATGTGAGACACTTCCTTCACTTAAAATTCTTATGTTTTTTTGTCATTATATATAGATCCATGTTAAGATTATTATTTTTTATTTGTATTTTTTTTTTTTTTTTTTTTTTTTTTTGTAAATATGAGACACTTGTTTCACTTGAAGTTCTTATGTTATTTTGCCATTATATATAGATCCATGTTAAGATTTTGTTGGTATGGGTAGGATTTTTGTTTAGCTGAAATAATAATAATAATGAATTATTGACATAGAGAACTAACTGATTTATTAACATTAAAATTAATGTAATTCAATAAATCAATCATTTTTTACATATAAAATATCACAAAATAAATATATCAGAAAATTATAAAGTAAACGCATTTTTTAGTTTTCTATTTTTGAAAACAGTTTTCCAAAATCACAAAGAGAACATGTTTTCAGTAATCCCAAAACAAACAATCAAAATCCAAAATCCAAAACAAAATCCAAAACTCAAAATTCAAAATCGAAACACAAAAAGAACTCTCTCTCTCTCTCTCTCTCTCTCTATATATATATATATATATATATATATATATATATATATATAAATGTAAGAGTTCATTTCAATTGTTAGGCAGAGTTAATTGAGTCTGTAAGTCCAAGAGTTAATTGGGTTTATAACAATTAACATCTCCTTTTCAAGAGAGTTTGTGAGCTTGTGAGCGGAGCGATAATAATTCTTTTTAAGAATACGTTATCCGATCAATCTCTTCTATTTCAAAAATTATTGTAACGTTCAGCGTTATAATTTCAATATAAATTTCAATATTTCAAATTGCTGTTCTAGTATTTGATTGTTCTAGTATTTCAATATTTCAAGAACATCGTAAGAAATTTCAATTCTTACATATTGGTCTTGTTCAAATTGCCCTCAAGCCCTTGTTCAGACTTGGACTTGACATTCCTGTCTTGGTTACTCTTCGTGATCAAAGACATTCAAACTTCGAGCATTCGCTCTTGACAGTTCTAGAATCAAATCTAGAATCTGGTCCAATCTTTTCAAACTGCGTCCATGTAGTCATTTGGTAGTTTGAATATTTGAAAGATTTTCATCGTAATCATTTGCGAGAAAATCATCTTCATTTTGATAGAAACTGTCTTCGACGTTGAAATCCGCCTCTGAACTGGTTTCTGAGGAATCTTGAACTGAAGAAGCATTTTCAGCAAGAGCAGCAATTTTCTCTGCTAAAATTGACATTTCTTCAGGGCTGGTGCATTTTGCAAGAAGTGCTAATAATCTACCCTTTTCGGCAAGAAAATCAGCATGTTTATCTTGAAGCTTTTTTGATGGAAGTCCTTCATTTGATTTTTGATTAATCCATGATTGAACTGCCTTGGGACAACAATTTGTTTCATGAAATTTTGCCCACCATTTTATTTTGAATCTCCTAACAATCCTTTGAGGACTGAAAGAATCAGTATTTTGAAGAAGAAAAAAGTCCCAACAAAGAATCCATGAGACTTTGAAATTGAAGGAAAATTGAAGGAGAAGATTCTCCTGAGACTTAAGCAAATCTTTAGCCTCATTTTTGAAATGTTTGAATCCTTGAAGAGAGAGACTGGGTAGAATACTTTCTTCAAGTCCAAAATAATTAAACCAATTTTGAAACCATTGGGGAAAATTATTTTGGCAATTTTGATGAAAAAGGATGAACCAAGAATGATTCACTGGTCTAAACAAAAAGGCATTAAACCAGGCATCTTGATAATCCAAGTAATTGAATTTTGAAGAGAAAGTTTCACCTTTTGCAAGGTTCATCTTTTTCTATATATATATATATATATATAAAACAAGAGCATGGACGGAACTAGCTATAGACCAGCCCGTTCGGCCGCTCATGCTGGATTCGGTCGAAAGATTTAATTTTTTAATTTTTATTTTTTTTGGGATAGATACATATATAAGGAGTTTAAAATTTAAAATTTAAGAAACTTATAGTTTTAAAATAAAAATCGGGTTTTTAATTAAAAAATATGTAATTAAATAAATTGAGATCACAATTATACAATTTATGGTCACAAACACATTAGACAAAATTTATAGATCGCGAATTATAAAATTTCTCAGTCATAAATTATAAAATTGTTTGGTAATGACTTAATTTCAAGTCACAAATAATAAACTTATATGTCACGACTTATTCTCGGTCAAAAGTTATTATTCAATCATAAATCTCAAATATTAAAAGTTACTACTTATTTCTCGATCACAACTATGGTTCAAATTAATTTCTCGATCATAAATATTTTGTCAACAATTATTTCTTGGTCACAAATTAAAAATTAATATATCGCGACTTATTTATCGATCACAAATCACGAATTTTATAGGTTACAATTACAAATTTTATAAGTCAAAATTTATTCTTGTTCACAAAATCACAAATTTTGTAATTCACGACTTATTTTTCAGTCACAAATTACGAATTTTATATGTCACAACTTATTTTTCGATCATAAATTGTTAAATTAATCGATCACGACTCTCTTATCGATCATAAGTCACAAATTTTATAGGTCACGACGTTTTCTCTATCACAAATTTTGAAAATTTCGATCACGGCTTATTTTTGTAATCACGTTTTACAAATTTTGTAAATCACAACTTATTTGTCGATCACAAATATCGAATTTAGTAGGTCAAACCTTTTTCTTAGTCACAAATCTCGATTTTATATTCACGATTTATTTCATGATCACAAATTTCAAATTAATTGATTACAATTAAGAAAATTAACGACTTATTTTTTTGTCACAATTACAAAATTTTTATGTCACAACTTATTTATCGATCATGAATCTCGAATTTTATAAGTCGCAGCTTTTTCTTAGTCACAAATTTGGATTTTTTAAGTCACAATTTATGTTACGCTTTTTTCAACTGAAACGGAACGCTTCAATTACGTTTTATAGTATTTATATATTGTTCGTATTAAATAATATTTCGTTATCGGGACCATTGATGATTGTTAATCAACGATTAAAGGTAAAAGTTTGCTCTAGTTCAATCAAAATCTTGGATTCGTCACTAAACAAGAGGAATAATGGTCAAGTATTTACTCACATTGTTTGAGGAATCTTTGAGCTTCCATCATTCAATCGAGATTTATTCATTTTCGTTTCATCGTTGTGGTTATTGTATATTTTACGAGAATTTAAGAAATTCTCACAAGAGACTTAGTCAAGGAATCATATATAGGTATATAAGTATTCTTGATGACTTGTTGACTTTTAAGAAACCAATCGGATTAAAGGAGTGTATTATTTATCAAGTTTAATTAGGTTTGACTTAAAATTTGAAGGAAAGAGTACATGTTGATTGTCTCTAAATTTTTATCAGCAAAAATAAAATAAAATAAAAATGACGTGTAAATGTTCGGCATGCGAAAAAAATTGTTGCAAAATGAAGATTTTTCAGACATTTACAAGATTTAATCTATCTGGATTACATTCACTCTTATTTAGCCTTTGTTAAATATGAATTATTCTTGTTGTACATATTGATTTACCTAATAATTTATCGATTTGTGTGTTGACACAACTGCGATTGTTAAATTTGGAAATAATGTAATGGGTAAAGTGATGAATATTTGTCAAGTGTATTGTGTATGTAAGTCAATCGGTAAGTTACTATGTACAAGTAGGCAGTAACATGATTGATTTGATAAATGGTCTATAAACAATTTTTTTTTTTCAAATCATTTCTCAAGCACATACTTTACCTCAAAAAAATCACATTCTTTGTCTGTAAAAAAAAAAAAAAAAAAAAAAAAAAAAAAAAAAAAAACCTTTGCCAAACCAAACGAGGTTAATTATTAATTCAATGTTACAAAATATTAAAGTTCAGATCTATTCAATTTGAATGTTGACTTTATTCCCATAAGCGTGTTTGACAATTTCAAAAGATAATTTCACGAAACCCGAGTAGGAAAGAAACTTCGAGCTAGAATCATTGTACTTTCTTAAGCACGATTAAGTAAACAGAATATGCTCAAATATGGGGTCAAATGTTATATTACAATGTATTTATTCTATAACATTTAATTACGGGCAGACATTGAAATTGAAATTAGATAAAAGAAGCTACAGTAACCTATGACGTTAATTTCTTTTCTTTGTATTCCAAAAGTTTAGTTCTCCTTTCTATTAACTTAGTTGAAGGTGAAGTGGAGTTTTCTTTTTAAGTATGTACAATGTCTGATTCTATCACTATTATGACACAGACAGTGGTTTAGGAAAAAAAAAAATTAATTAGGAAACTAAACCCAATTCTATTATAGATTAAAATCAATTTTTTAGAAGATTTTGATAAATATTGATGAAAGCCTAGACTTAGAGTGTCAAAGTCGAGTTTTGAACAATTGTAATCCACGAGGAGTTATCAGTAATATTTTGACCCTTATTATATTTAGTATCTCTCTCTTAAGGTGACTAGGAAATGACTAAAGAAACCCTACAATATTTGAAGGTAGACTTTTGTTATAAATAGCAACCTAATGTGCTTAACTATAACTCCATATCTTCTTTCAATACATTTGAAGTTAAAGGAGGAGTTTTCAAGTTTAAAAGAAAAACAAGTGGTGAATGGTGATGGATAACACCAAGAGATCAGAGCTGCATTTTGTTTTCATGAATTATGATGCTGAATACGAGCGCCTTCGATCAAACAGGTCACTTTTTCTTAATTTAAACCTACCAATGTTAATTTATTAATTTCTTGACGATCCAACATCTAATTCTTCTCTTTTTATCTACAATGTGCATGTATTGGACATACTTTAGAACAAAGAGAGGGGCACAGGAGCTTGATTTGTACTTAAGTAGAAAGCACGACGATGTTTTGGCAAAGAACCTTGAACCGGGAAGCTACAAGAAGACCCTCTCACTGGTTATTGTCGATGGTTTCGCAGTAGAAATCACTGATGAACAGGTAAAATCGATCTTTGTATACTTTTGAGAATTTTTTGATTTAATTGTAGTTTTAAAGCTGATTTTTTTTTTTTTTTTTTAATTTTCCTTGTGCTATCAGGCGAATGTGCTTAGATCTGCCAATGAAGTGAGGATTGTGGAGAAAAATCAAGAGCTTGTTTAGTACTATTTGATTTTATTGCAAGAAAAGAAAGAAAGAGGAAATGTATTTCTAATTAAATGCTTTCATTGATATTGATATTATAAATTAATGATCAGTTGATGCAATTATCAATTTAAAAGTGACCAAAGAATGGAACCGGTTAAGTCTATGAACGAACAAAAGTACTGTTTCTTGTACTTCTTCTGCTTCCATATTGTGCTGAATTTTGGTTGAGAGAAGAATTGCCCCCAGAGTACATTTCCTAGCGGTGAAAGGGAGTGTGGTTTAAAGACCAGTCTCGCTTGGTCAAGGATTCGAATCCGGCCCTTACCAAGTGCAAAGGTAAGCTCTCACCCTACACTCTGAAGAGGCATAACCTGAGATTTACATCCTCCACCAAGGCTCAGGACAGGGCAGGTGGGGGCTCTTAGTGTTGGGGTTCAACCTTTTTGGTTGAGAGAAGAATCTTATTGCTGAAGTCCCCACTTCATATCCACATTCTAAGGCTCAAATCTGTAGTTTCATGACTTCATATGATCTGATGTATATTGCAGTGCAGTTGAGAATTAATTAACTCATTTAAAAGATTAAGAAACAAATTTTTAGTTAATTTGTGGGATTAACAAATATTGTGTGGTTTAAAAGTTGTTTCATCAAGAAATTAATGTGTGGTTTAAATTAATTGTTGACTTTCACGATAAAATTCAAATTTATATCACAAACAAAGAGGAGTTAAGACAGAAAATCTAATGTTAAACATCAAGAGGTCACAGTTGTGATCATCAGGAGACTTTCTTAATTTGCAAACGGGATTGTGTATGACCTTAACTTTTTAGTTCTCCCGTGCTTGGTTGAGCCTATTGGATTTACTGTTTTTATAATGCATGCCTCATCATTCAAGTTCGATGCTCGAAATGTAACAATATGCAAATTGAATAAAAGTAGATAGATGAAATGAAATGCAACGAAAAGCATGGAAATGTTGTGAAAAATGTAGCAAATCGTTGAAAATGTACCAAGACAGACTGAAATGTCCCAGAATTATGCTATTAATCAACGTGTCGAGCTGAACCAACCCAAAGGGTACTGGGTACGTACATATAACACAACTTGGAAAAAGAAAAATAAAATAAAATTGAGTCCCTTGACCGAATAATTAATGACACTTGTATGAATGTTGTTGAAGAAATATATTTACACTCGTGTGCCAACACGTGGATTCTGCTTTCGGGACCTTTTTTTAAATCGACTGGCATTGCCACTCCTTTGCAGCTACGAAAATTAAAAAGATTCCAAAAGATAAAGACTATAGTTTTTCTAATAATTTTTTAAGAGAAACAATGTTGCAAGTCCTGTAAAATTTATAGATAATAAATATATAATAGTTATGAATATACTATTAAGCTCCTATTTGTTTGTGATATAAATCTGAATTCTAGTTGAAGTCGACAATTAATTTTAATTACATATTTTGTACATTTTGTGGGTCCTACAACTTTTTAATTTTATCAGTATTTATTAAAATTTATTAAAAATTTTATTTTAATCTGCACAAAAAAGGGGACTGGAATTTTGACTAATAGAGATTTTATATTACTACAAACAACTAATAAGTCAGTCAACTTAATAATAGTTAATATTGAAATATATATATATATATATTATCATTTTCTAGGTATGTTTATAGTGTTAAGCAAATGAACATTTTGTAAGATTTATTTATGTGACCCAAGTAATGTTTATAAGTGGTTTAATAAATTATTTAAGTGCTAAAATTTTATTGGTCTATTTTAGAGTTAATTGGTGGTTTCTTAACCATCCACTTTGATGGAAAGTGGAGTAAATTTTAGGGCAAAATTGAAATCGCTCTCTGCCTATAAAAGTGAATGCATCACTATAAAATTATGTACTTTCAATCATAAAGTGGTAAACAGAGAGAACGATTTCCTTGTTTCTTGTCTTTTTATTTTGCAGGTTTTGTTTTCTTTAATTAAAATCTATGGATCAATGTATGTTTTCTTTATTAATTAATATTCGTATGAAAATCATAAGTTCTATTCTCGATTATGTTTCATATATATAAATAATTGTCTTATATGTAATTAATGAATACTTACACATTTTCTAATAAATAATAGTTAATATTGAAATTTATTTATTTATTTTTTCCATTTTCTAGCTATGTTTAAAAGTGTTAATTATAATATTCCAAAAAAAAAAAAGTGTTAATTATAAACATAGTCACCATATAGACACATTATAAAAACAAAAGCAAATGAGCATTTTCTAATAGATGCCACCAGTGCTAGAAATTTCAAATTAGAGTCGTGCATATACGTTGCTTGCTGGAGATTAGATGCCTATAAAAGCCTTAGCAAAAACGAAAAAGAAAATAAAAAATAACCCATTAATTATATGATTATCTCAAGCCATTATGAGCGAAGTGATGGTAGTTTACAACAAATCATGGTATCGTGATTCAATAGCCCATAATGCGAGGTTGATGGAAGTTTACAGTTAAACAAATCACGGTATTCTAGCCCACAAAACGTCTCAATAGGCTCAACAAAGGGCCTGACTTTTGGATTTGCTGCTGTAAATTACCATAACTCTGGACGGATCAATGATCAGTAGAGATTTCTGATGCAGAGGATCACCATGAAGGTGCAACTGCAGAGCATACTAATTTCTACTATGATTTTACTTCATATCATTCCTACTTATGCTACTTAGAACATTGGGAGACTAAGGAAAAACTGGAAAATTTAGAAGAACATGATAAACAAACAACACACTTAATATTATTGCTGAAGACTCGATACCCTTACAATGGAGAAGAGCTCCCCTTATATAGAGGGAGGAGAGCCAGAAGAAGACATAAAAGACTAAAGGTGTGACCGACAAGGTGGACACACGTCAATACAAACTTTCAAACCTTATCTACATGATCTGGAAAGAAAGATTCTGAAATAATACAAAACGGACAAACAACCTTTATTACAGACTGACATTTGACAGAAAAAGAAAAGATTCCTTCAATAATATAGCTGTGATGAAGATGGTATTTTTTCATGGTTCGTCCAGGTTCATGGTGTCTTCTTCCTGTGGTTTTCCTGGTAGTAAGGGTAGTCCATGTTGATTTAACCACCCAGTGTTGTGACGATTTTGACAATTTTGTTTGTTATGGTCCCATTCTCTTGCCATTTCCAAGATTTTAAGTGACTCAGAGTTAACCACTAATTCTGGATTCATGTGAGACCATGGGTCTTGTGAGTTGGTTTGACTAGTTTCTTGGACAGATTTGCTTGATTCTCCTACTTTTGCTTTTCCCTTTTCCTTTTCTAAAAGCTGTTTCTATGATAGCCTTGTATCACTGGGATCAATCTTTCCTTCATTATATGCCTTTTCCTTTTGCATACTGTAATACAAGCTGTTGAGCAATTTGTCAGTGATCTCCATTTGCTTTTTCCTTAGCTGGCGTCCTTCCTGAGTTTTCTCTGAAAACCTTGATGTATCACCTAGACTTTGTGTTGGCCTTCCTTGGTATAATTGTCCATACTGCATATCAAATGCGTAAACATAATCTGTGGTATATAAATCAGGATATCTTTATAGATGAGTATCCTGATACGCCTAGATATCTTGTTGGATCTTTCTGGTATACTCAATTGGCAAAGCTTCCCATGGAGCATCGTCTGAGTAATCTGGCCATATTTGCGGTGGAATTGTCTGATTGATTTTTGCCATGCGTCTTTGGAAATTACGAAATTCTTTTGGATAATGCTCCCAATATTTATGCATGTTGAAAGGTTGAACTGCATATTCCTTGACGCTACTGAAATGAGTATAGACCTGTGATTCGGTGAAATAACCTTGTCTTTGAAAAATTAAGATCACATGAACATTTCGTGCAGAAGTTTTGAGATCTTTAAATTTAAAAGAAAATGCTTGGAACATTTTTATCCAGTGTGAAATTGGATGGAACCATTCAAGGAACTATTTTGCAAAATAGTCATACCGCAAATTATTTTGATATCGGGTGAAAAGCTCGAGGGTACTTTGGACATCAAATGATATCCCGATTTTCCAATTTTCTAAAAGGTACCACAGAAGGTAAAGAATTTCTTTTGAAAATCTGACTGCTTGATGCCTGAGATCAAAACGGAATAAAGTGAAAAAAGGGTAATCTGGATGAAATCCAAGACCACCGAGTGTTTCAATTCCGGTTTGTCTTATAACAAGGGACTGGTATTTTAACATGAGCTCTTTGGATCTGGTTTTGAGGGTTTTGGATCTTATGAGTTCATAGAGTTCAGGAGGAAAAGGAGCAGAGTTGTTGAAGGGAAATTGATTTGAATCCATAATGTAAATAACTAGGATTGGTTGTGCAGGTAGTATGAGGGAAACTTTTGGTCTGGAAAGAAGATCTGGTAAGATATTGTGTTTTCCTTTGATGTGTTTAACTTCGAATTCAAAGTTTGAGAACCATTCTGCCCTTCTGAGTAGTTGAGAGTTTGGGATCTGTTTCCTTTTAAAATGGAGCATTTTTGGAAAGGCTGACATATCCATTTTCACTAAGAATTTGTGCCCAATAAGATGAAATTGGAATTTTTCAATTCCTCTTTTGACCGCCAGTATTTATTTGAAAGTGGAATGGTAATGCTTTTCTGGTTCAGGGAATGACCCACTTTTGTATCCACAGATTCTTCTTTTTCCCTCTTTATCTTCAAGCAAGACAGCTGCCCAAAAACAATCACTTGCATCTGTTTGAGGGACACGTTTGCCATCCGTAGGGACTTGTAGGGCCGGGAGATCTTTCACCTTTTGTTTGATAGATTTGACTGCCTGAGTTTGAGTGGATGACCATGGAGGAGGATCTTTTTCGAGCATGAGCTGGAGTGGTTTAATTATGGATGAAAGATGATCAATGAAGTCCGCCATATAATTAACAACTCCAAGGAAATGTTGAACTTCCTTTTTTGACAAATTCTCATTTGGAAATTTAAGAAGTTCTTGACCAACATGAGGCTGGAGTGAATATTGACCATCTTTGATATGCATCCCTAAGAAATCTGCTTCACTGACACAAATCACCATCTTCTTTTGGGAAAGCATAATACCATATTGTTTAACAATATCTGCGAACTTAAGAAGCAAGTTGGCATGTGACTCTTCATCTTCAGAAAATAATAAGATGTCATCAATGTATACCAACGCTGTTTCCAGTAATGGATCAAAGATTTTTGTCATTGCTTTCTGAAAAAGTGAAGGAGCAATCTTTAATCCAAAAGGCATCACTGTCCACTGGTAGTGATGATTAGGAATACAAAAACATGTTTTGTGCCTTTCTTCTGGTTTGATTCCTAATTGCCAAAATCCTGCTTTAAGATCAAATTTTGAAAAGATTTTTGCACGAGACAAATTTGCAAACATTGTCTTTCGATCTGGAAGACGGAATTTGTCATCTGCAAGAAAGACATTCAATGGCTTGTAGTCAATGACTAGTCTTAATTTCCTCCGAACTTGTTCACTTCTTTTGTTGACATAGAAAGCTTGACATGCCCACTGTGAATTTGTTGGTTCAATAAGTCCTTCATTATGCAATTGAGCAAGTTCTTTGGTAGCAAGTTGAAGATGTTCTGGATTCATTCCAAGGTGGGGCTGGCTTTTGTAGGGTTGATGTCTTCATTTTTCTTGAAAGGGAGATAAATGAAAATTTTTGAATTTTTCCAGAGGGGATCTGTGCATTTAGTAAGAAAATCTGAATGAAATTCTGCACAACAATCTCGGATAAGTGTTTCAGTGATGTTTGGAATGGTTATGGAAAAATAGGATGTCATCTGGATGTATGGTTGAAAATAGGACTTGAATCTGAGACCATTTGGACGAGAAATGACTTTCTTTTCCCATAACTGTTTAATAATATCCCATGCAAGAATAATATCTTTACAAGGCAAAGATGAACCAAGTAGTTTATGGGAAATATTGAGTTCGGGGAAAAACTGGATTTTAACAGGCTTGCTGATTATTTCTGTTGAGAAGTTGTCTCCATTTGCCGCCTGAAAAACTTGTCTGTGTTTTCGCCACATATGTTTAGGGAGAATGGTAGGGTTCAGTATGGAGAAGGCAGCACCAGTATCAAATAACCCTGCAATTGTGATGGGTCTTTCGTACTTTCCTATAAAATTTTTTACCTCAATCATAGGTACTGATATGGATGAAAAGACTGTATTAACAATTTGCATGCCATAACATTCTCCTGTGTCATCTGTGTCAACAGATTCATCAGAATCATATTCAATGGTGAAGACAGTTTGTTGAGTTTGCTCATCTTCCTCAGAGAATAATGATTCAAGGTCTTCATCGTCATAATCAATCTTTGTGGCTATGAAAATTTGATGAAGAATCTTGTCCTTCTTTTTATCTGGACAAGCTTTTGCAAAGTGACCCTTCTTCCGACAGATGAAGCACCTGTTTCCTTTATTCTTTGTAAACTTCCTCTTGAAAAATCTTTTCTTTCTTCGAAAAGGATTAAAGGCTTCTCTCCGGGAAAGCTTTATTTTTCTCTTATGAAATTTCTTCTTTCCTCTGCATTCACAGTCTTTCATGCTTTTGCCACACTTGATCTGTAAATAAGGCTTCTCAGAAGCTCTCTCCAATTTTTTGCCACTTGCATTGATATCTTTGAGGAAAGTATTTTGATTGCACAACTTTTTCAGTGTTTTCATTATCCAATTGTGAAGTTCTCCAAAAGAAGTAACATTTAAAGGTTGTCCCCTTAACTCCATGGTCCTTAGAGTTTCTTGTCCAAGAGGCTGAGGAATTGACTCCAGATATGTTTGTTTGATATTTGAATCATCTGGTCCTCCAATGAGATAGTATCTTTAAGCAGCATTCTTGAAATGTTTTTCAAGATCTTTTAGATTATAGGAACAACACCTTAATTTGAAGAACTCTTTTCTTTGGAAATTTCTTTGTCATGATCAGACTTTCCGCAGAATTCCCAATATAATGCATTCATAAATGCAACTGTGGTGTTTGTCTCCTGAGTGAGTTGACGTTGTCTATATTCTCCCATTGAATCATACCAATATCTAAGAAATCCTGTTATTCTTGCTAAGAAAGCTTTTATGACCTTTGTGTGAGTCATGTTTGGCTTTTGGAGTTCAGCAGTACACCAAACTTTCATTTCTTGCATCCTGTATTTCCATTGTGGAGGAGGAATATCATCAAATGTGAATTTTTGAAGAGTAGCTCCATTTGAAGAATAATAATTGTTTGTCGTATGGGACTCCATCATCTCCTCATCAACCACTTCAGTTTCTTCAATAATAGGGTCATTTGTTCTTTGAGTTTGGCCTGTTTGGGATTAACTTGTTTGTTCTTGGTCAGCTATATAAAAAGGAGGATTTTCATCTTCAGACTCACTAGATGTTTCTTTAAAAGATTCAGAAGATTCAGACTCAGAGGTTTCAGAATGTTTGGTGGCAGTATGGATAGGAAGAGTAGTGGCTTGTTGGAGGAATGTGGAAATAGGATTTTTCATCATCATTTGGGGTTGTTTTTCAGATGATGAAGATTCTTGTATGGATAGAGGTTGTGCTCTTTGGATAAATTTGGTTCTTTTAGGAGGTATATAAGCTTTTTTCTTTTGTTCCCATTCTTCAGGTGTAAAAAGAATAGATGTAGATCCTTCATAGGTGGAGGAAGTTAAGGGTCCTGTTTGGGAGATTTGAATGGTAGAAGATGAAGATGGGTAATATGGTGTTGAGGGAGGAATCAATGAGTTTGATTCCATTATGTGAATATTAAATCCATTGTTTGGGATCATAACTACACAATTTATTACCTATGCTGTTGGAAATTTACTTAATCAAGTACGACGAAAATTTAAAATATTTTCAATTCTCAAACGAGCAGGAGCGGGCGCGGGCGCGGTCCGGTTCGGGAACCGAACCAATGAGAATTTTAGTAATGGAACCGAACCATTGGTTTCAGTTTGGTTCGATCCGATTCTTAACATTTAAAATGTTAAAATAAAATGTTCATTAGTACTAAAGATTAAAAACTTCATTGACACTACTTTGAAAAAAATATAGAAGAATTGTGCATACTTTATTACGACTAAAACAAAAACAAAAAACCTTGCATACAAGTTAAAAAATAATATCCAAATAATATATGTTACTTTGCACATGGAAACAAGAAAATTATATTTTTAACAATGTTGCAATTTTGCAACTTCAAAGTAAACTTTTATAGTTTTTTGACTTTTACTTTATACAATTGTTTATGTATAGCCAACTGACTTCAAGATGAATTTAGATATATTCGACCGATTATAAATTTATCATTTATGGGAAATAATCAAGAAAATTTGAGAAGATGGAGCTATGGAGGATTTCTGTGGAAAGAATTAAGAAATAAGGAAGATCCAATTATGACTTCCATCTTTTGTGGAAAGAAATAAGGAAACCAATTATAACCTAGATGGGAAGTTTCTGCCTTCACGTGACGTGTCAATAATTTACCAAAAATTGTGCAAAAAAAAAAACCAGTTTAACTGAAGAACCAAATTATCAACGGTTCTAAAATACCAAAACCGAGAATCGGACCGAAAATGTTCGGTTTTGACCAAGAAGTCCCAAAACTGATTTGTTGCTTGGTCAAACCCAAATCGAACCGACCAGTTCTAATCGGTTCCGATCGGGTTCCACCAGTTCGGGAAAATAATGTTCACTCCTACAAACGAGGATCTGTTTTTTGTTTAAATAGAAATCGTGATAAAACAATTACCTCTTGATGTTCTAGCAGATGGATTTGAGAATCTTGATTTATTCAATCTACTTGCACACCACAACTGTCCAATTATCCAGCCTCCAAAGGTGATCCATTAGAGAACAAGAATGAGATGTTAGAGTTTTTATCTTCTTATACTAACAAGAGAATAATGAGTTATAGTTACTATTTTCTAAACCCTAGTCGAATATTAATGCATGTTTAAAGTGGGTTTGACCCATCTCTTAAACATGACCATGTCCATGAGGTCTAATTAATCTAATTAAATTAATTAAACAGTCACGTAAGTTAATTAATCTAATCAATTAACTTGAGCTTATTAATAAGTAACTTAATTAATTATATAAATGTTGAACAGTTTTTAATTAATTCTAATTTCATTCTTCTAGTTCTTCCATTGTGTGTGACCCTCTAGGTTCCTGATTACGATGTTGAACGATGTGAATTATTATTTTGATCTAATCAAAATCAAATTAATTAAAACTCGTTTTTCAACTAAATATTAATTCTCCTACATTAATTAATTCACATTTGTTGTTCCAAATTGACATGTACCAATGTGTTAGGGCAATACATGTGAGAGAAATGTCACATGGTGTGACAAAATCAAACTTGTTCATTTATCATTAAACTATAATCATTTTCATCAATATGATCCAATCAATTATGAGATATGAAAATGTATCAATCTCGTTTATTTGATCACATCTTTTATTTCGCTCTTAAGTCAATAAACGTCGAAACTATTTTCGACTTTATGAATTTACCTTGGCCAAGAATTTCGATATCGACGTAACCAAATAAAACGTAAATCATAATCTCTTACTATATTGATCATTCACAATATTCATATAATTCTTGACATATCTGAACGTGGTATTAGCAACTCCCTTTAGAGCAACATCCGACATCATCAGAAAATGAATGTCCTCATATAAGGTGCTATGATGAATTCAAGTTAAAGGATCAATTTCACTAACGAACGTTATAGATTAATCATTGACGCTCAGATAATTATCCATGTAGAGTCTCTGTTGCGGGTCTCCAATATTTTGTTCTCTTAACAAAACATTAAGGTGTTCATTTAGATGTCTCTACATCTTAGCTTGTGAGATCAGTTACTCACTTTTAAAGTGAGCGATGACACACGTGTTAGTCTATCCATAATAAAGATATTCATATCTCGATATTACTTTACGACCAAGGATATTTAAGATTCAATTGTAACTTATATCTTATATCACAACTTCTTGTAATTAACAAGTTATTAAGATTTGAATCTACGGACTCTGTTGATTTAATTTGTAAGAAAAATAATATTATTATAAATCAATTAAATAACAGATCTTCCATATATTAAATGCATCAAATATATTAGTAAGCTTTTTGTCAAACGATTGGACCTAGGACATAATATTTACATGTGCAAGTAACATATTTATTTGACTAGAATTCAAAAAATAGATTCATAAATATATTTATTTATTTTCATCAAAAAAATCTTTAAATTATAAAATTAATGTAATATTTCATCCATATATCGAAGTGTAGGATAATTTGGATACGTTTGTTATTTTAGTAAATTAATAACTTCGTTAATTTAATTTCTTGTATAAGTGTAGGATATTGTAGTGCTTTTTAGACAATTTGAACTTCTAAACAACTTTTTAAGTTAAACCACGCATCTATTATTTTAAACAAAAATGGCTATACTTACAGACACGGGATACAAAGGAGATGAATAATTGAAAAGGTTGAGTGGGTAGAGAGTTTTTACTTCTGATTTTCTGCCTCTGCAGGCTCAGGGAGAGTAGTCGTCGGCGAACAAATCCTGTTGACTTAAAAATTGAAAATTTTGTACATCTCGTTGGTTAAATAATCCTGCAATAGAGGAAAACCTGAGGCGCATTTGCTTGCTTGAAATTTTCCAGGAAAAAATGGTCAGAAAATTAGTGAAACTCTAAAGGAATAGAAAACACCAGCATCACAGTTATAACCGATTGTATAAGGTTTTAATCAGATTCTATCATGATAGAACCTCATACAAGTCCATTTTTCAGTCTTTACGTTTTTATTAGTTTACACATGCCTTTTTCCTTTTTGTTACTTCTTGTTGAGTTGTCAGTTTTTTATTGGTTGTAATAAGAATCTTGCATCTATAAATATTGCAGGTATTCTCCCTTTCATTCAAGCTTTCAATCGAATCAACAACATTACAAAAATTCTTCCGGTTTGCTCAAGATATCAGAGCAGGTTCGGAATACTGGTAAATAATTTGTGAATCAACCATTTTGTTGAAATCAATATAGCACTTGAAGATCCACCAGCGATTGAAGCCGAGATTGAAGGAGCAGCAAAAGAATTCAGATCATCTCGTTTTGATGTTGGTCACTTCGGCATTAAAATGTCAGAATTACCATAGTTGGAGCAGATCTATTGTCATAGCTCTAGGAGCAAAAAATGAAATTGTGGTTTATTGATGGAAATTGTCAAAAATCAGCTGAGAATTCATCCAAACTTGAACAATGGATATGCTTTGATTGCATGATCAGGTCATGACTGTTGAATTCTATTTCAAAGGACATGGTGGAAGCCTTCATTTACACAATATTTGCTAGAGATCTCCGGTTAGAGCTAAAGGGGCGTTATGAAGAGTGCAATGGTCCTTTATTATACCAGCCACAGAGAGAGATAAGTACCATTTCAGAGGGAGCCTTGATGATTGAAAAATACTATACTAAATTGAAGAAATTATGGGATGAACTTACATGTCTAGTGCCAATACTGGTCTACACTTGTACTGCTTCAAAAGTGGTTTCAGATCTGACCACTTGTAATCGAATAATACAATTTCTGATGGGGTTAAATGATAGCAAATAAGGAATCAAGTACTAGTGATGGATCCTCTTCCTTCGGTTAACAAAGCTTACTCTATGGTGCTTATAGTAGAAAAGCAAAGAGAGATACATTATTTTGGTTTTGTTAGGGGAACTGGTGATGCGAACCTCCTTGGTATATTGACAAAAAATTCCCACAACTATTTGAAATCTTCCCAAAAAGTTAATATGGTAAAATAAGCGATAAAACACCTTAACCAAAGTTTAAATCTAACCCAAAATTCATGGATTAAAGAATCAAACCCAATATGTATCAACTAAACAAATTTCAAGGTGACAGAAATAAACATCAAAAGAATAATATACTCAAAATGTAGTTGATTAATTTTCTAAGAGATACAAGATCAAGAACAAGGGTTTACCTCACCCATGTGGGACATTCTCAAGAGCTTTTCACATTAACGTCGTAGTTGTCAAGGGTTTGTCAAGAAAGTGTTATTTGTATTATAAATTGGGAAAATAAAGAAATTTCGGAAATTGCACAAAAAATCCTTTTTTTTTTTTGAATTCAGAATGTTTCGGTCGATCGACACGGTCGATCGAACCATTTTTAGTCGATCAAATGGTCGACCGAAATGACAGTTTCGGTCGACCAATCCTCAGCCGAACCTGACTGAGGCTAGCTCCAAAAATCCTGCAGAATTTCGGTCGATCGAAAGTATTTTCGGTCGACCGAAATTTGCTGAGTCCAATCAGTGGCTTCTTTTCTTGGTTTGATATCTTGTTTAAGCCTTGAATCTTCTTCAACAATGGCCCTTAATTGTCTTGGAGCTCCCCAAAAATTTACTTTAAAATTGTTTTGGCTCGAACGATTTGTAGCGACCGAGAAATTTCTGAATTTATTATAAATAAATATTTTATTTACTAAAAACCGTGTCGCTATAATTTTACTCGTTATTTAAAGTTCACGTACGTCGTTTAGCCAAGTTATAAAATTTTGAGCCGAGAATAATAAATTGTTAGTCCAATTTGATTTTACGTCCAATAAATTCAAATCTATTTTTAAAATTCAATTTCATTTTTTTTATTTAATTATTTAATTATTCAAATAAAATCTCCAGATAATCTTATTTCAAATTTAAGTCTATCATCCTAATTACAATTCAAATGTTAAACTCATCACTTATCTCTACAGATCATGATCACCATCCTATCCAATTTGCAAACAACCAATTTTATCACGAAAATCTATCTGCAGTTACAATTTGAAATTCAAACCAAATACTATCTATCCAGCTATTTTATTCCCACTGGCAATCAGAATTATTCACGGCACAACCATTCAATTCAGGTATGACCATCGATGAATTCCTGTTTTAGCACCATCACCATCGACCAGACCAAGCACCACTGCAGCCACGAACATCTAACCACAATTTTTCCAATGCTAATTTCAGTAAGCAACCCAGAATCGACAACCACAAGTATTGCCCCTTCACAAGCTCAAACCGAACCTTGCTACTACCCAAACTGCACAACACAGCCCATCAACATCTCAATCTGCCACTGCCTGCAACTACCACCACCGCCAAACGCTAACGAGCCGCAACACTTAGCCTGCGGCACTACCACCACGAAACCACAGAACCGGCCAAATAGCAACCCAAATCAAAAACCAAATATCAATTTTCCCAGCATCCACGATCCACACCTCGACTGCCACCACAGCCGTCTCCCCTAATTCCCCAAAACTCAAATTAAAGGCACAAATATACAAACCCACAACCTCAGAAGCCTATTACATACCTCAATCATAAATTTTCGCCGGAGAACACACGAGCGGAGCCTCGGTTTTCCTCAAAAATCGCACCCAAAAATCAGCCAAAACTCCATTTTTCTTGCTCACCCGGGTTCCCCACTGTCGTTGCTCTGCGCCGGCGGTATTATCGCCGGCATTGCATCCAGCGATCGATCAGAGAGGAACTCTCCGTCTCTCTCTCTGTTAACATAGAGAGAGAAAGGAGTGTATGTATATATATATATATATAACCTTGTTTTCAAAATTTGCTCTTTAGTCCTCAGATTCTTCATTTTAATTATTTCAGTCCCTAAAAATGTTGTAAGTGTTTAGAGAACAGCCTAAATTTTTAAAAAGCTATCATTTGAGCCCCTGCAGATTTAATTCCTTTGATTTCAGCCCCAACGTTTCTATTTTGGTCCATTGATCCTTTTTAAACATTTATATCAGTCCCTAGATTTTAAAATCATTCATTTTAAGTCAAAACTTTAATTTTAATTCAAACTTCGAATTTCTAGAAACTAATTTAAATTTTATTTTATTTTGGCTAGACGAGACGTACAGAGATCTAGAGAACTGAAATATATTTTCCCGCTCAACCACACTCGTAGAGAATTGAGGTAGACTCGCCCCCATTAATTTGTTTACATTTTAATTGCACGTTATATGCTTCATGTGACTTATGTGCATTATTTGCATAAGACGAGACGAGAATTTATATTTCTTATGAAATATTTGATGTTATGAGCATGCCATAAATTATATGCATTTTTAAATGCATGAGACGAGACGCGGTCATGATTTTGTTATGCGTTGACATAACTTATGTGCATTTATTGCATGAGACGAGACTACCCACACCATATGTTACGAAAGCCTATTATTATGATGAAGTTGTCACTATATGATTGCATGTTTATGTGTTCAATTTTTATGTAAATTTATTAATCGGCGATGAGTCTACTGAGTATTTCAATGAAATGCTCACCCCTTTTTAACAACAATTGCAGATGTCGGAGATGGAGGCGAATGATGGGCAGGATGTGGCATTAATATTTGAATAATTAGATTTCGTTATTATTTCAATTGAATAATCACATTTTTGAGAATTGTTGAGATTTTGAACAGTTTGCTTTATTTGGAAATGTTTTAGCAAATATTATTTCCGTAAATTGGTGAATATTTAAAGTTTGTCAATTTTTGAATTTATTTAAATAAATCTTGCCAATTAAAAATTTTATTTTCTTCCGCTTAATATTATTTTAAAATTAGACGAGACGATGACGATGACGTGACGAGCCGGGTGATAAGGACCCGGGGTGTCACACGATTAATTTTCTTTGGCGAGCCCCATATGATTCTCATCAGACCCTCCTTCTTCAGGATGATTCGTCCCGAATCATAGGTTTGTTCTTGATATTTCATTGCACCTCCTGGATCAAAAATAAAAGCTATGACCTCCTTGCTTCATGGTCAACCAAAAATACTCTATCACTTGAGATGCAAAAATGTATTGAAACACAAGTTGGATTGGTCAATGTCGGTGTGATTCAAGCTCCCATTTATATTCAACCTGCAAGAAGTTTTTAAGAAAAATGGGGTGGGGATCGTTAGTTTCACAAGGTAAAAGATATAGATCCTTATACTTGTGATATTTCAACTCCAGCTCCCCTTTCTAAACCACGAGGCTCTTCTCGTCGCCTCCTCAATCGCCACCTCCAATTTATCGTTCTCAATCAACTCCCCCACATTTTTAACCTCCACAACATCCCCTACATTTGTAAGCAGGTGCACCCCCTCACTAATATCTTTATTATCCACATGAGAGTTTGGAGCTTCATCAACTATTTCTAATTTTAACTCCCCCTCCTTCTCAACTTCCTTATCTAAGGGCACCTCTTGCACTTCAACTACCTCACTATCACTCCCCTTTTGCACCCCAACATTATATTTGCACTCCCATGCAATGAATTATTCTTAAAAAAATTTCATTTGCCTCTTCATGTCAAAAATGGGATTACTCTCCTCCTTCACAAGGCACTTAGTGTGGGATATATTTTCTCTTTACTTATCCAACTCACTAGCCCTAGTTTGGGTGTTGGGGGCCCTCTTAGTGACCATAAATGTTTCCCTATCAAACCCCATATCATACCGCACTCTTCTATTCCGACCCATGCTCTCATCATAGTTGTCCCTAATCTTTCTTCTATTTCCTCTCCTATCAACATTAGACTTTGGTGGTGGGGTCTCTACTTTAGCACCCAATCTATCTAACATTCTTTCCAATCTTCTTTCTGTCTCCTCTACTTGCCTAGTAAAAGTGATGGAAAGATCTTGCAACATCTCACACAATTCTTGATTCATGTTGTGCAAGTGTGGAAGTGTTCTCACAAAGAATTTATTTCACTCGTGTTTCACTCAATTCCCAAGGAATGCAACCAACTACACTGAGAAAAATTATAATTCTTGTAAAGCATGAAACCACAATCAAGGAAGAGTTATAAGAATGGATAACACAAGAGAGTGGCTATGAATCCGTGGACAAATTTTGAAGAGCACAAGGTCACAAAGGGTTGACAAGGAACAAATAATTGATTAGGAAGTGTTTGGTATAGAGAAAAGTGGATTCTAATATGAAAGTTCTCTTTGGGGCAATTTATCAAATACTCTGTAGGCAAAGTTTGAATAACATGGAATTATGAGTGTTTGATGAATTGTAAGCCTCAACAATCTCAAGAATGAGAACAAAGACAATATCCAATATGTAGGAATTAAGAGATGATCAAGAACAACAATTTTCCCCAAAATTTTTTCAATTTTTTTTTTTTTTTTAATAATAAGAATAACAACAAGAAATGTAAAGGATATGTTTACCAAATTAAAGCCAACTCTGATACCAAATGATGCGAACCCCCTTGGTATATTGGCCAAGAATTCCCACAACTATTTGAAATCTGCCCAAAATAACTAATATGGTAAAATAAGCGATAAAACACATTAACTCAAGTTTAAATCTAACCTAAAATTCATTAATTAAAGAACCAAACACAATGTGTATCAACTAAATAAATTTCAAAGTAGTGTAAATAAACAACATTACAAGAATAATATACTTAAAATGTAGTTGATTAATTTTCTAAGAGATACAAGACCAAGAACAAGGGTTTACCTCACCCATGGGGGACTCTCTCAAGAGCTTTGCTGATGCAAACCACGTAGCAATTGTAGCTACGCAACCCACAAAATATTGAATCGACCCAAGAACGCCAAGAAACTACAATTTATGGATCCAATTAAAAATAATAGAACCAAGCAATCAATACAATCACAGGGATATATTGACCTCTTGATCACAAGCAATATTAATTATCGCCGAGATTTGAACAAAGAAGAATAACTCGCAAGTTCGGAATTTATTCAATGAAGAATAAAGTTGTTGAAAGCAAAATAGCCTCTCAATAATAATATCAAAGTTGTGTGTAAAATAATACAAAGAATAAGCATATATATAAGCAAAGAAATAAAATCCTAATCTAATTAGGAAACTGAATAAATAACCTAATCTAATTGAAAAGCAATTCCTAATCTAATAAAGATAATCCCTTTTATAACAATAAGGGTGGAAATTAAAAAGTTACCAAAAACTAGACTTCTAATTGAACTAAAAAGGAATAAAACTTAAAATTCGCAACAAATCTCACAGAAAATCAGTGACGCCTTCACTTGGTATTATGGTCATAACTTTCTCTCTCGATATCCGATTGCATTGATTCAAAGTTCATTAGAAATATAACTCAAAGGGATACAATTCTTACAGATATAATAATTTCCAAATTCGAATGTTTTCAATATGAAAATTGAGTTTCAATCTAAGACTGGAAATCTGAATTATAATATTTGCCCTTTTTGTGTTCTTCTTTGATTTTCAACTTGATTTCCGCACTTGAGCCCGACATGAAACTTGCCTCTTTAGTCGCCAAGAATGTGTTTTCATCCATTGTTACTTGAAGACTTGTATTCGGGCTCTGGATCATATCATTTGCACACGAACATCATAGTTGTCTAGGGTTTGTCGAGTTGTATTATAAATTGGGAAAATAAAGAAATTTCAGAAATTGTACAAAAAAACCCCCATTTTTTTGAATTCAGGGTGTTTCGGTCGGCCGTGTCCCATTTTCGATTGATCAAATGGTCGATCGAAATGACAGTTTTGGTTGACCAATCCTTAGTCGAACCTGACTGAGGCTAGCTCTAAAAATCCTGCAGAATTTCGATCGACCAGAAGTATTTTCGGTCGACCAAAAATGGCTGAGTTCAATTTCTCATTTCTTTGGCTCCAACTCGATTCTTGTTGATTCTTGGCTTGGTCTCTTGTTTAAGCCTTGAATCTTCTTCAACAATGGCCCTTAATTGACTTGGAGCTCCACAAAAATTTACTTCAAAATTGTTTTAGCTCGAACGATTAATTTTCTTTGGCAAGCCCCCTATGATTCTCATCAACTAGTATATTTGGTTTTGGTAGGGGACAATTCAGTGCTAGAAGAGGAAGCAATAGGAGATATGCTGTTGAGAAGGAATACTCTCATTGGGGCCATTGAAATATGAATGGCCATACAAAGGATGGTTGCTTCAAGCTGAATGGATATCCAGACTGGTATAAGAGTCTAAAGGAGCATAGATCTAGAAATTTGGATGATGGACGGTTCTTAGCTAACATGGCAGGCACACCACTAGATTTTGAGGAGAATCAGTTTAATGGCGATAGGAAAATGGATGTTGGAGCTTTAGTAAGTATAGCCAACATAGTGAAACAAGAGGTGCTGGAAGTTTTAAAAGGCAAGATGCTGGTGGACATGGAAAACAAGGTGAACTTCAGTCACATTAAGGAGTATGTAGGTACGAGTTCATACAATTATCTTTTGCTATGCTGGAGCAACAACCACATCTGTACTGATCTAAATTTGATGATAAAATTGAAAAACACAACAAATCATATCCACGTTTACTTACCTGATGGAACAAATAAAGTTGTTAGCCATGTAGGGGATGTGAAATTATATCCAAAAATGTACCTGAAAGAATCCTTATATGTCCCTAGCTTCAAACTGAATCTCCTATCAGTACCAAAACTCACTCAGAATGTACATTTGAAATTAACCTTTTATCCTAACTTTTGTTTACTGCAGGACCTGCAGAATGAACAAATTTTGGCAATTCGCAAGCTTGTAAGGAAGTTATGTTTGTTAGATGAATCTAGCTTTTTATCCAATGAAAACAAAAGTAGTGATAAGATGATTGTTTAGTCTATGCTTTCTGCATCATACTTAAACCAATTTTGAACTAATACACGAACTTTGGGAGCCATATAGACGGTTTTCACTCACTATCACACCCTACATGTTAACCATTGTAGATGATTTTAGTAAATCAACCTGGACCTTCATGCTTGTACACAAAACACAGGTGGCAAAGACTCTTTACAGCTTCTTTAAAATGGTTAAAACTCAATTTGGGAAAATGATTAAATGCATGAGAAGTGATAATGGAACAAAATTTCTTAGCAATGAATGTCAAATCTTGTTCCAAACCTCTAGAATTATACATCAAAGAAATTGTAGACACTCCACAACAAAATGGAGTGGTAGAAAGGAAGAGTAAACACCTCCTTCAAATTGGTCACTATTGTTTCAAGCAAATTTTCTAAAAAAAATTTGGACCTGCTCCATACTAATGGCCAGTTTCATAATCAACAGACTACCTACCCAAATTTGAATTGGATTACTCCTTTTGAGAAGCTATTTGGACATAAACCATATTACTCCTTAGTCAAAACTTTTGGTTCCTTGTGCTACATTTCCAACACTAAGCCACATAAAGATAAATTTGAGTCATGGGCTCATAATTGCATCTTTCTTGGATATAATCCTGGTTAAAAGAGGTTCGTGTTTAATATCTTCACTAATCAAATCCATGTGTCTAGGGATGGATATCAACTTTACCTTTGACTCATGAATATGATATTGATCAAGATTTTCCAAAAATAGTACGGATACCTACTAATATATAGTCACAAATACTTTAATGTTTAGCCTCAATTAGAAACGCAACAAGAGATTCCATCTTCTCCTGATGATACATCAGAGTCTATTACACTTATCCAAGTTCCTTTTATTAATACTCATTCATCAACAGAGCCTATCTCCTCACCTGTGTTTTATCTACACTCACCTATTTCTACTCTTAGGCATAGTACCAAAAACAAATCCAAAACCCCTTGGCTACAAGATTTCATTACTAATATAACTGACAAACATGATTTGTCAGCTGCTGATGTTACTTCATTCTGCAAGAAGGTCCCTTCTGCCTCTACTAGGTACACTCCTACTACTTTTCCTTACAACATTTCCTCTCTCCTTACTTCAACACAAGCTACATTTCTAGCCACTGTGTCAATTGTTCAGGAACCTAATTCTTATAATTAGGGCAATCAGAATAAAGACTGGATTCAGGCAATGTAGGATGAGCTTAATGCACTTGAAAGTAACCAAACTTGGGAATTAACCTTTCTTCCCCCTGGAAAGCAAGCTATAGGATCAAGATGGGTCTATAATATTAAACTACATCCAAATGGTAAAGTGGATAGATTCAAAGCAAGACTTATTGCCAAGGGTGCCATCAATTGCAAAGGGTAGACTATTTTGATAGTTTTTTCCCTGTAGCTAAGTTAGTGATAGTCAGATTACCCTTGGCCATTGTGTCAGCTAAGGGTTGGCCTTTAAACCAACTTGATATTAACAATTCTTTCCTCCATGGCATCTTGGATGAGGAAGTATATATGGTACCACCTGGAGGATACTTTCTTGGGCAAGTCTGTAGACTTAAAAACAGCTTGTATGGATTAAAACAAGCAACAAAGCTATGGAACATAGAACTTTGTCTTAAGTTAAAAAAATTTGGTTTCCATCAATCAGAGCATGATCATTTTCTATTTAAAAAGCATCATTCCTAGAAAATTCTCATTTTCTTGGTTTATGTTGATGATGCACTCATCACAGGTTCACATGAAGAAGATATTCTTGCTGTAAAACATTTTCTGCATAAAGCTTTCACTCTCAAGGATTTAGGTTATGCTAAATATTTCTTTGGTTTGGAAATAACACGAAGTGACTACCGTATGTATGTTAACCACAGTAAATATATCCTTTATCTTATTCAAGATGCAGGACTCACTGGCGCTAAATGATAAGTATGTTTTATACGCTTATTTATACATCTAAATTAGAGGGATTGATTGTCATTCTTGAATAAATTCTACATAATTAATTGCTTTCTTTTTATTTACATTTCAGTAATATTCCCAAATTCATGAGAATGAAGCAATGGAGTGAATTAAGGTACAATTGGAAGATATTTGAAGCTAAAGTGGACAAAATGGATGTTGATGTCATCAACCGCGAATTCCAAGATGATCTAATTAGAAGAAATCAAAGTTTGAGAGATTAATTGAAGATGGAATGAATTTTGGAAGAAGAATTGAAGTGATTTGAAAGTTCAGGGACTAAATGGTCATAATCAAAAGATGAAGGACTCTAGTGCAAATAAAATTTCGGGACCTACTTAAACGCATTGGAAAGTTAGAAATCCTTAACCAGGTGACTGGGACCGTAAATCATTTTAGCAAATCCTATGTTTGGTCGTCTGCACGGTCACCAACATTTGTACTGCACGGCCGCGCAGTTATTCTGTCAAGCGGGAGAAAAGCCCTTGCGCAATTTCAAGTCTTATTTTACCTAGGTTTCATGGAGAACCTATAAATATGACTTTTGCACACATATTTAAGAGGTCAAATTCATCATCTTACTTTGGATGTGACGACCCCAAAACCTTCCATTAAAAGAATAACAGTTAATCGAAAATTTGGATAAAATTTGAAAATTTTGGCGCACAGAACCTCAGGTGTCGACACAAAAGTGACTGAGGCTGCCTTATTGAGTTAGTGTCAACACCAATACAGGGGTGTCAACACCAACACTATTTTCGAGGTAATGAGATCTAGGGTTTTGGTGTCGACGCATAATAATCAAAGCCATCATTTTACATTGAAATGGTAGATTGAAGAACATAAAACTTACTACGTAGATGAGTTATGAAACAAAGTGCAGCTGATTTTTAGGAAGAGATTACAAAAAGACTCAAAACTTTATCTTCCCTATTTTTAACAAAACTAACCAAAAACAAGTTACATTACTCAACTTCCTCACCGGGATAGTCATCAGATGATTCATACTCCATAGTAACACTGTCATAAAAGTCTACATGAAAGTGAGAACGCAAAAAACGAGATAAAGCAGGAAAGTCATAGTACACCTGCCACTTGTGAATCTCCGTCACATACATATAATATCGTCCATCAGATGTCTTGATCCACTCTCGAGAGATCACTTCAAAGTTATCAAAGTGCATCATCTACAAGTTGAAAACATTGAAAATGTGAATTGATAATTCATTGAGTAACTCAATACACATGCAAGTACTTTTCAGAATTTTGATTTCAATGCCTGATTATAGATTATCCCCTCTACCTCAAAGCGCTTAACATATACATAACACAGATATTGATAAATGTCCATAATATAATCATTGTTGCTCAAGATTTCATTATCCTCTAGGACTTCTACATCCCGTCATCTTTCCCCCTATTCAACTCCAATATGGTTACTAGATCACCATGTCATTCGTCTAAGCATTGGAGTCGCAAGGTCCTCACGACACATATCGATATTTCAACATCATATATTGATTACCAAGGGGGCTAGAGTTCAAATCTATAATCTTTACATGAAATTCATTTTTTTTGAATCATATCACATTCAATATCATCATCAAAATGCATCAAAAGCATTTCATCAAAGATTCAATTTCGCATATAAAGCAACAATATAAGGTGTATCGAATACTCACTATTTTTGATGATTATATAATATCTATCAACCTGAAAATTATAAAATAACTTCATATCATAATTAGAACTGAATATAGAAAGGGTGTCTACATGGGTGTGTATCGACACCATGTTCATTGTTCTTTGTTTGGTGTCGACACCAAATCTCCAGGTGTTGACACCAAGCGTAGTTTTATAGATGGGAACTTCATTTCAGTGATCATTTTGATCCCCAAACCTCATATTTTGAGAGATAACTTTAGGGAAACATGTTTGAAGATCAAAAGGACTACTTGAAACAGATCAAAACCTAATCTTAACAAGATCTCAATACCTAGGGTTCCTTGAATAAGCACGGTAAAAATCAAGTTTTAAAGTATAAACGGAGCACTTGTTGGGAGGCAACACAATCTTCTACCACCTTTATTTATTATGCTTTCTTTATTACTTTATATTTAGTTTTAGGATTTATTTGCGTTTTTAGTTTAGTTTTTGCATGGTTGAGTTATCACAATTATCATGATATTAGTTGCACCAAATTGAGATGTTTGATAATTGCATAGTCCTAGTGGTATTTAGAGCATCAATTTCATCATTAATTCTTGGGTTGGAAAATTTGAAAGCATAAGATGATGCATATTGACTTTCAAAAGCATGTTCATTCCATTGAATTTTAGTCTCCATAGCATGCTTGAATTGAAATGTTAAGTCATAAACTCATGCATGAAGCTTTAGTTCAAGATACAAATAAAGTATAGGTGGTTGAGTCATAGATAACAAGGTGTTTTTGGGGCAACAATCTAAGTTTGAATTTCAAGATTTTCATAAAATTGTTTTTCAGCCGATGAACTGCGCGGCCACACCCATGTCAAGTGTTTGCCACGTGTTGTCTAATAAAATCAACAGATCATCCTATGAACTACGCCGCCACACCCATGTCAAGTGGTTGCCGCGTGTTGTCTAATAAAATCAACAGATCCTATAGTGTTTAACTACGCGGCCACCAGAAGTTCTTTTGTGCGGTTGCACGGTTATCTGTAGCATAATTTAGATAGTTTTAAGCACATCCATCCCTGATTTGCATCATCTCAAGTGAACAAAAAAGATTTGGAATGATAGGCACATTTAAGCACCACATCAAGGTCATTGCAGGGGTATTGCACTCTTTTTTAGCTTGTAGTGACCACTTTGCTACATCATTTCGCACTTCTTTTAAACTCCAATGAACTAAATTTTTGGTATGTTGTAGACCACATTATATATTTTCATGTGCTCCTATATGGCTTGGAAAAATTTCAATATTTCGTAGCGATGTCGGAAGCTGAAAATGGGTAGTTGGCCATTTTTAAAAACAAATTCAAACTTGTGTTTTACTTTAGTTTGGGGTGGTGAATAAAGTTTCCTATAATTCCTTGTGATCTTTGATGTTTCTAATGTATTTGTTTCACTTTTACGAGAAATACACCACTTGTGACACATCAAAATCAAGAGAAAGCATCCAAGTTTACATTCGTATGACAACTCCAAATACAAGAACTCGCAACCTCAAAATCGAGAAGTACTTGAACCCCTCTTTTATGTTTTTCTTATTTAGTCATCATATATCTATGACATATATTGAGGGCAATGTATATTTCTAGTTTGGGAGTGGGGATCTCATTCCATGCTTCATGTTCATTTGATTATTTATTCTTGCTTCATACATAATTCGATTGTTGGGATATTTAAAAAAAAAAAAATACTTGAAAATTTTGAACCTTTCGTTGACATGCCTATTACCTAGGATATAGTATGGATCAACTTGTGCTTTGGTTTGAATATTTGATAACATCAAAAACATGAATTTTATTGACTAGTCATAACTTGCTTGATTTCATTTTCATGTGCACACATCCATTTGTTAAATTACTACTTGTGTAGGAATATGTTTAATACATGTGTGTCATATTTATGCAATTTGAGCTTAGGAATGACTTGTTAATCCTTAAACTTAGATCCTTAGATACCTCACCCGAAAAATAGAACCAAACAGCTAAAAAAGCAGTTTGGGGGTGGAATGGTTAGAATGTGCATGTATTGATGGGTTGAAAGTTTGTGGTTCTTGGTTCTTGGTTTTGCACTTTAGTTAAAAACGGTTTGGTCAACAGGTATAAACCAAAACTAGCATAAAAATAGAAAAATGCTAGAGGTCTTATTCTACTCTTCGTAGCCTTTTTTACTCGAGTAGGTAAGCTTGTAAGGGTGTTAAAACTTGATACCCTAAATTCAACTGAATTGGTAGTTATCAGCTCAAAGCTCATTACATGGGTCAATTAAAAAGCTTAAGGAGGAGTGTACTCACACATAAGACAACAAAACATCTTTAAATTTTTTTTTGTCGCCTTTGTAACTCGGGTTACAAGTCTGAGAGGTTCTCTGAACCTGGTATCTTAAAGTTGTCTAACTTGAGAGTCATCGACCCAAAAATCTCTAAAGGGGTTACATAGAAAGCAAATGAGGAAAGTATTGCACAAGGATGATAAAAGACAGTGACAATAAAAGAAAAAGTCATCCATTAAAAAATAAAATGAATGGTATAAGTCTGGTTGACTATAACTGTGGAGATTGAGGGTGTAGAATTAGAGATTGCTTACCATTGATTTGTTGTGCAAGCATGTTTTTAACTCTGGCTATTTTGTGTTGAAAAATGCAATGAAAAAGTTTAGAGACCACTATAGATAAAAATCAGGGAGGCTAGAGAAAAGTAGTAAGTTGTGATCATCCATGAGCAATGAAAGGAAAATCATTAAGTTGACCATATGGGATTCGTGTTTAATTCTGCATAATAAGTTACACAGTGTTAGGTATATCTTTGTATGAGTATGCGTTTAACTTGGCAACTCACACACACACTTGAAAATCGGGCATGAGATAACTAGAATTATTTTTACTTTGTTGTTCAAAACTCCATGCTAAGGTATGACGTGATCTGGTTTGTTGAGGCATGTAGTAAACATGTTGATATGACAAAAATATTTGTTACTTTGCTATTTTGATTCATTACTTTAATTTTACATTATTCGAGGGCGAACAATAATTCAAGTATGGGGGGTATTTGATAAATGTGTTTTATACGCTTATTTATACATCTAAATTAGAAGGATTGATTGTCATTCTTGAATAAGTTCTACATAATTGATTTATTTTTATTTACATTGCAATAATATTCCCAAATTCATAAGAATGAAGCAATGGAGTGAATTAAGGTACAATTGGAGGACATTTGAAGCTAAAGTGGACAAAATGGATATTGATGTCATCAACCGGGAATTCCAAGATGAGTTAATCAGAAGAAATCAAAGTTTGAGAGCTTAATGGAAGATGGAATGAAGTTTGGAAGAAGAATTGAAGTGATTTGAAAGTTCAACGATTAAAGTGTCGCAATCAGAAGATGAAAGACTCTCGTGCAAATAAAGTTCAAGGACCTACTTAAATGCATTGGAAAGTTAGAAATTGCGCTGAAGTATTTGAACTGCACGACCACAAATAGGTGGCTTTGCAACCGTAAATCATTTTAGCAGATCCTATGTTTGGTCGCTTACACTGTCACCGACATTTGTACTGTGCGGCTGCGCAGTTATCTTGCCATGAGCGCACCAAACACTTGCAGATTGATTGCCATATAGTTCGAAATCAATACAAAATATGATTTTATCCTGTCATAATATCTATCTTCCAATATGCAGCTTGCTGATATATCTACTAAATCTCTTGTTGCACCTCAGTTCAATCGTCTTCTTTCCAAGTTGGGATTGGATTAGGGATGACAAAAAAAACACGAAGGACCCAAAACTCAGAGGACCCTAAACGACTCGCCCCGAAAATTACCCACCCCATTGGGTCCGCGGGGAGAGTTTTCAGCCCCGCGGAGCATTTTGAGGCAGGTTCGAGGCAAACCCGCCCCGCCCCATGACCCGGAATTTTTAGTTTTTTATATATTGGAATGAGAAACTAAAAATAAATTTAATGAGGTCTAGAAGAATTGAACTTTGGTGGGATTTAAGGGTATGAGAATACACAACCACTATACCATTATGTTGTTTATTGATTTTTTTCCTTCAAATATATACATATTATTTTTAAAGTTCAAACTTAAAAATTCTAATTAGTTCGACGCCTAAGTTTTTCACCTAAAATTTCATTAACAATTTTGAAGGAAGAAAATTAATTTTGGGTCATTGGCCGGGGGGGGGGGGGTACAGCAATTTCGGGTTGAGGAGGGATGGAGGAATAGAAAACACCAGCATCAACACAGAGTTATAATTGAATGTATGAGATTGTATAAGGTTTTAATCAGGTTCTATAATGATAGGTCGAACCTTATTCTATTATGATTGAACCTAGTAAAAGTCGCATTTTTAATCTTTACGTTTTAGTAATTTACACACGCATTTTTCCTTTCTATTACTTCTTGCTGAGTTGTTAGCTTTTTATTGACTGTAATAAGAATCTTGCATCTATAAATATTGCAAGTATTCCCCCTTTCCTTCAAGCTTTCTATCAAATAAACAACATTACAAAAATTCTTGTGGTTTGTTCAAACTCATTTTCAAAACGTCCATATGCTTTAATTGCATATAAATTGGTACGATATGCATTAATGCATGCGAGAGTGTTAACTTATACATACTTTTGTAATAAAAAAATATGGTGTAGAAATTGGGCAAACTTTGATGACGTGCATTAGGCACGTACGTCTACTTCTTGTATGAAATAATTGTATTTATACACTTATTGACAGTCACAGGGTGAGGGGTTCGAATTCTGACAAATACTTTCGATTTGACCTTATTGTGGTGGAAACTCGTGGCAAGCTTCAGACCCTGACTAACTAACACACATCTCGCGATTTACTTCATCCACAAAGCTCTAGGGATAGGACAGGATCATCAGGGTTGCAGTTCAACATTTTTCTAATACTACTTGTGCCCCATACTTTCTTTTAGTGGTATTGGAAAGACCTAATTCCATTTTGATAAGGTAGGTCGCTAGCCACATAAAGTTACTGAAATGGAACAAAATTTAGAATAAAAGATATATTACACAATGCTAAGAGATGGAAGAAAAAGAAATGGTCAGGTCTTTTGGAGTAAAAGGAGATTCGAATTAGGACATAATGCAAAGTGGAAGAATCCCACTAACTCTACTAGTATAAATGTTCCTTCTATCAGTAACTAGCTATATCCACGCAAAGCAATTCCCAATTTCCTATTGACTCATGTTCCAAATCAATGGCCTCCATCCAATGCCATAAACCCTATGAACATGCCAATAACCACCATGCCCGTACTCAAAACCATAAGACCAACATCGAACACTCCGTCAATAAATTGAAGGAGATACCCGAAAAAACATTTCCTCACAGGCACAACCACCAAGAAAATCACTGTAAACCGGAGCATGGTTGCAGTGGGACTACTACTACTCATCATGCAGCTGCATAAACTGAGAAGAAAAAAGAAGGGCATGGGAATAACTGCATGCCTATGCAGGGACGGAGGCTTATAAGGCCCAGTGGGGCCATGGCCCCCACTGGAAAAAAAAAAAATTATGAGTCCAACAAAAAAAAAAAAAAAAAAAAAATTGGCATATTGAATTTATTTCCTTTGATTTTAATTCTTTCTCTGCAATCATTATGTTTATGCAAGAAGTAAATACAATATTTATTACTAGTATCTCTCACATTGAAAGTTTACATTTACTTTTCAGTTATAGGTATTTTCTTTTGTAAATTACTAGTTTACACTAGTTAGTTGTTACTTATTAGTTAACTTAGTTTAGTTTTTGATTTGTTGTTTCATAATGTCAATTATTTTTGTTCAAAAAAATTTTGGGGGCGGACCCGGGGAGGAGGTCACAACCTCCCACTATTTGAAAATTTTGACCCCCACTCAATTAAAATTCTAGTTCCGTCCCTGCCTATGATGCACAAACCGGAGCATGGTTCTCATCATGTCGCTACAAAAACTAAGAAGAAAAAAGAAGAGCATGGGAATAACTACATGCCTATGATGCATAAACCGGAGCATGATTGCAGTGGGACTATTACTCATCATGCCACTGCAAAAACTGGGAAGAAAAATGAAGAGCATGGGAATAACTGCATGCCTATGTTACGTGAACAGGTGAATAAGAAGAAGAGTGTATGGTATTTTTGGTTACTGTTGGTGGACCCCGTAACATACGAATTGTTCCCATTTGAAGAAGTTTTTTGTCCCAGGCGCGTTTCCAAGGACTTGAACCCCTGCCTCATGATATGAGGATTGTGAGGGCATTCTTGGGACATTGATACCATTTGTAACAAATCGGATCCCACATAACGGACTGTCCCGATCATTAGATGATGATGTACTGTCTCGACTGTACCAATATGAATCTTTTCATGCTCCTCAAGAAAACTTTACAGGAGATTACCCATCATAGAATTGCTCAAAGCCAAGTCTAGTGGTACCAAGGATACTCTCACAATCCTCATATCATGAGGTTAGGCGTTCAAGTCCTTGGGGACGTTCCTTGGACAAAAAACCCCCCTTCAAATGGGACAATTCGTGTATTACGGGGTCCACCAATGATGACCAAAAATACCGTAACAAAGAGCAAGGAAGGAAAACCTGGTGATAGTAGCTGCAGTGACAGTGATGATGATGCTTGTAAAAAGAAGGTAAATATATGCACGGACACACACATGCATAAAGAACGTGCACTTCAAATTAGAGTGCAACTGTTGAGAAATCTTTCAATTCTATGCCATATTTTTTTTTTCAATAATATACATGTTAATTACTACCCAAGCTAAGCTTTCTAATTTTTGTATGCAGGAATATTAAAGAGAAGGGCCATTCTGAAAGATCATACTACATAAGGGATTGAAATATGTATCAAAGGATACATATGCATGTTATAATTTATAAATAAGTGAGCAATAAAAGAGAATCAACTTACTATAAGTGTAAAGAGTTGATTGATAATAAATGATAACTTTATATATTTATTCTACCTGCTTCTTTATCTAATGAATTCTCCATATATCTCATTTAAAATTGCATTCACAATTTTAGGCCCTGTTCTCTTTATTGTTTTCAGCCCGTTTTGAGTTTTCAATTTTTGGAAACATCAAAAACGTGTTCACTTTGCCCATTTTCAAAAATACGTTTTCCAAAAAAAAAAAATACAAAGGAAACTCAAAACGAATTTATTGGGTTTTGGATATTTTGTGTTAAAAAGTCCAAAACGCACGTTTTGGACATTTTTTTTTTTTGTACAAACGTGAGACACTACCTTCACCCGAAATACTTATGTTATTTTGCCTTATATATATATAAATCCATGTTGTTTTTATTTTTTATTTTTATTTTTAATGTGAGACACTTCATTCAGTTGAAATTCTTATATTATTTTGTCATTATATATAAATCCATGTTAAGATTATTTTTTTATTTTTTTTTTTTGTAAATATAAGACACTTCCTTCATTTGAAATTCTTATATTATTTTACCATTATATATAGATCCATGTTAAGATTTTTTTTAATAAATGTGAGACACTTCCTTCACTTGAAATTCTTATGTTATTTGTCATTATATATAGATCCATGTTAAGATTTTGTTGGTATGAAATTGGATTTTTGTTTAGATTAAACAATATTAATAATGAATTTATTGACATAAAGAACTAACTGATTTATTGACATTAAAATTAATGTAATTCAACAAATCAACCATTTTTTACATATAAAATATCAGAAAATTACAAAGTAAACGCATTTTTCAGTTTTTTATTTTTGAAAACAGTTTTCCAAAATCACAAAAAGAACATGTTTTCAGCAATCTCAAAACAAACAATCAAAATTCAAAATTCAAAACTCAGAATTCAAAATCGAAACACAAAGAGATCGACCCTTTTTTTTCTTATGCTTTGTTTTCGAAGATTATTTATACTTAATGGGTTTGTTTGGCTCACGATATAACTATTAACTAGGCAACTCTTTTTTTTTTTAAATTAATTAGATTCTGCCACCCATTTAACTATACATGTTAAGAAAATGATTTTTCTTCTAGAAAAGTTATTAGATGACCAAGAAGAATATTATTTGGTTTTAAGTAATAGGAGATGAAAAAAGTAGTTCGTGTAACTTTGTCTTCAGGGCCGGGCATGGCGTTATGTAGTCCATGCAATCGTATAGGTCCCTCAAGATGTGAAGACCCCTAAAAGTATATAAAGTTCAATAGTTTAATTTAGTATGCAGTCAAAATTTTTGAATTAAAATGTTCAATTAATATAGGGAAAATTACATTAAATCACACCTTTAGATTTTAAATTTTTGAAATCGGGTTATATCTATAAATTATTTAATAAAATAAGTTGTTAATTTACTGTCCCAAATGAAACCCTAACTAATTCTGTGTCTTACGTCTCTCTTTCTTCCCTATCTCTTCCCACCAACTCATTTATCTATGGCGATCGAGGCATCCACTTCCTATGACTACACCATTTTCCCTGCGGTAGAGGACAATTATTTCGACACCAATAGTTCACTGGTTGCAATCCTCAAAAAGATGGGGACTTAAGGGAATGGCAGGTCGATGCTGAGTATATACAAAGTTGGGGAGACTTTTGTTAAGAGCAAGAACAAGAAAGGCAAGACTAGTTATGTTACAAGGTGATGGTGCTAAAAATTACACCTGAAATATTTCGAGCTTGAGTAATAAACTAGCACGAACTTGATCTCCGAATACCTGCAATAAAGGCGAGGAGGTGTGTCATCGTCGCCCCTCCGATGCTTAAGTCAGTAAAGAGGAAGGAGAAAATTTATGCAAGAGGCTATAAATTGTAGAGATAATTGTGTACTTGAATTATGATTGAGTGTCATGTATTTATAGAAATATATGGACGAATTATGATAGGATTGAAATACCTGCATTGAATAAGTCCTGTTAGGAATCATCCTCCTCTTTTTTAGGGATGAGGTTGTAAAACCCAAATAGGATTTTGTTGGAAGATGAGTTCTATTGGAATTAGGAGGTTGTAGACTCCACATGTCAGATCAAGTTATGTCCGATCAATGAGAGACGTGACCCGAGCACATCATGCACCTTTTTAGTGAGATATATGTACTCGGGGTATTCTATCCTCGGGGGTATTATGAGTGGTCGGTGCAACGTTTTCGCCACGGACATTTTAAGTGTGATCGGGGGTTATATTCTCCTCGGGGTTGTTCATGTCCTCAGGGTTCTCAATATGGTGTATGGTATAATGTTTAAGTGCTCGGCCTCGAGGTTCATATGTTGCTCGGGGGTACCAAGATATGTGTAACGACCCGGGTCCCACTTAACGGGCTGTCCCGGCCGTTAAATGACGGCGTACTGTCCCCACTGTATCAACACGAGTCTTTTCAGCATGCTTTGTCCTCACTCGCACGCTCCCCGAGAAAACTTCCCAGGAGGTCACCCATCCCAGAATTGCTCCAAGCCAAGCACGCTTAACTTTGGAGTTTCTAACGATGGACTTCCGGAAAAGAAGGTGCACCTTGTTGGTATGAGTAGTACCTATCAATTCTCTTAAACTTTCTTGTCCTGGGGTGTTACAATCACCCCCCGTTAGACTCGCGACGTCCTCGTCGCCCTTAATCCATCCGAGGATCTGTTGCCAGGCGTTGGGATTCTAGAGGTGGCTCCCGCCCAATGGCGTAGCACTTAGTTCCCGATTTCCGACTGGCGATCGGCTCTGATACCATTTCTCGATTTGTGCGTGTCATCCTTGCGCAGGGGCCATGCTAATCTTCTCTGTATCGTTCCAATTTTATCGGATGTCCCCCAAAATGTAACACCCCAAGTTCAAGAATCTTAAACCTAGGTGTTAACTTCTCTCTTCTTCTTTTAATGCGGAAATAAATCGTTTAAACATTAAAAATGCGGAATTTAAAACGGTTGCACAATTAAAATATTCATTTATCTATTATAAAATTTTAGCGAAATTTCGGCAGAGTCTCCTCTATAATTGGACATAGCCAACCTGTAGAGGGACATCAAAAACCATTTCAAAATTTAAAACATCCATCACATCTCAATCACATTCATCATCTCCAAAACCAATTCATACATTTCCCAAACTCCTCAATCATAAGATTTTTCAAAACATCATCAAGCATTGACCATTGAAATAAAGGTAATTTAACCTCTAATACGTTCCATACTTAATAAAATAACTTCAACCAAACCATTATCAATAATAATGAATGAAGAAATAAATTTAAATGATAACTCAAATGAATTTAAAACTTTATTAATTAAGGCAACAACGGGTACTATCGGAGTCAGCCACCAAGTATTCTCCTCTGATCATCTAACTTTCATCACCTGAAAAATGGGGAGGGATTGGGGTGAGCTGAAGCTCAGTAAGTAAACTGTATGCATGAATGCATGCTTATGACATGAATGCTTTAAAAATTTCATATATGTATCCCCATTTACTTTACTTTCCAAAACTTTCAAACTTTCATTTCAATTCAAAACTTTCACTTCATTTCCAAACTTTCACTTCCTTTCCATCGTGAGCTCACTTGGTGTAACCTCTAGTCAATCAGAATACAGTGGGCAATGACTTATTTGGAACCAGATTACATGCGCATTTCCACCGCAAAGCGGTTTAACATTCACTTTCCCACCGCAAAGCGGTTTAACATTCACTTTCCCACCGCAAAAGCGGTTTAACAGTCCACCGTAAACGGTTGAACATTCCGTCGCAAAGCGACTTAATTCGGGTACGCCGGTCCCCCGCGCCCCATTTCCCACTCGCAACTTTCATGAACTAGAAGTACACCCATTCATTCTTTCAAAAACTTGGGATACATAACTTTTGAACAACTTGCACCTTGATACATTTCTTTCATTTAAAACATTTGACTTCCCAATTTCGATGTCAATGCATGCTTTATGATGAAAGGACATGATAATGTGCATGCTTGAACATTCTTCTCAATAACACATACTTTCATAACGTAAATGAAATTCATCAAGGCAAGTAAGTTGCAAGACAATCATTTACACATAACTTTCACATTTACATTCAACTTTGATGAAAATAGGGGGAAGTTTACTTACTTGTAGTCCTTAGTAATTTACCGTTTCTGAATTTGCAAGTGGAAGAGTCTCGGATGCTCGTGACGTCAATGTACCAAAATTCCTAATTATATCCATTCATAAATAAGGTATAACTTTAGATTTGAAACAAACACGTTCATCATCCTATTCAATATTATAAGCAAAACTCATAACCGAGGTTAACATTTCTATTAGACTCACAATTTAACTCAAACGTGTCCTTAAATCATGTCAAAGACATATACTATCACCTTCGAAATAAGTATTTAAATTCAAGGTTAAGAAACATCGAAATCTTACTTATCAAATTATTCAAAAGTCAAAACTACTCAATATTATCACAACTTAATTGTCACATGGACAATTTCAATTAGCGTCTTAATTACTCAGAAATCTGAAAATAACAATTATAATACATTGAAATTCAGTTCAAATAACCTGATTATAATTAATGTCTCAAATTAAAAATAAAATCAGTTAAAATAACCTGCATTAATAAATTCCAAAAATCTGAAATTCTAACTTTAAGTTCCAAATAAACTCTTAAATCTAACAATTAAAATTTCCAATCAGAAAGTAAAAATTTAAACAATTAACTAATCTCATAAATTCGAAATACAACTAAACATTTCAATTAAACTAACAATTTCACGAATTTTGAGATTTGAAATCTATCCATATAATTTTAAAAAATCTGAATTTTAAATATATATATATATATATATATATATATATATATATATATATATATATATATACACACGCACACACACATACACAATATACATATACATCATATATACATACACAGAAACATATACAAGTATACATATACATCAATTCCATATATACATCAATATATACATATAGTCAATACTTTCAACCGTGTGTGTGGGTGTGAAAATTCGTGAGTGTGTGTGTCCGATTTTTGTGTGTGTGAGCGTGTGAGAGGGGAAGGGGAAGTCACCGTGGTTGTGGGCGAGGTGTGCGGTCGCCGTCGCCGGGAGAGGTTCGGTGAGGGCGAGAGACAGAGAGAGCCGCGAGAGACCGAGAGAGCACAGAGGCAGAGAGAGCGTAGAGTGAGAGTGAGACGTCGATTGTGAGATTGAGGGATTAGATTAGGTTTAAAGTTTATATTTTGGGAATTTGCAATTTAGTCCCTCATTCTCCCTAAGTTTCAAAATTAAGTATACATCTATCATAAATTTACAAAATACCCTAAAATTTTCCACTTATAATAATTTGACAAAAATAGAAATTGGCAAGCTTAGGAAATAAAACAATTATTCACATAAATTGCAAGTAAACAAATTTATAATTTTCTAATTGGCACATCGAGCGAGACGGCGTCCAAATCCTTCCACTGCAAAATAATTCAAATAATTATCAACAATAATAATGTCACTAATGATTAATAGAGGCATTAATAGAAAAATTACGCGAAATCCATGAAATCCCGTAAAACGAAAAAGCGGTATTACAATTCCTTACCCCCTAAAAATAAATTTCGTCCTCGAAATAAAAAACTTACCAAAAAGGTGTGGATACTTGGCACGCATTTCGTCCTCGCGTTCCCAAGTAGCCTCTTCTACTGCATGATTCCTCCAAAGGACTTTAACTAGAGGTATCTTCTTCCTCCTAAGTTCCTTATCTGCCTTCAATAGGATCCTCACAGGTGATTCCTCGTAAGTTAGATCCTCACGAAGATCTAACGACTCATAACTGAGGATATGAGAAGGATCCGAAATATATTTTCTCAACATCGACACGTGAAATACGTTATGGACTCCAGATAGTGCCGGTGGCAATGCAACCCGATAAGCTAGGTCACCCACCCTTTCAAGAATTTCAAAGGGGCCAACAAATCGAGGAGTTAACTTTCCTTTCTTCCCGAATCTCATAACTCCTTTCATAGGAGCGACCTTTAGGAAAATCATATCACCTGCAGCGAATTCCAATGGTTTCCTTCTTCTGTCTGCATAGCTTTTCTGTCTACTTTGTGCAGTTCTCATCCGTTGGCGAATCTTCTCAACAATTTCCGATGTCTGCTGCACCATTTCTGGGCCTAGAAATTTCCGTTCTCCTACTTCATCCCAGTGAACCGGCGATCTACACTTCCTCCCGTATAGCGCCTCATATGGAGCCATGTGAATTGAGGCTTGATAGCTATTGTTATAGGAGAACTCAACCAATGGGAGAAATTCGTCCCAAGTACCTGGAAAGTCGATAATACAAGCTCTCAACATATCTTCCAGGGTTTGAATTGTTCTCTCTGACTGTCCATCTGTCTGAGGGTGAAAGGCCGTGCTGAATCTCAATTGAGTACCCATGGCCTTATGTAGACTTTTCCAAAATGAAGAAGTAAATTTTGGGTCACGATCAGACACGATAGATAGGGGAATCCCATGAAGCCTTACAATTTCTGCCACATATAACTCTGCGTACTTCTCCATATTATAAGTAGTCTTTACCGGTAGAAAGTGTGCCGACTTGGTAAGGCGATCGACAATCACCCATATGGAGTTATAACCTTTCTTCGTCTTAGGTAAGCCCACAATGAAATCCATGCCAATTCGTTCCCATTTCCACTCCGGAATCATAAGAGGTTGTAATAGGCCAGAAGGTCGTTGATGTTCGGCCTTAACTTGCTGACAAGTGAGACAACGTTGAACATACTCCGCCACATCCCTACTCATGCCATTCCACCAAAAATGTTGCCTCAAATCCCGAGCCATCTTAGTACTTCCAGGGTGGATTGAGTAAGGAGTGTTATGAGCTTCCCTCATAATTTCTCGCTTCAATTCCTTATTATTGGGGACTACCAGCCTATTACCTTGCCGAAGGGCACCATCTGTGGAGATAACAAAATCGGTGTGCTTCCCATTAATTACTTCAGTGCGGACCCTTGAAGTATTGGGGTCTTCTAACTGTAGGGCCTTTATTTTCTCCAACAATGTCGATTCCAATGTTATGTTAGCAAGATGACCTGTCTTGCCTTTTGGAACGATCTCTATCTCTAACCCTTGGATATCCCTCAGTAACTGTTTCTGGACAACTTGCAAGGCATTCATTGTTCCATGACTTTTCCTGCTAAGTGCATCAGCTACAACATTAGCCTTGCCAGGATGATAATTAATAACACAATCATAATCCTTGACAAGTTCCAACCACCTGCGCTGTCGCATGTTTAGTTCTTTCTGTGTGAAGAAGTATTTGAGACTTTTATGATCGGTGTAGATCTCACATCTGACCCCGTAGAGATAGTGCCTCCATATTTTCAATGCAAATACGACAGCTGCCAACTCGAGATCGTGAGTTGGGTAATTCTTCTCGTACTCTTTCAATTGCCTTGAAGCGTAGGCAATTACCTTGCCGTGTTGCATAAGAACACAACCAAGCCCCTTTAGTGAGGCATCACTGTAAATGACTAATCCTTCATTTCCTTGTGGAATAGCCAAAATTGGCGCAGTTGTCAACCGTGTCTTTAACTCCTCAAAACTCTGTTCGCAATCTGAATTCCACTGAAATTTTGTATCCTTTCTGGTCAGCTTAGTTAAAGGCGAGGAAATCTTGGAAAATCCTTCCACAAATCTCCGATAGTAACCAGCTAAACCAAGAAAGCTGCGGACTTCTTTCACATTAGTTGGTGTCGGCCAATTACGAACTGCCTCAATTTTACTCGGGTCCACCTCAATGCCTTCTTTTGATACAACGTGCCCCAAGAACGGCACTCTTTCCAGCCAGAATTCACACTTCTTGAATTTCGCAAATAATTTCTCTTCTCTAAGTTTCTGAAGCACTATTCTCAATTGCTTTTCGTGTTCCTCTTCAGACCTCGAATAGATCAATATATCGTCAATGAAGACTATAACAAATTGATCCAAGTATTCTTTGAAGACTCGATGCATCAGATCCATAAATGCCGCAGGAGCATTGGTTAACCCAAACGGCATCACCAAAAATTCATAATGTCCATATCTGGTACGGAAAGCTGTCTTTGGAATATCCTCTTCTTTAATCCTCAACTGATGATAACCAGATCGCAGATCGATCTTGGAAAAATACCCTGCACCCTGAAGCTGGTCGAATAGGTCTTCAATTCTCGGCAACGGATATTTATTCTTTATTGTTACTTTATTCAACTCCCTGTAATCTATGCAAAGTCTCATAGAACCGTCCTTCTTCTTCACGAATAATACAGGAGCACCCCATGGAGAGAAACTAGGTCGAACAAAGCCCTTATCCATGAGATCCTGCAATTGCTCCTTGAGCTCCTTAAGTTCCGCAGGAGCCATCCGATACGGTGCTTTCGATATCGGGGCTGTTCCAGGTACCAAATCGATAACGAAGTCGATCTCTCTTTCAGGCGGTAGATCAAAAAGGTCCTCTGGAAAAACATCCGGATATTCTCGAACGATTGCAATTTGTTCAAGTGAGGGGTCTGTTTTTGGTACTTCGACTATCGCAGCCAAGTACGCCTTACAGCCCTTATTCATCAATTGACGGGCTTTCATCGCTGACACTATTGGAATAGAAGGTTTCACCTCAACCCCGACAAAGTAAAAAGGAGTTTCATTTGGAGGCTCGAACATCACCTTCTTCTCATGACAGTCTATTGAAGCATAATACCGCGATAGCCAATCCATGCCCAGTATGATGTCAAAATCGTGAATATCCAGTACTAAAAGATCTGCCACCCAGTCATTCCCATTCACCACTATTGGACAGTCTCTCAATACAGTACTTGAACTCAATAAGTCTCCGGATGGTGTTGACACAACAAATGGAGTACTCAGTTGTGGGGATGAATGATTTAATTTCTCAGCAAAAACAGGACTGACAAAAGAATGAGTAGCCCCGGAATCGAAAAGAATAGTTGCAAGATTGTCACATACGTACACAGTACCTACCACAATAAAGTATACTTCTATAGATATATGCATGTTCATAATTTGTCTAGAATGATACGAGATGTACAGACAGAAGGGAAATGTAATAAATAAAATTTACAATACCTGATACCACGGTGGATGAGTCATTAGCTTCCTTCTTAGACATTGTATAAACCCTTGCTTGGGTAGTCTTCTTCTTCTCTCTACAATCCTTAGCTAGATGTCCCGGTTTCCCGCAGTTAAAACAACTTTGGCAATCGCTTGCAAAATGTCCCGACTTCCCACACCTAAAGCATACTCCTTTGCCATGAAGGCACTCACCACGATGTCCCTTGCCACACTTCGAGCAAGTTACTATCTGTTGCTTGTTTGATTGGTGATACTGCTTACTCCCTTGATCACTCCTCCTTTTATGTCCCCTGTTATTCCACCCCTTTGAATTTCCACTCTTAAATTTCTGGTTAAAGGATGGAGTTCTATTTTCTTCGCTGTCTATGGCTAAAGCTCTTTCCACCAACAGAGATTTGTTGATCACCTCTCTATAAGTAGTGAGTTCAAAAGGGATCACAGCCTGTTTGATTTGTGGTTTAAGTCCTTCTTCAAAGCGCCTAGACCTTCTCTCTTCAGTATCTACTAAGTTTGGAGCGAACTTAGCCAGTCTAGCAAACTCCGCCTCATATTCCGTAACTGATCTGTTCCCTTGCACTAGTTTCAGAAATTCTCCCTCCTTTTGCTGGCGGATACTCTTGGGAAAGTACTTTTCATTGAAGGCCGTGGTAAACATTTCCCAAGTAAAAGGTTCAGCGTCATTTTCATGTTGCCGCTGCACCATCAGCCACCAATCATAGGCACCGCCCTGAAGCATGTATGCGGAAAAGTTAACCTTCTCCTCATCGGTGCATCCCATAACCTTAAAGGCTTTCTGCATTTCAGTTAACCACTTTTCAGCCTCGAGGGGGTCAGTGGTTCCGACGAAGGATGGCGGAGACAGCCTCTTAAATTCTGATATCCTCCCATGCCCACGGTTCTCATTAGTCCTAGGCTGACTTGCCTGTCCCAACGTAGTTAACGCTTGGACCAAGGCCTCTACGATCGTCGGAGTGCCGGAAGGGGCAGTGTTATTGCCTGTCCCTTCATCCTGAGTTTGAGAAATTCTTCCTTGAGTGTTGCTACGTCTAGTGGGATCCATTTCTAAATAGAAGAGAATAAAACATCTAGTTCAATATATAGTACTACATATCAATGTGTACAAATTTTCAATCTAGTAGCATTACATGACATTCAATAATTTAGGCAAAATTAACTTACCAGATGATCGAGGGAGAAGCACTTGAGGCGTGACTTAGTACCCGAACCAATTTCAAATAAAATTTAAAAGTCTACAGAATCGCTTTTAAAACTCTCTTCTCTGATACCAAAAATGTAACACCCCAAGTTCAAGAATCTTAAACCTAGGTGTTAACTTCTCTCTTCTTCTTTTAATGCGGAAATAAATCGTTTAAACATTAAAAATGCGGAATTTAAAACGGTTGCACAATTAAAATATTCATTTATCTATTATAAAATTTTAGCGAAATTTCGGCAGAGTCTCCTCTATAAATTGGACATAGCCAACCTGTAGAGGGACATCAAAAACCATTTCAAAATTTAAAACATCCATCACATCTCAATCACATTCATCATCTCCAAAACCAATTCATACATTTCCCAAACTCCTCAATCATAAGATTTTTCAAAACATCATCAAGCATTGACCATTGAAATAAAGGTAATTTAACCTCTAATACGTTCCATACTTAATAAAATAACTTCAACCAAACCATTATCAATAATAATGAATGAAGAAATAAATTTAAATGATAACTCAAATGAATTTAAAACTTTATTAATTAAGGCGACAACGGGTACTATCGGAGTCAGCCACCAAGTATTCTCCTCTGATCATCTAACTTTCATCACCTGAAAAATGGGGAGGGATTGGGGTGAGCTGAAGCTCAGTAAGTAAACTGTATGCATGAATGCATGCTTATGACATGAATGCTTTAAAAATTTCATATATGTATCCCCATTTACTTTACTTTCCAAAACTTTCAAACTTTCATTTCAATTCAAAACTTTCACTTCATTTCCAAACTTTCACTTCCTTTCCATCGTGAGCTCACTTGGTGTAACCTCTAGTCAATCAGAATACAGTGGGCAATGACTTATTTGGAACCAGATTACATGCGCATTTCCACCGCAAAGCGGTTTAACATTCACTTTCCCACCGCAAAGCGGTTTAACATTCACTTTCCCACCGCAAAAGCGGTTTAACAGTCCACCGTAAACGGTTGAACATTCCGTCGCAAAGCGACTTAATTCGGGTACGCCGGTCCCCCGCGCCCCATTTCCCACTCGCAACTTTCATGAACTAGAAGTACACCCATTCATTCTTTCAAAAACTTGGGATACATAACTTTTGAACAACTTGCACCTTGATACATTTCTTTCATTTAAAACATTTGACTTCCCAATTTCGATGTCAATGCATGCTTTATGATGAAAGGACATGATAATGTGCATGCTTGAACATTCTTCTCAATAACACATACTTTCATAACGTAAATGAAATTCATCAAGGCAAGTAAGTTGCAAGACAATCATTTACACATAACTTTCACATTTACATTCAACTTTGATGAAAATAGGGGGAAGTTTACTTACTTGTAGTCCTTAGTAATTTACCGTTTCTGAATTTGCAAGTGGAAGAGTCTCGGATGCTCGTGACGTCAATGTACCAAAATTCCTAATTATATCCATTCATAAATAAGGTATAACTTTAGATTTGAAACAAACACGTTCATCATCCTATTCAATATTATAAACAAAACTCATAACCGAGGTTAACATTTCTATTAGACTCACAATTTAACTCAAACGTGTCCTTAAATCATGTCAAAGACATATACTATCACCTTCGAAATAAGTATTTAAATTCAAGGTTAAGAAACATCGAAATCTTACTTATCAAATTATTCAAAAGTCAAAACTACTCAATATTATCACAACTTAATTGTCACATGGACAATTTCAATTAGCGTCTTAATTACTCAGAAATCTGAAAATAACAATTATAATACATTGAAATTCAGTTCAAATAACCTGATTATAATTAATGTCTCAAATTAAAAATAAAATCAGTTAAAATAACCTGCATTAATAAATTCCAAAAATCTGAAATTCTAACTTTAAGTTCCAAATAAACTCTTAAATCTAACAATTAAAATTTCCAATCAGAAAGTAAAAATTTAAACAATTAACTAATCTCATAAATTCGAAATACAACTAAACATTTCAATTAAACTAACAATTTCACGAATTTTGAGATTTGAAATCTATCCATATAATTTTAAAAAATCTGAATTTTAAATATATATATATATATATATATATATATATATACACACGCACACACACATACACAATATACATATACATCATATATACATACACAGAAACATATACAAGTATACATATACATCAATTCCATATATACATCAATATATACATATAGTCAATACTTTCAACCGTGTGTGTGGGTGTGAAAATTCGTGAGTGTGTGTGTCCGATTTTTGTGTGTGTGAGCGTGTGAGAGGGGAAGGGGAAGTCACCGTGGTTGTGGGCGAGGTGTGCGGTCGCCGTCGCCGGGAGAGGTTCGGTGAGGGCGAGAGACAGAGAGAGCCGCGAGAGACCGAGAGAGCACAGAGGCAGAGAGAGCGTAGAGTGAGAGTGAGACGTCGATTGTGAGATTGAGGGATTAGATTAGGTTTAAAGTTTATATTTTGGGAATTTGCAATTTAGTCCCTCATTCTCCCTAAGTTTCAAAATTAAGTATACATCTATCATAAATTTACAAAATACCCTAAAATTTTCCACTTATAATAATTTGACAAAAATAGAAATTGGCAAGCTTAGGAAATAAAACAATTATTCACATAAATTGCAAGTAAACAAATTTATAATTTTCTAATTGGCACATCGAGCGAGACGGCGTCCAAATCCTTCCACTGCAAAATAATTCAAATAATTATCAACAATAATAATGTCACTAATGATTAATAGAGGCATTAATAGAAAAATTACGCGAAATCCATGAAATCCCGTAAAACGAAAAAGCGGTATTACAATATGATTGGCTAAATATTCAAGTACTCGAGGATGAGGACAAATGATATGCTGGGGGTATAAATGATTGTCGGGGTTGAAGTCCTCCTCAGGGGTATAAAGATGTAATATGAGATAATATTCATGTGTTCGGGCTCGAGGTCATCCTCGAATTTATGGTGGTCGAGGTTGAGGTCTTCCTCGGGAATATAAAATATATTATAGGGTGATATTCATGTGGTCGGGGTTGAGGTCCTCCTCGGGTTCACGGTGATCTTCGGGGTTACACATTTGATTAGAAGACTATATTTTGTCAAAGAGCTCGGACTTGAGAATTTTGTAAATGTTCGAATGTGAATAAAATTTATATTCATCACAAGGGGTGCAGAACTTCGGGAGAAATCGAACCAGATTGGGTAAGAAAGGAATACAACACCTCAAATTGATTTTTAGAAAGCAACGATGTGCATATGGGGTTTGAGGGTTGTTCGCTAAAATCGTATACCGCAAGTGCACGGTTCGCATTCAAATAATAAAGTGGACTAGAAAAGTCCGGGTTATCGTACCCACGAGGATTGATTGATTTGTAACTAAAGTTATTGATTTCATTTTAAAAGAAAAGTCAAGTAACATAAAAATGTGGTTTGATAGTGAATTACTAACTAAGTGACACAAATAAGAGACATGTCAATATGTAAACTACTTAACTAAAGCAAATAGATAACAATATGAAACTTAGAATTAAACTAATTAGTCTAAATACTATTGATGACAATATAAACTTGATAATTAAAATAAGTTACATAACATAAAACAAAGTAAATTTAGTTTTCATAACTATACTAATTTCTTCATTTCAAAAATCAATTAGTGGTAGTTAATTAATCAACCAAATTACATGAGAAATTTTTAACATTACCTAACTTGTGTAATAAATTCCAATTACAACTTAAAATAATAACACACATTTAAAAGTTACAAAAACCTAAACCAACATTCATAATAAAAAAAACATAAACATAAATGCTCAACATCCATAAACAACCTAAAATACTTAATAAGAAATAAACTAGTCAACAATTCCAACACAATAATATTAATTCATAATAAACTAACAACAACATTTAACAAACAACATAAACATATGCATAATACTCAACATAAAGATTAAAAACAAGAGAATAGAGAAAACTCCCCCTTTGGTTCCTCCAACTATCATTTTATGTGCAAATCAGTCCCTGCACTTTAAATAATTTTCAATTCCGTCCCTAGCAATGTTTATGTCTGAAATCAGCATTTCCAGCAACTCTTTCCTGGTTGCACCAGTAATTTCAGCAGGAAACCAGTAGCAGTTCCCTCCAACAGAATCAGCAGCCTCTCTTCCCTGTTGTTCAGTTGCATCACCAGTAGCAATCCAGCTGTTGCACCAGCAGTCGTCTCAGGCAAAGTTAGTTCCAGCAGTATTGTTTTCAGCTTCCCTTTCTCAGTTGACAGCAACCTCCCTCAGTTGGCAGTAGAACCAGTAGCAGCTCCTTGCAACTTCAGCACTGAATCAGCAGCACTTTCAGCTCCAGCTAGCTGCTTCCCGGTTTGCAACCTGTTAGCAGCACCAGCAACTTAGTAGCGTGAAGCTGTTCCTCAGCTCCCTTCAGCAATAGTAGCTGCAACCAGTTAATCAATTCCAGCAGCAGCAGGCAGTCTCAGAACTTCACCAGCAGCAGCAGGCAGTCTCAGCAGCAAAATCATATCAGCAGTTCATGTATCTGTATATCTATTCCAGTCAGCAACCTAGCTCCAACTTCAAACCAGCAGACTTCTCGTCTGTATATATGTATCTGTATATTCTCTTTCCAGCATTAATATAGAACCATTAAGTGAGCTTAGGTTCAAGCTGCTGTCACCAGCAAGAATTTGATCTCCGGGCTGCTGTCACTAGCCTGAGTTCAACCCCCAATCTCCTGTTGGGAATTTCGACACGTCGATTCCCACTTTACCTTTCCCACAGGATCTTTCGATGTTCAAAATAAAATAAGCAAATAAGAAAATAAATACGAACACAGAAATTTACGTGGTTCAGCAAAATGCCTACGTCCACGGACCCTCGCCAAAGCTTTTCACTATATATTAAATTGTTACAAATATATAGACTTTCACTCACCAACCCAATCCCACAGACCACAGAGAAAATACAATAAACGAGCTTTACCACATATAATTTCTACCCTTTGACTTACACTACAAAGAGTTACAAGAAACTTCACAATATGCTAGGCTCACAATTTTCTCTCTTTGATCACAATATGGCACTAATTAGCACTCTCTAATATGTTTGTGGTGGTGTATTTCTTCCTTGAATTCCTTCTCTATTTATAGAGAGAATTCTACATGAAATTCTCTTAACACCAAAACATCATGATTAGTCAAAACTAATCATCATTCCAAGACATCATAATTAGTCAAGACTAATTATCATTCAAAGACATCATAATTAGTCAAGACTAATTATCATTCAAATACCATAATTAGCTCCACCATCCTTTGTTTCAACTAGGCACTCATTATGTTTCACTAGACACTTGATTAATTTGGGTCAAATACCCAACAATCTCCACCTTGACACAAATTCGTCCAAGCCAAAACCAAATTCAAATATTGGGTAACAGGCAAGCATTTTTCCACTTTGACAGTCCCATACTCCACCATATGAGTATAATCACTCAGAATTATCAACGAACTCCGAGAATTTCATCGGCACATGTCGAAATAAAATTTGCTGAAATTTTATGGTGCAACTCCCATGTTTGGCTTTCCTTGGGAGCTCATCAGCCATCGACATCAAATCACCACACACCTTGCATTAACGCCAAACCAATGCCCGTGTGCAAACACATGTACCCACCAGTAAGAACACATCCTCTATCATGGCAACTGGTTTCATGCCATAAGGAAGTCCCATCTTACAAAAGTACATCACCACCACCCTCCACCAGGAGAGTCGCATTGTCCTTCGAGCAGTTTGCCGAGTCCGCTCCACCTTTTGGACAATTCCTTCTTTTTCCGGATTCCAGGGCTGGAATTTTCAAAAACTTTGCGAAATACAAATAGAATCAACACATTCATGACTCCCATATGTCAAAATTGATTCTACAGTCAAATTTCTCCACATCGTACTTGACATATTTTCTTTTGCTTCAAATTATTTGAACCACCTGTAGCTCTGATACCACTTGTTGGGAATTTCCGACACGTCGATTCCCACTTTACTTTTCCCACAGGATCTTTCGATGTTCAAAATAAAATAAGCAAACAAGAAAATAAATACGAACACAGAAATTTACGTGGTTCAGCAAAATGCCTACGTCCACGGACCCTCGTCAAAGCTTTTCACTATATATTAAATTGTTACAAATATATAGACTTTCACTCACCAACCCAATCCCACAGACCACAGAGAAAATACAACAAACGAGCTTTACCACATATAATTTCTACCCTTTGACTTACACTACAAAGAGTTACAAGAAACTTCACAATATGCTAGGCTCACAATTTTCTCTCTTTGATCACAATATGGCACTAATTAGCACTCTCTAATATGTTTGTGGTGGTGTATTTCTTCCTTGAATTCCTTCTCTATTTATAGAGAGAATTCTACATGAAATTCTCTTAACACCAAAACATCATGATTAGTCAAAACTAATCATCATTCCAAGACATCATAATTAGTCAAGACTAATCATCATTCAAAGACATCGTAATTAGTCAAGACTAATTATCATTCAAAGACATCATAATTAGTCAAGACTAATTATCATTCAAATACCATAATTAGCTCCACCATCCTTTGTTTCAACTAGGCACTCATTATGTTTCACTAGACACTTGATTAATTTGGGTCAAATACCCAACATCTCCCTCTCTCCTATCTATGTCTATTCTGGTTCACACTGATGCTGTCACCAGCAGTCTTCCCCCCCTTCTCTGCCGTCTGCCTGTGTATGTATATGTATCAATTTTTTTCAGCAGCAGCCAACATTTTTCTTTGCTTTTTCCCATACTCTACATCATGCCTTGTTCCTTGTTTTGCTTTTTCCCATCCTCTCCATCATGCCTGGTTCCTTTCCAGCCGTCCCACTCTCCTCTTTTTTTTCAGCTCATGTCCTTCTAAAATTGCACTGCTTGTCCAAAATTTCCCGAAAGTGACAAAATGGTCCCCGAACTTGGAATTTCAGCAGAATCTTCTCCTTTTGTGGTTTTTGACCTCAAACTTGGATATTAACCTACTTAAACACAAAATATGCATAAATTAGTAGATATTTACTCAAGATGTTCCAAAATATGCTAATTTAAAGGTATAAAAAGTGTATAGAAATGCACTTAACAAGGGCTATGCGTTGGTGCTCGAGGATTGCTTAGAATGCTACTGGAAAATTTGCTTTGAATGACAGAGAGAAGGTTGATACCATATATTAGATTAAGGAAAAAACTTGTAGAGGGATTGGTTAGTGTTGGTAAACGAGTGAGGCGGAGATTTGTGCAACTGAGGCAACCACACCACGGGCAGCTTAATAAAGCCTTCCACAATCTGCAATCCAAAGTCTCCGGTTTCCTCCAGAAACCCCAAAACTTCTTCTTCAACAGTCACCGCTCAAACTCCATATTGGGCAAAAACTACTCCAGATCAAACTTGGGATGCTTTTAAGAAATTATTCTATGCCAATCATCTTGTTTACAATACAAGAATGAACTTAAGGGAGTTGAAGCGAAACGGGAAGATTGCGGATTATGTTACAGAAGTCGGAGCACTTATTATTCGGATCCTGATATTGTCTGATGATGATTTTCTTAAATTAGCATGTGAACTTCAACATTGGGCAAATGAAGAATTCAAAAATGAGTTTTGCTATATCTGATGAAGAAATTGGAGAACGATTATATAAAGTACTTGTTTACAATATCAAATTTCCAGATGATGAAGTAGCCCAGAGTGGATTCTGAAGAACTTAACCATGTTATAGATTATAATATGTACTCGGGCCCGTTAGGTTGATATCAGAAGCTTCTGAAGTGAAAAATGCATTAGAGGTTAAAAAGAAGGCTGGCCTACCTATCGAAATTTTTTCTGTAGTCTCGATTTTCGAGTCGAGGGATTAGAGTTTATGCCAAGGTTATTAAAGTCTCACAAAATTAAAATAAATTAACAATTGTAAGCTGTGATTGTTTAATTGATTAGGTGATGCAATTAAGTTGTAATTGTTGTTATAATTAAGGTTAATGTAATTAATTCAATTAATTTTAGCAAAAAAGATATGTCGTGTTTTATTAATTCATTAGTTATAATTGTAATTAATTGCAAAATTGAAATAAAGTTACAATTGTTATTAATTACAAACTATAATTCATTACAATTTTTAACTAATTCAATTAATTTTAAAAGAAAAAAATGAATTTTTAAGTAACTTGTAATATATACAATTAAGTTACAATAGTAATTGATTAGTTACATTTGTAATTGATTACAAAATAAAATCAAGTTACTATTGTAATTAATTACTAATTGTATTTTATTATAGATTAATGTAATTAATTCACAATCGTAATTGATTACAATTATTGTTTCAACTTAATTGTAATTAATTAGTTAGTTACATTTGTAATTGATTAAAAAATTAAAATTAAGCTATAATTGTAATTAATTACAAATTGTCAATATGATTTTCATTAACTGATTACCTAATTTTGATCATATGTTTTATATTCTTAAAATATCTTTTAAAATACTTAATTTTTAAAAATAGGCGTTTTACAATTTTGTATTTGTGTACTTAACCCATTAATATATTGATTAATTTTGTCATTTAAAAATGCTAAAAAAGTAAAGTTCTTAAATTGAACTCTTGAAGGTTTACATTATTATTATTGTTATAACTTTGTTTTATTTAATAAATTTCTTTTCTCCAGAACACATTTAAGATTTCACATAAAAGCCTCTAATTCTTGGGGGCCGTACTTGTCTTCGAACATCTTCATAACTCATTTTTTGGACAAGTCCAAAATCAAAGGATTTAGGATTTTTGTTTCAATTGTAGCTTGTTAGGTAAAAAAAAAAAATTCACCTCAACTTTTCAAACTCAATATCAACAATCCATTTTTAGTCAAGTTCACAGTTTTTGACTTTTCAAATATTTTTAAACCACAAATTCATAATAATAACAAAAACTTCTAAAAATCACATTATCAAGCAAGTTTTGAACACTTTTGCCTTGTTACATCTCAAGTCTAGAGCGACTGGCCTTAATAGCCGGATAACTTTGAGCAAAATAAGCACTTGACCCTATTTAATTTTCTTAAACATATGGATTTCATACATACTAAAAATTCCTTGAAGTGATTTATTGGGGTTAATTTCACAAAATACTACTTAAGTTTTAGCGAAATTTCAAATATACCACTAAAATTCAATCTTTACACAATCTGTCACTCAAATTTCAATTGGTTACTCAAAATGTCAATTTGTTGACTTTCTTATATAAATATTGGCACAAAGAGCCCCTGATGTTTGAAAATTTTCTAAAATGGTTTTTCAAATTTTATTTTGATATAACATTTGCATAAGTACAATTGAGTTTATTAACAACTTTGTTTTTATATTTAATTAATTAAAATTAGTAGATTAGTTTTCTTCGTTAAAATTTAATTGATCAAATGGATGATATACATGTGAATTTATTTGTATAATCTAAATATTATTATGAAATAAATTAAATTAATATTTGTTCGAAGTAGATTTTTTAAAGAAAATGATTTTTGAAAAGAAAAACTTTTTTTTTTTAACTTGAATAAATCTCTTCAAGGATCAAGTGAAAAATAATTTTTTTTAATGTAATGTGTAAATTAAGAAAACTTATGGGTCCATTTAAAATTTTTGTTCATAAATAAATTTAGGGAAATGATTTTCAAATATGCTATTACAATAAAATATTATTTAAGTTAGTTCATAATAATTCGTAGATTATACAACGGATAATAGTGGGTTATTTATTTTAGTTTTTATATTTAATTAACTAAAATTAGGGGGTTATTTATTTTTAACTAAGATTTTATTGATCCAATGGATAATATGCATATAATTTTTTTTTGTATAATCAATGAATTATTATGAACTAAATTGAATTATTATGAACTAAATTAAATTAATATTTGCTTGTAATAGTTTTTTTGAAAATCATTTCCCCCAAATTCGTTTTTGAACGTACACTTTAAATGGACCCTTAACGTCTTCCAAATTTTCAAACGCACGTTATTAAAAAAAATCTATTTTTCTTTTCATTTTCAAGAGATTTATTCAAGTACGAAAATAATTTTTTCAATTTCAAAGATCAATTTCTTCAAAAAATATATTCCAAACAAATATTAATTTAATTTATTTCATAATAATTTTTAGATTATAATAACAAATTTATATGCATATTAACCATTTAATCAATAAAACCCTAGTGAAAAAATCCAATCTACTAATTTTAGTTAATTAAATATAAAAAAGAAAAAAGTTATGAACATACTCAATTGTAGTTTTGCAAATGTTATGACACAATTGTAAATTTATATTAGAAAATAAGAATATATTTGTCATTTAAATAAAAAATGACAACTTTTGTTAATTTAGAGAAAAATTAAGGACTTTTGCGTCAAAATAAAACATTAACAATTTTTTCAAACATTAGGGATTTTTTGTGCCAATTTTTTAATAAGAAAGTCAGTAAAATAACATTTTGGGTAACCAATTAGAACTTTAGCGGTAGATTGTGTAACGATTGAATTTTAGTGACATATTTAAAATTTCACTGAAACTTGAGTGTTATTTATTAAAATTAACCTAATTTATTGCAGAGCAATATAGTTTACTGACGTAATAGAACATTTTTCGAACCTTGTTTCATTCTTCCCCTAGTAACATCTACAATGCTACACTTTTCACGTTGAAAAATATTTGTCACATCATAAGAAAGATATTATGCAAATATTTTTATCTCCAATGCTTTAAATTTTGAAGTCCATCATGATGACATGGAAACAATAAATGAAAAAAGTTTCAAGCTCACTTTCTACCACTTGAAAGAGTGTTCAACATGATAACTAAGCAATTTTGGTTAAATGTTATTTTTTAATTTATTTTTATTTAAATAAAAGATATATCACATGAGCAAGACTATGATATTAGAAATAATGCATTGGAGATGACATTTGATATTCTCTTTCTTTTCATTAAACATTCATCATATGTTTTAAGAAATTTCATACATTAATGATTAATCATCACATGACAACATTTATTCAATGTGAAAAGTTTAACATTGTAGATGCTCTAATCCTTTTTTTTTTATCGTTCGAATTTCCAAACACTCCTATCAGTAGCCAATTGGTGAGGCTTCGATTTTTGGTAATGGAACGAACGTTGAGCTATCATAACTAAATCCTAATAAGACCGGGGGAGTGATTTATGGACATAAACTCCATAATTAATCCTGAAAACGAGCTTATGGCTAAAGCCTAAGGGCAAAACGCTTGTGCGGGATCTGTAAGATCAACTTATAATATAACAAGTTAAGACTTAGCCTATGTTGAGCGCCTATTTAGCCTCCGTTCGGTAAAGTCATGATTGTGGTTTTTAAACTACACAATTTCTCAAATCAATCTCTAACCCTACATATTTTCTCTCTTCAATTTTTAACCATCCATCTATCTAAAAAACAACAACAAAAAAACCATTTATTTTTTAAGGTTGGCCGCCGAACAGAGGCTAAATAGGATAGAGAAGAATTTTTTGTATTTTTTTAGATAAAATTTGATTAAAAATTGAAGAAAGAAAATATGTGTAATTAAAAAGTAATTTAAAAAATTATATAATTTAAACTGCTATTTAAGTTAGCAGCGGAACGGAGGCTTAAAAGTATGAGTTGAACCTTATCTTGCTTTGAGAAAAGGTGGTATACCATAGAAATGGCCACATGAAAATGGCCATTTGAAAAAATAGCCAAAATTTTTATCAATTCATCAAAATGGCCTTAAACACTATAAACTACCTCAAATACCCTTAAATATCATATTTCAACCAAGCCTCTTAGATTTTAGAAAAGTTACAACTTAGTCCTTAAAACTTTACATATTTTTAATTAATTTGTTTATATGATTTTATTTGATTTTTGTTCGCTCATAGTAGCACCCTCTCACTTTGGTATCAGAGCCATATGGCAGATCTAAAAAATAAATATTATATAACACAAATTAAAAATAAATATATAATATATACATCAAGATTTATGATTATGCATACATTAATATTACCCGATAATTATAAAATAGAAATCTTGAGAACTTTAAGAGACTTAAACAAAGATATAAGAAAATACATTTATGATCTAATAAATTTCGACATAATAAAAGAAGATTTTATCATAAACGAAATATTAGATTTAATCCACAAAGATATACTAGAAGAATTATACAAAGATTATAGAAATGGATTATCATAGAGGAGAACTCTTATTAATCAAATATCTAGATATGAAAACAAATGAAAAATTAGATTCAATAATAGAACAAAGAGGAAATATATTAGACCAAATGATAGAAGAAAAAAAAATAAAAAGAAAATGATTTCTAAGACTAAAATCATTAGAAAGTAAAAGAAAATACTTTAATATAATTCTAAAATAATTACCTAATATACTTATGATCATAAATAACAAAGAAAAAATTAATATGAAAAAATATGATATAACTGGAGAAATAAAATATTACATAAAAAGTTATAGAGCACAACAAAGAAAAACAATGTTAAGATCAATTGAAGAATTTTGTGAATATAATATAATGATATGCAAAGAAGTAAAATATGATACAAAATTAAGATTAGAAGTTGAGCATATCAAAGGAAAAATTTAATGGCAGAATTTTCAGAAATAAAATTTGAAAAACAAATAATAGAAAATATTAATCTACCAGTAAGATCTTACCAAATAAAAGGAGTCAATACAACTATGTTTCAACCGTTAAGCTCATGGGGAGAATCCGATGGATTTCTTAATATGCAATTAAATTGGATAAGTGCATTTTTATGACAAACATATAAAAACATAAATTTACAAGATAAATTAGCCATTGAAGAATTACAACAATTAAATATACAATATATGAATATCAAAGAAAAATTACAAAATATTCAAAATAAACTAACAATACAATTCAAGGAATTAAAAGAAATGATAGGAGAAGTTAAAAATATAGATGAAGAAATCTTAAAAGAATTTCAAAGAAAGTCAGGAGAATTAATTAATCAAGATAAAATTGGAATAATTATAGAAAAAATAGATAAATTAAATGAGAATATAAGAAAGAACGAAAACGAAAAAATTATATTAATAGAAGAAAAAATCAAAAATATAGAAATAAAAATAGATGATATGTATGACAGACTATTTAAGGTACAAAAAACTCAAAAACCAAGAGTATAAAATGTCAATCAGCGAATATATTGAAGATCTAAAAATATTAATAAAATCATTGATAGGTGATGTTCAAGAAGTAAAAAATGAATTAAAAGAAGTAAGAAATGATATAAATATACTAAAACTAGAAATTAGAGAATTCAAAGAAAATAATAAAACCAAAGATAAGAAAATAGATAAAAAATTCATAGAAAAAGAAATACTTAGAATAGGAAAAAAGCATTTCGAACAAGAAAAAATTATAATAGAAGTAGGAAGTATGGATGATGAATTCAGGAGAAACATATTACCAAAAATATTAGAGGAAGAATTAGAATTACAAAAATCTATAGAAAAAACTTTAGGAAAATTAAAAGCTGAAGAAAAAATTGAAGAAGACCGAGACAAAAATGAATGAAGAATTAGATTTGCTTATAGAAAATTTTGACCAGTTAAGCATAGAAAATTTTGATGAATACCAAGTTTTAATGAATACTGGAGGAGCACCTAACCCTACTCCTATAGGAACTTCTAAACAAGAATTACCAGATCCAGATGAAAGTTATGCACCCTTATATAGTAAACCACACCGGCAATATTATGATAGAATTAGAGATAGACAACCACCTAGGGGAAATAAATATAAAGATAGGTTTGAACCAAATAATAATTATGATAAACCTATTAATCATGGAGGAACAAAATTAGATTTGGATTGTAAAATAGATACTAAAAAAGCCTTATTAACTTGGGCAGATTCAATGATACTATTCTTTTTATACAATAAAGATTATACATGGAAAAATACTGATAGAATGATAAATTTTTTAGTAGCATCTTTTGAAGGACATGTTAGAAATTGGTGGGAAGGAATAAGTAGTGATACGAAAGCATTAATAAGAAGAAATGTACAGACGGAACTAATAAAATCAGATAGAAAGAGAATAGAAAAGTTAGTAGATTATATTGCGGATGAATATTTAGGAGAAAATTGGATAAGTAATTCTGAAGCAGAATCAATAAGAGAAAAAGATAATGCAAGAGTAAGATTAATAAATTTAACAATATGTAATATGTGTAAAATCAAAGAATATACTTGTGAGTTTAAAGAATACTATTATGTCCAATTCTATAGTAATGAAAATCAAGAAGTATATAGAGATATGTATTACAATAAATTACCAGGTTCATGGGGAATATACTTTAAAATAGAATTTGAAAAATTTATTAGAGATAACCCTGGAACACCTAAAACATTAGGATCAAGAATAAAATTCTTATTTGAAAGATTAGCATATATATGTCAACAAAGACAATTATTAAAGAAATCAGGAAAATTAACTAGAATATGTTGTGAAGATATGTAAAAATCTACTCAATGGGGATGTAACCCTGAAAGAAGAAGAAATAATAATAAAAGAAAATATAAAAATAGAAAGTTTAAAAAATTCAGAAATTTCAGGAAAAAATATATAAAACCTAAGAGAAGACATTACAAAAAAATATATAATCCAAATAAAAGACAGAAAAATAAAACTTATAAGAAAGACAAAAGCCAATGTAAATGTTGGAATTGTGGAGAAATGAGACATATAAGCCCTGATTGTAATAAAAAGAATGTTAAAATATTACAAAAAGAATATCTATAAATAGAAAGTGAACTAAGTGAAATATCAGACATTGAAGAATACTATGATCAAGAAGTTTATATAAGTGAAACAGATTCAGAAAGTAATGAATCAGAATAAAGAAATAGAAGCAAATAGAAGCAAATAATAACATAAATAAACAAGAATATGAAGGAATAGAAGGTTATGGATTAAAGGTAACTTTTGATAATAATAAGTTCAGGAAGATACAAAAATTATCTTTAGATTTGAAAATAGGAAAATGAGAAATATTAGATAGAATATGGAAAAGAGAAAAAGTAGTAATAAATGAATATCATAAAATTGAAAGGGTAATAGATGTTAGAACCACTCAAGGAACACATAAATTAAATCTTTTAACAAAAAATACAGTTGCAGAATTATTAACAAAGATCAATAGAAAACAAAGTGAAAAGATTCAATATGTTTACTTAGCAGGTATCCAAATAATGTTTAAATCCCTGTTTAGAGAAGGATTAGATTCACCTTTAACTGTAAGTTTACATGATGGAAGAATTATAAATTTAAAAGACAGCCATTTAGGAACAGTAGAAGAAAATCTAGCATATAAGAAACTAATATTTACATGTTACCCAAAATACTGTATATCATTAAAAGATAGAAATTTTAATGAAGTTTTAGGATTACACTTCAAATTATATAAAGATGATATAATGGAACCAGGAGATAAAATTATGAATATAGAATATAGGGCATTATACACATTTACTAATTCTAATTATGGAAACATTTATTCTAAAAAACCATATATTGAAATTCATAAAGAATGTAAAGATTTTGGTAAAGCTGTAGAACCAGATAAACAAATAAGTTTAGTTCTAAGAAACTATGAACTTACTATAACAAAAAATAAACCAGAAATCATAGAGTTACGAGAAGAATAATACCCTAATAATAACATAACATTTGAAGATGGCAGATTAATTAGGAGATCAGCAAGTTTACCTAATAGAAAACAATTAGGAGAAACTAGTAATACAAAAGAAATAAAACTTAATAGAAATGCTGAAAATATGAAAATAGAAAGTGAATATTTTAATAGGATAGAGCATATAAAATGATCAAATATATTAATTGACACAGGAGTTAGTGAATGTCATATAGCTTCAAATAGAAATAAATGACTAATATCTCATAGAACTGATCCATATAGATATATAAATTTTGATGGACAAGTATATATGACTGAGCTTGAAGTAAAAGTACCAATAAAAATAGGAGGAATAAATCTCCTAGTACCATGTCATGTAGATAGTAGTATGGTAAATCTTCATGTATTATTAGGAATGAACTTTCTAGATGGACTAGAAGATTATAGTATAAAACGTGAAGGATTATATATAACTCATAATGGCCAAACTATACTATGCAGAAAAGCTGAATAAATGAATAATCAAATAAGTTTTCCATTAGCCGTTTATATACAAGTTACAATTGTTGAAACAAATATAATATGTGCATTAATTGACACGAGAAGTGATATAACAATATTCAAAAGTTTCTTAATAAAATCATGGAATACTAATGGAAAGATAAAAATTACAGGAGTAACAGGAGAAAGTACCCATATAATTAATAGTGCTGATAAAATTGATATAATACTTGGGAGTAAACAAATAGTTGTAAATAAAATATATAATTATAACAACTTAGAATGTGATATATTACTAGGAAATGACTTTATACAACAATTTCAATATTATAAACAAAATAATTACATGATAATGTTGCAAACACCTTATGCACATTTACTAAAAATACCAAGAGAATTTAGATCTTACAGAGTTCAGCCAACACAGCGTAGTGATAAATGGGAGAAAAAATCAATTACACAAAATGAAATAAAAAATAAAAGAATAATATATAAAAAAAAATCTTAAAAACAAACATACAAACAAACATGGAAAAAATCATTGATCAACTAGAAAAAATTTGTGGAGAAAATTCATTATTATTTTGGAAACCACATCATCCAAAAGCTAAAATAGAATTAACAGAAAATGTTGTTATAAGAGTTAGACCAATGATATATACCATACAGGATACACAAGAATTTAAAACTCAGATAAAAGAATTACTTAATCAAAAATTAATCAAACCTAGTAATGGACCCCATAGTAGTCCAGCTTTTATGGTTATGAAACATTCTGAGCAAAAAAGAGGAAAAGCTAGAATAGTGATAAATTATAAAGAGTTAAACGAATATACTAAATTTGATGGATACTTTTTACCAAATAAAGAGGTACTAATAAATCTTGTAAAAGGAAAACAATATTATTCTAAATTTGATTGCAAATCAGGATTTTGGCAAGTAAAAATGGAAGAAGATAGTATTCAATACACATCATTTAGTACACCACAAGGTAAATATGAATGGATGGTTATACCATTTGGTTTAAAAAATGCACCACAAATATATCAAAGAAAAATGGATAACATATTTAGAAAATTTAATGAATTCTTAATTGTCTATGTCGATGATATATTAATATGTTCTAATAATAGAGAAGAACATAGAAACCATTTAATTAAATTTATAAATGAATGCAAAAAAGAAGGAATTGTTCTTTCAAAAAATAAAGTTATAATAGAAAAACAAGAAATTGATTTTCTTGGATTATCAATAGATAAAAGGGGGATAAAATTACAAACCCACATATCTAAAAAGATAGAAAGTTTTCCAGACAAATTAGAATCAAAAGAACAAATACAAAAATTTTTAGGATGTTTAAATTATGCAGAAGGATTTATTGAAAATCTATCAAAAAAGAGACATAAAATTCAGATTTTACTCAGAAAAACAAATACCAAAGGATGGAGTGATGAACATACAGAAATTGTTAAATCACTAAAAGAAGAATGTAAAAATTTGCCAAAATTAAGATTATCAGATGAAAGAGATAATCTAATAGTTAATACTGATGCCTCAGATAAGTATTGGGCAGAAATATTAAAAACAGATCTTAATGAAATTTGTAGATACTCAAGTGGAACGTTTAATCAAGCAGAAATAAATTATACTACTCATGAGAAAGAACTGTTAGCAATCATCAGAGGAATAAAAAAGTTTTCATTATTTTTATTATCTAAGAAATTCATTTTTGAAACTGATAATTCCCAAGTTGCAGGTTTAGTAAAAAAATAAATTACCACCAGAACCTCAATATAGAAGGCTCCATAGATGGCAAGCCTATTTGGAATTTTATAATTTTGATATAGTTCATATTAAAGGTGTTAATAATTATCTTGCGGACTTTTTAAGCAGGAATATTGAATTTGCAGATGGATAATATCAAACAATCTCTGATAGACGCCAAAAAGCGAATGAACTTCCTCATGGAGAAAGCTGAAGATATAAAGCTTGGAATTGAACAACTTGCAGAAACTTTCCAAGGAAGTTTCAAACAATTGATGGAAATCTCAACATTTCATCACAATTATACTAAAAAATTGAGCGATAACATAATTGAGATTGAATCTCGTTTGAATCGTTGATTACCAAACAGGCTGATACCAAACAGGTTATATCAAAAATACAAACAGGTACATCTTCTGGAAGCAGTGGTGGACCAACGATCAAAAGAGATGAACCAAGTTCCAAAAAAGTTGTTATAAATGAAGCCAATCCTCGAAAAATCACAATCAATGCCAAAGATGAACACACAAGGGTAGTCAGAATTCGTGCTGAAGAGGAAGATGATTCCCCCTTTTTACCAAAAGAAAACGAATATAAAACTACTGTTGAAGTTATATATGAACTTCAGGAATGTGATTGTTATTACATTTCATCTGGAGACCATGTATATCCAAGATTGATCGTTACCCAGGGAGGAGATCCCGTCATGACAAAAATGGCAGCTGATTATGAATTTTTGGATCTTATCTATCCAGGAAAAGATCTGAAAGAAATCGAAAAATTTGAAGATTTACTAAAAGGAGAAATTTCAAAGTTTGCCCAAGGAAGACCCATATATTTAAAATTTTATTCAATCAGTCCTGAAATTGATGGAAGGATATATTATCATGCTGAACATATTATCACGATTGGGTATGTTGCTCGAAATTTTCAAATTGAAGTTGGAAAAAATACCAAGCCAGTACCAAACATTACAAGATCATGGTTTAGATCCCGAAGGGTATTGGGAATTAAAGTTCTCTACAACATTGCCAAAAACCTGTATGAGAAGAAATTCAAATGCATATGCCAGTACAATTGATGGACCCTACTCACTAATGGAGGAAAAGAAAAATCAACAATCTTGCAAGAATACATCAATAAATTTGACACTCATCAAATCCATGGAAGCTTTGCCACTTTGCAAGAGGCGTGCATAACCAGAAACTGCCCCACATGCCAAAGGAATTGATGGACAGGTGGAAGCCACTTGATGGATCTGCTTCACATGCCAACAAAATTGATGGACAAGTGGAAGCTATTTAATAGATCTACTTTAATTCAACAATGCAGGACAATGTAGGGGCCATATCAAGACCAAAAAAGAGAAGGATAAGTGTCCTTATAATGTAAGGGTCATGTAATGTAATAAATAATAGATGGACAGGTGTGTCCTAGGTGAAAAAAAAAAGCTGTAAAATTGTTAGGACGATGATTATGGTCCAATTTTACGTATTTTAGGTAGACAAATAAATGAAAAATACAGTTTTGGGGATTTAAAATTTGTAATTTAGAGTAAAACTTATAAAAGATTTAATTTTAATTCTTAAACTCTAAATTGATTTTATTGACTATTGATTTCATTTATTTAATTGCAGAAATACAATGGACAATTTTTTGATATCCAATTCAATTTCCAACCCACATTTTTGGGCCCAATTCTTTAGCCCAAAAACACTCAACCAGCACCTCACACAACCCTCTACCTCTTCCCTCAGCCTCAACCCACATCACCCATTATCTATCTGTCTTCTCTCAATTCCTCCAACCAGCCACCAGACCTCAGCCTTCATCATCTCACCTCTCACGCAGCTCCCTCTCCATCTCTTTCTTCTTACAACTCTCCTCTGCCTTCTCTTCTCTCTCTCGCTGTCTTCTTCTCCAAACAACCTTCAGCCACTTCACCCAGCCTCTCTCGGACGCCTTCTCTCTCACCCTCAACAGCAGCAGCTGACTTCCATCAACAACCAGCCATCACAGCCACCTTCAGTACGCATAAAACCAGTCACCATCTCTCCTCCTCCATCATTCTCTCACGCAACCAAACCTATACTCGGAAACCTGACCTTCTCCCTCCTTGCCTCGTCTCTACCTCCATCAGCAAACCAGCAGCCAACCTCCCTCTCAATTCCCTCTACCTCACGTAACTCAGCCGAACTCTCCTTCTCTTCCTTCAGCATCCACGCAGCCACCAACGGCCAAAGCAGCAGCCCTCACCTTTAACCTCAGCCGACCAGCACTCCAACTCACTCTGGGTTATCTCTGGAAAACGGGCCGCAGCTCCTCTCTACCCTGTCTTTTGTCCCAACAGCAACCTTCAGCCTCCATCCATTCTCTCATGCCCACCTCCAACTGGAACACAGCTATAACCTCTCCTTCATTCTCTCACAACCAGCAACCAAAGATGAACGAAGCATAGTCTTTTGGTTCGAAAATAGGGGCTGCGATTGGTTGTTTCGGGTGATTCGTTCTAGTTTACAATCTTATTTTGCTTAGACTTTTAATTGTTTAGATTACTAGTTTTAATGAATTTAGATTATTTTTTCTTAGTTGAGCTTGAGATATATATTTTGGATATTGAACTTTCAATTCAAAACGTGAATTTCACTATTTAGTAATGGTTATTGATTGTTTGAATTTTATTTCGTTTAATTTAATTATGTTCGGCTAAGTTATATTTGAGGGGAGTTATTCTTAGCTTTAATGGGTATGTTTTAATTCGTTATAGATGAATTCTTGTGATTGATGATAATTAACGAGTGTTTTAAATTTTCAAATTATTTTACTTGGATTAATGTCGCTGATGTGATATGTATTGAATATGCACATAACATGCTCGACTAAATTCCGTAAAATAAATTGATTAATTTTCGTACTAATATTTTCAAATTTTATCGATCTCAAGAAATTTATGCTAAATTTATTTGCAAAGCCCAATTGATAGAGAAAGAATAACTCCACTCAAATTTTCCTTTCATTGCAATTTAATCTTATCATCTTTTTATTCATTTAAAAACAATTGAAATCACAGTTTAAGTTTCGAATTTAGCAAATATTACGATACCAATACAATCCCTAGGGAGAATGACCCTAGATTATTGCTAGGCTACAACTTGACCCCTTTATACTTGGAGGGTAGATTTTACATCGAGTCAGACGATGATGTAAGCAATGATGTAATTGTGTCCAATGTAGTATTATAAATAGAGGCCTCCGGGCTAGTTGAGAGACAGAACACTCTTGAGCACTCAATTTGTGAGAAAGCCAAAAATCTTCTGTCTTTGAAAAATTCTCATACCAATCCTTTGTCAATCTTCATATTATCAATAAAATTCCAATTTACTTATCATATTATGATGAGTTTCTAAATTCTTGTCTTCTAAATCCTATTTCCAAAAAGAAGATATATTATTAAGAAAACTCCTTACACTCTATCCTAAAATATTTTCCATCTGAAGAGTTATACAGTGAAGGCATCCAGGTTTAGTTAATAACCCGTGAAGGCAGGAAGCCATTGGAGGGTGTGGAGCAGAAACCTATAAGCCTGAAGGTCACTAACAATAGAAGGAAAATACAAAGGTACTAAGAACGGGAAAAGAGGTTAGTATTCTTAATATATCTATCTTTACGGAATTAGGAGGAAGAAGAGCTTTTAACATGACAGAATCCAGAATTGTTAAATTCAATTATCAAAACAGTCCTTATAATGATGAATATCATAGCATAATCGAACCTTTGTTCAATCATAAACAGTTCACTAGACCAAATAATGAAATAAAAAAGTTATATCATGTCTATATACCATGTTTGTTAGCCATTTTTCCAACATTAAAAAGAATATTAGGATTAGAAATTACAAAATCGATTATTTATTTTTGGCTTGATAGCGACAATACTGAAATAAATAATGAATTATATTTAGGATATGTATTTAGTAGTGATAATGATTATGATCCTGTAATAGATTATGACAGTGATGGAAGAGATGAATATTTCTTTACCAGTTTTTGAAAATCTTAATATCATGAATGAAAGTAATTATATCATGAAAAAATCCAGAACTAAAAGAGGTCCATATAAAGTTCAAAAGCATATCAAAAGTAAAAAAGGTATTAAATATGAAAATGAAATTGATAAAATAGGATACCAAGAGCAACTCTACGCATCACAAGAGATATTAAAAAGTTTTAAAGAAAATCTAATAGAAATTTTTGCTAGAGGTACTGTAAGATCTATAATGATACAAGATATTCAAGATATAATTGATAAATTAGAAAAGAGAAAGAAAAGTATTTCAAAATATAACATACCATTTGAACCAAGCATAGATATCATGGCTGACATAGATATTATCAATTCTCAAACATTCATAGAATTTGAAAAATTACTTGAAACTTTATAAATTATTTATCTGTGTTTATAATGCCTAGATATACTATTGAAGGATTAGATAATTTGTTAGAAAAAATAATGGAAAAAATAGATAACATTATATTTCATTTAATAGATATGGATGAATCATCTGAACAATATTATATACTTTCAGAAAATCATGATCAATACATTATAGTATTCTGACATATTAGAAATTAAAATAGATTTAGAAAATAAAATAATGACAAATACAGTCCAAACCTAATGTCAGGATATACAATAGAAGGACTAGATAACCTTTTAGAAAAATTGAAAGATAAAATGGAAGATATTAAACATCAAATGGAAAATGAAAATATATCTTCTGAAGAATATAATAAACTCTTAGAAAAATACGAACAATATATTGCAGATTATTGTATTTTACTAAATCAAAGAATGGACTTATATCAGAAAATTTTGTATAATAATTTACCAACCCGATAATTTATGGATATTTCACAAGCATCAACTTCTAATAATTATGATCATAAACTATATTTAGATAATAAAGAAATTTCATTTTTATTAACTATTGTTGAAAAATTTAAAAATATACATTCTGTTGAACAATCCAAACTAAAAGAAATATACGAAGATATTAATTATGTTATCCTAAATAAAATAGAATTTAATTCTGTTGACACAACAAAGAATATAAATACAGTTCATAAAATTATAGAAGAATACGAGGATATAGAAGAAGAAGTTTCAGAAGGAATAACATTAGGATATATAACTAAAAAAGACCATCCTAAATCTTTTGAGAAATTATCACAATATAGAATTTTTTAGAAGAACTTAAGAGATTAAAAAATATGGATATAACAAGAAGTATTGAATTAAATGAACCAAATTAAATTCAAGGACATATCTTGCAAAGTAAATAACTAACTTCATTAAGGGTAATATGGACAAATTACAAAAAGTGGCCATTCTTAAAAATTGTATTTTTCACATGGCTAAACCAATAAATCCCCCTTGAGAAAAGGAGGGGAATATATTTAACAAAAATTCATCCTTCCTAGCTACTACAGTATTAAAGACGAAGACTTTTATCGTGCTTAATTTTATGTTCCATGAATCAAACGTTGATCGAATTTCCTGCTCGTCAGAGCCGTGGGGCTATGTAGGGGTGTGCCAAGGTAGGTCGGGGCTCACACCTATTCATCAGGGGTTAAGAAGGCTAGCTCATCTCTCAAATAAGTTGATCCACCCAATTTGAACTCCTCTAAGGGTGTATTTGATAGGTGGTTGGAAAAGAATAAAAAAAAAATGTTTTTCACCTTTTGCGTTTGATTACAAAGTATTGCATGGAAAATATTTTCCACCTAAATTAAAAAAGTTAAGTTTTTTCCTTGAAAATAAGGAAAATAAATTTCCTGGGAAAATATTTTTCATAGAAAACCTTTTTCTATTTCGTTTTTTACCCAACTAATCAAACACATCCTAAGAAGAATTCGTAGTTTCCTTTCACTTAAACACATAACTTGGAGATTTAGTGTACTTTTACTATTTACTAAAGCAAAAAAAAAAAAAAAAAGAATGTGGATGTAGATATTTTATGGGAAAAATACATAAATACGATAATTATAAATGTCAATTTCAAAATTAAAGTGAAACCTATAAAATTTTAAAAATCAGGTTTTAATTAGAATCAATTAATTAAATTAAATAATTAAGACATTTTATTAATTTTATGTATTAAGGTCACAATACTATATATTTCAGGTCACAAAATACAAATTTTTTAGGTCACGAATGATTTCATGGTCACAAATTATCGAAATATTAGGTCACAAATTGAATTTATTTTTTGGTCACAATAATATATTTTTGATATTACAAACTGATTTCAAGGTCACAAAATGTCAACTAATAAAATCCAACATATTTTCAGTCTTCAGATCACAATTATCAAATTATTAGATCACGAATTTTTATGTCACAATTTATCAATATTAGATCACATATTTTCTTCAAACATTTTCAAATTATAGAACTCAAGTCACAGGCTCACACTACCATTTTAGCCCTGATTCAAATCAGTATGAGGTCACATTTTCCTATTTAATGTTTTCAAACAACTTCCCAACGCTGTTGTTGCTGCCACAGTGCGCTACCGTCGCCGCCGCCACAAGAATGAGTCGTCTCCGATCACGATTTTGTGAGGTCACAAGCAACAAAATCGCAGGTCGCAGTTACACAACAAGGTCACAGCCACCTTCACCACCACCTCCTCCTCCAATCACCAAGTCATGACCACCGCTGCTGCCGCTATGTCAACCACAACATCGAGCAACAAGCACCACCCCACCACCAAACGACAGAAAAACCACCACCACACTTTCACTACACCGTCGTAACTGCAGGCTGCAACCCACCCACACCGCTACCTACCAAAATCACCGCACACCATGGAAATGTTCGATTCGATCTCTTTGCCACGTGGAGCTTAGGGCACGTAAGCGCGGCAGCTTCCGCCGCCGATAGATCCTGCTACGGGCTTGAGATCTGTGTCATCGCGATAATGGAGAGGGCAGAAGCAACGACATCTCAGAAGGACCTATGTGCGTAGAACTGTGCGAATGGAATGACGACATCGTAGGCTGCGTGCGCGGCACCGCCTTGCCACTGTCCGCCCCCAAAACGGGCTTGCAGCGATTGCGCCCTGCCAGCGCTTAGATGTTCGGTTGCGCTTCTATAGCTACCGTCGTAAGGGAGGAAGATGTTGTAGACTAATGAGAGAGATTACAATGAGGAAGAGGGGCGCATCTGTTAGGGTTTGAAATGAGGGGAGTCTGGATGTTTTGAGTATTAATTTAAATATATAATAAAATTATTTTTTATTATTAAAATTCTAATTATCACATGAGAATTGAATTTATACAAGTTTGACCTCATTTTTTAATTTGATTTTTTAAAAACAGGTGTAGGTGTAATTTTCATATATTTTAACTTGAGGTTGAAGGCATATCACCTTATCTGAAACCCAAAATAAGAGTTATTGCTTAATACAAAATTAAGTTTCTTTTAATTAATTAGCAAGTCACTTGCAATCTTTTTCATCAGAAACTGAATATTTTAATATTTTTGTGGGTCCCACCCCATGTGAATGATGTTTTAGGAAATGAGTAAGTCAAAAAGTACAAATAGATTAATCATTTTTTAAAAGTGAGACAGAAATATATTGAAATATACAACATTATTATCAATCGGCTAGAACAAGTGGATAATATACGGCCACCAATGGTACGGTCCTAAATAGTAGTACTCAATCTAACCAATAGAATCAAATGACGCGGAATTTGAAAGTTCTTACATTTACTTATTACTTTGTTTACAACTTTTTGACTTCATTTTTCTTCCCCTAAACTCAATCATAACCATGACTGTTCTGGGCTTTGAATTGGTCAGCAATGGACCTTCCACTCTTTCTAGATGTTTAGTGTAGTTTAAGTGAAGAATTTGTTGAACATTAATTTAAATTAAATAGATAATCTTTCGTAATAATTTATTTTCAGATGAAGTGTCCTAAAATTCAATGTTCACTTTTATAATAGAAAAAATAGAAAGAAAGAATGCTTCCATTCCATGTTTAAGATACCGCCACTTTAACGAACGAGGGATGTTGAAAACATTATTTACTGTTCGCTCTTATAATATGACATGATTACATTTTTAAGTTCTAGATTAAGTTACTCTGATGAATCGAAAATATTTGATAGTCCTTGTAAGTCTGTCACACTAGACAGTAGTGACAAACATTAGAACAAAATGAAATTTTGAATTTAACACATAGAAACATGTTATTAACGATATCATGCTGATTCCCAATCCACCAAAATATAATTCTTGAATTTCATTATAACTTGGTTTAACAATTTATGCCACGAGAGACAGAGGAACAGTAGTTTGAGGAAGTTTGAATTGGTCAGCATTTGACCTCCCTCACTATACACTTCCCATATGACCATTGACCGGTCCAACTCCAACTCCAAGGACAAGAAACTCGGTTTCTCAGTCAAATTCAACTCTCCTACTTTCTTTTCCACATCCCTCTCTTCCCAGAATGAATCCAAAAAGGTCTCTTTATATTCAAATGCTGAACTACTTACATAATCAGCCACAATCCAGTTTTTCACCATATTCAAGAATTTAGTTAATTCTTGATTTCAAAAACATCAGATTCTACATTTTGCACAGTTGGAATGAACTAGCATACATATCCTCCAATTCAACTAAATCTGTTCGGTTCGTGAAAACGCGACGCAGAAAAATGGAGAGCAATTCGACGTGGGAACAACAGATGCTGATTAATGAACTCGCTCAAGGAATGGAGCAAGCTAAGCAGCTTCGGTTTTACTTGTGCGCGACTTCTCCTTCCGAGGCTCAGGACTTGCTTCTGCAGAGGATATTGTCTTCTTATGAGAGAGCTCTATCGATTCTCAAGTCGAGTGGATCAACGGGACAGTTCCAATTAGCTGCGCCAACATCAGGTGCACCAGAGTCATCAATATCTGTTGATGGAAGTCCAGAAAGTGAGGAGATGAACAAAACATTCAGGGAACATCAAGAACACAGAGATACATCAAAGAAGAGGTACTTTTTTTTATTATTATTTTGTGAGTTGATCATGATTTGGGATTGGCAATTTTTCAATTTCAATCCTAATATGTTTCTCAATTGGCTTATGTTTTCAGAAAAATGTTGCCAACATGGACAGAGCAAGTAAGAGTTACCTCTGAAAATGGAGTTGAAGGACCTAATGATGATGGATATAGTTGGAGAAAATATGGACAGAAAGACATTCTGGGAGCTAAATATCCTAGGTATTGTCTTGTTCTACATGGAAGACTGATTTCAATAATCGAGATCCAATAGAAAGTTGATGTAGATTTCAATCTAATAAAAAAATACATACATGTTTGTAGAAGCTATTACAGATGCACGTACCGGCACATTCAAAATTGTTGGGCAACAAAGCAAGTGCAAAGGTCTGATGATGATCCCAATGTTTTTGAGATCACGTACAAAGGGACGCACGCGTGCAACCAATCGAATAATGCAGTTCTGCCAGAAAAACAAGAATTGAACCATAAAGCACAGCAACAAAACCAAATGCTTTTGGACTTGCGAGCAAAACTCAGAGTCGACACGGAGGGCCTAGACAGTAAAGAGATCCCACCCCACTTCTCATTTCCATCCACATTTGAAAGTCGTATTTTCCCAATCTCCACGCTTGATGTTGCTGATGACACTCACTTTCCTTGGGTTGTATCTCCAGCACTGTCTGAATCAAATTACTTCTCGGCATCGTCAACCTACGAGATGAGGAGATTTAGGGGTGTTCATAATTTGGAATCTGACATTGCTGAATTAGCTTCAGCCCATGCTTCCACAACCAATTCTCCAATTGGAGGAATGGAGTTTCCTGTAGAGCTAGATCCAAATTTTCCATTCAACATCCAAGGATTTTTCACATAATCCAGCTTTAAGTAGACATTAAAGAAGAACTGATGGGATTATGCATAAATACTAAATTGTGATTGATCCTTGTGGTTTTACAAGTCACCAGATGTCTCAATAATAAATATTGTTGTCTAGTTTTTATGTACATAAACTATGCTTTTAGCCTTGTTGAATTTCAAGCATGCTTAAAACGAAAAGAAATTTTGTATGTTGTGGCAGCAGCTGCAATAATTTTTGAACCAATGCTATTTGTGCATAGCTTAGGTTACATATTTAACGCTTACAAATATCCGTTATTTTACATCACATCATCTCCACAAAACATATACGTATGAACATCATTTTCCATAATTTTTTTGAAATAATTACAAGGTAATATTATATGGTACGACATCCCCTTATTCGCGCAAAATAGTGACATTTTAATATGTTATCCTAAAGTTTCTATTTCTGTATGCACGGATTTAATTACAACTATTATATAAACGCAATAGTGCAAAATCTGACTCCATAATCTATTTCTGGAATAAGTTCCAGTTTTTTTGGTTGATAGTTCATTCATCATTGCTTATTATTATTATTAAGCATGGAAGGTGTGACTGTTTTGTTAGAGGAGTTTAAGGAACTCTAACCAACACAATTCCTTGCCTAACTCTATTTATCTAGTGCATCACACTTGTATTTTTCTGCCATTGTCTCTTAAGATTTTATTCGACTTCCTAGGTTTGGTTCAGAGTTAGCCTTCAATTTCCAGGATTTGCCTGTCATTGTGAGACATATCAGACAGGTTACAACAAGACTTTACTCTGCGTATTTTTACATCCTTTGACGTGTTGTAACAATGTCTAGCGCTGTCTCGTCATCTTTTCACCATAATTTTCCATCACTCCTTCCAATCTGTTTGTTAATAGAATAAAGTATATTTGAAAATTGTGTTCGGTAAATAAAGTAACTTAGGTACGTTTACTTAATTTTTTAAGTGTAACTAACATGCAATGATTTGTCTGTATTTGGTTCAAGGATCAACCATGGTATCAATGGAAAAAGTATTTCCGCCTTGGGTTTTATTCAATCTGAATAATAAACCATGTTTTCCGGTTCGGGTAGCTTCAAGAAATACAAAATCAGTTATAATTAATTGCTTCAAGAAAAGAAATTATTCCGTTCAAGAGAAATTGGAGCCTCTGTGGGACGATGGATATGGGACTCAAACAGCTAAGGATTACTTGGAGGCAGCAAAGGATATGACTGGGCCGGATAATGGACCACCACGGTGGTTTTGCCCGATTGAATCCGGGCCACCGATTAAAGATTCGCCGGTTCTTCTATTCTTACCAGGTATTTGCAATGTATTTATAAACCCATTTAAGATAGATTTCTGCAAGGTGACAAGAAAATTCGACTCAATAAGTAATATATATATATATTATCCTTGAGCTTGCCTTGCGCAGGGATTGATGGAGTGGGCATGGGGCTCATAGTGCACCACAAGGCTCTTGGCAAGGTTTTCCAAGTCCAATGTATGCATATTCCTGTATATGATCGAACGGCGTATGAAGGGCTGGTGAAATTTGTTACGGACAAAGTGAGAAGTGAACATGCCTTGTTTCCAAATAGGCCGATCTATTTGGTGGGAGAATCTTTTGGAGGATGCCTAGCACTTTCTGTTGCTGCTTCTAATCCCACAATAGATTTAGTAGTAATATTGGTGAATCCAGGTACCCAAAATCTTTTCTTTTCTTTTCTTTTGTGACATCAGGGATACGTCTCTAACTAATATTTTTGTCACTTTATTGCACTGCAGCAACATCATTCAGCAGGTCACAACTTCAGTCTATGCTCCCTTTCGCGGAGGCTTGTCCGAAACAACTTCTTTACCTTTTTGGCCTCAACCCAATCAAGATGGCAAATGTTAATGTCCATAGTCCATTTTCTCCTGCCAAAAAACTGGAAAACTTGTTTCTTCATGTAAAAGCTCTGGTGGAAGGTGCTACTCTCATTTCTCATCTTTTACCAAAGGAAACTTTATCCTGGAAATTTAAGTTGCTTAAATATGGAGCTGCACATGCCAATTCACATCTCCATGCTGTGAAAAGTGAAGTACTCGTGCTTGCAAGTGGCATGGATAACATACTTCCTAGCGCTACAGAAGCCAGGAGACTCTTTGATTCGCTCCAGAATTGCAAAGTCAGGTAATATTTAAATCATCCCGTCTAAAAGATTAACTAACTCTTAAACGGGAATCAGACAAGGTGAGATTAGACTGAGAGGTTTAAGGAATTAAAAAGACATTGTCCAACTTCTACGTTCAGAACCGCTATTGATTTTAGATTTATTCTTCTTTTTTCGTTTATTATTGCCATGGATTAGGATTACGATTTTATTTATTTAAACTTAGCCATAATCAGGTACTTCTGCGACAATGGCCATACCCTTTTGGTAGAAGATGGGATCAATCTCTTGTCTATCATCAAAGGTACTACCAAATACCGGCGTTCTAAAACCCATGATTTCGTCTCAGATTTCCTCCCTCCCAGTAAGTCAGAATTCAAGGGCTTCTTCAATCAACTTCTGGGATTATTCCGCCTTGCTACAAGCCCTGTAATGTTTTCAACTCTGGAAAATGGAAAAATGGTGAGGGGCCTTTCGGGGATTCCCGATCAGGGCCCGGTTTTGCTAGTCGGTATTCACATGTTTTTCGGCACGGAAGCTGGAGGAATTGTTGAAGAATACTTGAGAGAGAAGAAAATCGTGCTTCATGGACTTGCACATCCTGAAATCTTCTCGGAAAATATTGAAGCTCCTTTGCAGGTTATTTCTGGGTACGATGGTTTTAGAGTATTCGGGGCAGTTCCTGTAACAGCAAGAAACTTGTACAAGTTACTGTCGAACAAATGTCATGTTCTTCTCTATCCCGGCGGTGTTCGGGAGGCATTACACCGGAAAGGGGAACAGTACAAGCTATTTTGGCCGGAGGAACCCGAATTCGTAAGAATGGCATCTAGATTCGGGGCGAAAATTGTTCCGTTCGGAGTAGTTGGTGAGGACGATATACTGGAACAGTTTCTTGATTACAATGATGTGATTAATATTCCTCTTATGAAGGAATTGATAAAAAGAAGAAATAATGTTATCCCCCAAGTAAGGACAGGGACTCCAGTGACAGGAGAAGTAGGAAATCAAGATTTTTTTATTCCAGGGATTTATCCGAAAATTCCAGGCCGGTTTTATTTTCTGTTTGGGAAGCCAATTGAAACAGAGGGAAGGGAAGAGCTTATGAAAAACAAACAAGTTTGCAAGGAACTTTATTTGCAGATACAATCTGAAATCACAAGAAATATGGATTATTTGCTTAAGAAGCGAGAGGAGGATCCATATCGCCACGTATTTGAAAGGACAATGTATCGAGCTTTTTCGGGTCCCGTTGATCAAATTCCGGCGTTTGATCCGTGAATTCTGCTAAGCATGTTACATGTATGAATACAAATAATGAAAGGAATACGAGTAATTGTAACTCTTTCGTCTATTCAATGAAAGTGACATAGCCCCCGTTTGAAGATTGATTATGTGGCTGTTTGGTCCACCATAATTTTTCCAAATACCCATTTCAGAAGAGTAAAACATTAAAATAATATTGTAGTTGTCTGAATGTCAGTCAGACACACAAGGAAACGGTCACAAGCTTGGGAATGAACTAACTTGCCCTTATCGTCCAGTTTGCACATAGAAAACTTCACACTTTTGAACACAAAAGGGCATTTTCGAAAGATATGTTAACCGGCAGGTGCCAAAATGGCTTGCTCATGCCAAATGCCCTTTAATAACCATGTCATCGCTCCCGGTAGAAGCCAGTGTCATACCGCTCATGTCCCATTCCATCTGCCATACCTGTCGACAAAATAAAATATTAGCTATGCCACTTGGCCATTAGATTTACGCCTGTGTTTGGTAAATGTCCTTTTTGTGTTTATAAACCACACAATTTCTCAAATCACTTTTTAACCACACACTTTTCTCTCTCCAATTTTCAACCACTATTTTTTACCTCAAAATCATAAATAAACAGTTTATAAACCAAACAGTGTTACCAAACGGAGGCATAGTCAACTGTTTTTCACCATAATTATTTGCATGTTTTGCTAAGCTTAAAAATCTTATATATAATATGTGTGCGCGGTGTCACGGCCTGGTTTTTCCCCTACTCATGTGGCACGGCAAGGATCATACATTGTCGGATTATTCGGGATGTGCACTAACATGACCTATGCAATTGCAGGTAATATCAATAAGCCCCTTCCTAAAGTTCTGCTATACATGCATCATAGCTTGCTGGCCCGTGTGTTGGAAAAGGCTGACCCGTATGCTTGCGAGCATCTCGGGTGCCGGACGGCAGGTCCGTCACAGCGGGCTTACTTGTGAGTAAATAAGTTTTAAAAGAATCGAAATTTTTAATGGTCAGAGTTGGGAAAAAGTTACTTGTTTTGAAGTAACACTTGTCTTATAAGTAAATTTTTCACATATAAGCAAGAAGAAAGTAACCTATCTGGACATATTTGTAAACAAAAATTTACTTAAGCTTGACCAAAGGTTGTTTGAGCAAGTATATGAAATCGCAGGGGAAGTCAATACCTCACCGTCATGACCAGATAGAACAGCAACCTTCTCTGTGAAGAGCCTCCCATTTGAATCAAGGTTTGATCCAAGTTGCCAGATGGCTATGCCCTTGTGCGAATGGCAACAGCTATCAATTCACATGGCCTGAAATTCATGAAATAATAAAAAGTAAATAACAATTTGTTCAACAAGCTTAAGCTTGGATCCTACAACAATATTCATAGTATTATGACGACTTCTTGCATAAAGCAGTACTCCTTTATCATTCACTTCACGTGTCTGCAATTTAAGCAAATTCAACATGTACCAGTATATATAAAGTAATGCCATACAGGACCAATGGTGCTATAACACCACCTTGTGTGGCAACACATGGTAAGTCCAATTAAATGGATCTTATAACACCACATTTAATTGGATTTATCAAGACCACCTATATGCCTGCCACATAGGATGTTTGACTGTTTGTGGTACTAGATAACATTATTCTAATATATAGGATTCATTGTCTAGGAATAAATTAATTCAATTCTGCAAAAATTTCAAGTTATGTCAAAATATCAAATCCTCTATGTTCAGATCTGACCTACCTTTTGTTTCTTTGATAGTTAACCATTCCTACTCGATAAAAGTTAAACGGGAAGTTTATGAAGGGGAGTGAGAAATCCTTCTGTTTCAAGCTCCCCTAAGCAGCATTAAGTTAGTTCTCCCCGAAGAAGCTTATCAAGAAAAGAGAGGAGGAAATATTGATATCTCTGCTACCTTCCAACATTTGGTGCCCACGCAAGCAAAAACGTGATCACCCTTTTCCTCTGGCAAAGCAAATTCTGCAACTGGAAGCCATCTTTGATGATCCTGATCAAACTCCCAAACCTGTCAAAATCTATAATGAGTACATCGCGAATGAGCATCCATACACATGCACAAATCTAAGAAATGATCAGATAAGAGACCGCTACTATGGGATATAAAATATGATCGTAACAACTTAAGCAGGATGTAGTAAATCAACTGGTTTTGTATCCACAGAAGGGCCAACCATCAAATTATGAAAACTGAGACGTACAAAAGCGTACATGCCAGAAGTCCCAAATTGAAAACGTATTCCCAAAACGTATGATGCCATATTACTCAAAAAATTAACACGTAAGTCATAATGTCGTGTAACTGTGCAAGTCAACTTCTCATAATATAGAAAAAGTGTACCAATTTCCCCTGTTTTTTTACATGTGAACACATCAGAGCAGAAACATATAGAGAAAGGATCAAAATGTGTACCTCGGGGGAATTAAGAAGGGGGCTATTCGAGCTGAGGCCCAAGATAAAGCTTGATTACTGGAGTTCACCTTTTTGTGGATTCCAAGAGATGGATGCAGACGAGCATGAAGCATTCCCAAGCTCAGAGACCGAATCTATTACGTTTTGAAATTCAGCCTACAAATGTATCAAAATAAACTTTCTTTAATGCTGAAAATATTGATGTGCAAGGCATGAATAACCCAAACCAGTGTTCCATCGATGGTGAATGACAGGAAAATCCAAGTATCTAAAACATATATTGTGCTTCTCTAGTAGAGTCAATAATGAAGATTAATTATTATGCTTTGATGGTTTACAGCCTTACATCATAAGCAGTTCAAGTGCTATCAGTTAAAGCACAACCCAAATGATGTTCAAAGACTTGATTAATTTAGCCTCGTACCTGGCATTTAAGTACTATGGAAGCTAATTAGGTGAAGTCAAAATGAAAAACAAGCTTCCCGTTATGTTTTGGACTTTTGAATAAACTACAATTCAAATGCATTACAGGTAGGTACTTGTGAACACGATCACTTTTAAGAGAACGAGAATTGTGGTTGTGTTCATGTCTAAAGTGCAACAACACTCCATCTCCAATTTACGTGGCTATGCCAACAGATGCTTCTGTTAAGCAGCAAAATTACACATTAAAATAAAACAACGAAGGAAAAAAAATAACTGCAATTGCCACTTCTCAAATTCAAGTGGATCTAGAAGCTCAAAGATTCTCACCTGTCCATCTAAATATGTAGCAAACTGTGCAGAAAGTAAATTCATGAATAAAAAGTCAGCTTATTATAAAATTATGACATGTTTTTATATACTAGTAGCAAGCACGTGCGATGCACGTTTTATGTATAAAGATTAATTAAATGCGTAATGTTTTTGTAGTACTAATACTATTTTCATCTATTGCTTTGTCAACATTGTAATGAGTTGATAATAATTTATTTAATACTAAATAAACAAAAGAGTATAATATGAAATTATATTATAACAATGTAAATTTTTAAATAATAAATTAATGTAATAAATTATTTAATGTGATTAAATAGGGATAAGGGTGTATAGTTAAATATATAATGGTAAAATGAGTATTCAAAATTTTCTCCTCCATCCATACTTTTTAAATATTGTAGATGTAGATTGTAATTTTGCTAGTGATTTTAAGGTTGAAGGGATTTTATTTAAACCATTTACTGTAATTGCACAAAAAGATTGAGATGGTCCAGCAAATGAAGATCTCTGTATCAAGCTGATCTTTATAGGAAAATATGTGTCCATTAAGATAACCATGGTTTATCTACCCAAGCTAATTTGTAAGTTGACGGTAGCAGTGGGTGGCAATTTATGTCATTCAAAGCTTGTTCAATATCATAAATACGGGCTTGCAAATCTCAAGCAAAATCATACGGCTTTAGCATTACTGACTTCCCCCCCTTGCGATCTTACGCTACATCAGCCTTACCCTCAACCTTGTGATGGAAACGAAAACTTAGGCAAGAAGAAGGAAGGTAGAACACGAGCTTTAAATGAATCTTTGGGAGACGTTTAAGGCTAGACATGTCTAGATCCTTCCGTTAGCAAAATGTTGTCTTCCGTCTAGACAATTCCGTCCCTGCGTTTGCCTGTTCTGTCCCTTGCGTGCTTTCTATTTTGTCTCTGCATCCTGCTGGTTCCATCTACCTGCAGCCTATATTATTGCTATCTAGAACATTCCGTCCAAACGCACAACATCTTGCCGCAACTAGTTATTGATTATAGTTGGCGGCCTATTTACATCCCGTGACACAATTGGTTTAAGATAGAGATAGGGGAAAAACAAATATATCTTAGCTAAGTAATGTCTACAAGTCTGTTGCGACACTTCAAATAGGATGACATGTTTGTGTCCGACACGTGAAATATTATATATTTGTAACTCAAAGTTATTATTCAATAACAAATACTCATATTTAAAAGATTTCAATAAGAAGATTAATAACATATATAAAACTAAATTTATACTTATAAATGAAGAATTTAAACAATTTAATCAACAAACCGACGCTGTGTCGTGTCAATATTTTTTTTAAAATCGAGTATCGACGTATCCGACATGTATCGTGTCGGATACACGCGTCCGTATCTTTGCATCATAGGTCTACACTAATGGTTTATGTATCTCATTTTCACTTGCGGCATAACAAATTTTAATGTAGGAAGATTATATCAGTTAAATGCACCGACACACATGTTCTTGTCGGTGAATCATAGGTCTACACTAATGGTTTATGTATCTCATTTTTTACTTGTAGAGTTTACTAAAGTACTACAAGCAAATATAACAAGTTTTAATGTAGGAAGATTATATCAGGTAACATCTCAAATTCTTGATGCTCCCCTTCTTTCCTTCCAAACAAAATAAGTTGTTCCATTTTTGTATCTTATTTAATCACTATTAGGATAAAAGAACTTGAAGAGATGCTTAGGCCATCTCCAATGATAGTGTACAATAAAGCTATTTTGTAATTTGCATCATCAAGTTGGATCGTCTCCAATGAGGAGATGTAAATTACATTTCCGACAAAAAAAAAAAAAGAAGTAAATTTACACCTTATTTTACATCTTCACATGGAACAATTCCACCCAAAATAGCTATCAATCCATAAAGTTTTTGTGCGAGACATGCAATTTAAATCTATTATAAATTACAATTAAAATTTTTATATTTAATCTGCAGATAAAAATTCTGCGAGCTAAAAAAAATATGCAAAACTATCCATTGGAGCAAAATTTTGATTTAGATCTATCGGGATGTAAATGGGATACAAAACTGATTTTGGAGATGCTAATTTACATTTATTTTTACACCATCATTGGAGATGCTCTTAACAATTCAAAGTTCCAACGCGAAAAATGTTTAGTGTTTTCTTATTTGACACATTCTCTCTTGCTCTTAATATCTTATTACAACTTTTTGGAAGATTTCATATAACATGTATTTACCTTATATTCTTTTGATAAGAAGGATTTTGTACTATACTGCCAATAAATAACAAAAGGATATGGGAAGTATACAAAGCCTTTCAAGGTTTTGTGAACCAACTTTACTACTGCACGTCATAAAATTGCAGAGGGGGATTTATAAGCAAATAGTAGGAAGACTCAACAGTTTCAGACATGTACAATAATCTCCAAATTGAAAATCTAGAACTTGACTTGCGCTTCTTTCAAAACATTTGCACAACTTCCAGAAAAATACATCAACGTCCAGAGGATGACAAGAATGAACAATGTTTAACCACGTCGTGAAACAGAAAGATACCAGAAAATGTAGTTGCTGATACACAATATCCAAATGATGACAAAACATAATAATGGAAGAAAATCAAGCTCTACCAAATGTGGAAAATAATTGGCAAGCTGCAGCCGAAAAAATAGATAACAAGAGAATCATGCAAAAGTTCAGTATTCCACAGGACCACAGGTTGTCCCACATTCAATAACATAAAATCTAGCTTCCATATTCCTATGAAAAGATATAAGCCAATTCACAAATCAATTTTAGTCATCATTTATATCACTTTTAAAACTAAGACTTTCTACAAGAGTAAAACAAAATGGAAAATTGATTAAGTACCTTGTGTGACCTCTTCCCACAAGGACAATGTTCCATCAGCACTAATGCAAGCAACTGCATCTCCATACTCTGGTGGAACCCAATCAACTTTCAAAATGCTTCTGCCTTTGACCTAATTTTTTATCATGCTATAACAGGTGATCAATAGAATCAAACTTCATCTGAAGAAATTTTAACCAATCAGATTTCCTCCGGATATCAAATAAACACTCAGCAAAAAAAATTATGTTAACATAATGAGGCTTAAAAAATAAACCATGGGTATTAAACACACCATAATTGCTTGTAGCCGAATTTGGTCGGGTATTCTGAGGAAATCAACCCAATTAGGATTGGTGCTCAATACCCACCTTGGAGATAAATAGGATGATGTTGAAAAGGGATGAAATAACTTGACTTATCGTGATCTTTTTGGGTATCTAATTTGTTGGGGCTTATCTCGGTTTTAAAGGAGTTCAAAATATGTTGGAGACTATCTGACTTCTATACGTTACCTCTATTCTTGTGATATAATATTCAGACTGCTTTTGTTTCAAAACCATTCTGTGCGTGAAGTGAGTGGAGACTTCTGGTTGCTTAAGTGAGATAAACCCACAGAAAAATATTAAGCCTATGTTCCTGCCTTTCTTCGTGGTAGTGCACTGCCCATTAATTTTGGTCTTCTTCGTGAAAACTCTCTAGTTCTTGCTTCTCTTCATGGGTTGCTTTGCTTGCTGCTTATTCACTGAGTCTTGTTCTTCATCTATTCAGTTGGTGATTACCCAGTACAACCTTGTACAAATCTCCAAGATGCGGTGTTGCACCTTGTGGTTGTGGATCAATTTTTTGCGCCAAAACAAAAGGGGAAATCAAATACATTTTAGACTAAGTTTTCTTTACTGTTGATTTTGATTTAATTGCTTTAATTCGATCTAACTTTTTGATTTGTTTGAATTGTAGGTTGGATCAATGCATATCAATATATGCATTACAACCTGAGGAATGTTGCAGCTTCATTGTGATTAATTGACTGTGTTACAGTCGCAATGCTCAAAGCAAATGTATATGGTAAAAGATAGCTGCTCTATGTAGTGTACAAGTTATAATAAGAAAACTTTTAGAACACTTTTCTTCCAAAAATTACATTGACGAATGTGTGTATATATATGTTCTCAAAACCCACAATTTCATATTTTCGTATTAAATTCAATTTCTCCATTAAGTTAGAATAATCCGTTCCCTCAGAACGCCACATCATATATATTTCATTCAATGATTTTATAATGTACACACGCAAATGCAAGCTAGCACGCACACACGAACAGCTTAAGATCTCCATTTGCATTAAATATTACCAATTTCCTTTAAAAGGAATTCCTTAAAGCGTATACCCATTTGGGGGCAGAAGAATATCTGAATTTCTAAAAGAATGACAAAAAAATTCAAAATAAAATACTAACAATGAGCTGGCTATACCAACCTTAAATCTGGCTGTACAGTTAAATGTTGAAGAAGCTGGGTCTATTGAATCATAGATAGGCCAATTCCAAAGAGCTTTGAATTGGGAAATGGAGTATACCGTTGATTCTAAACCCTAATTTGAAAGTGGAGTCTGGAAAATTCGTGTTTTAGAGCATGTTTGGAAATGTGAAAAAAAAAAAAAAAAAAATTGATTTTTGTATTTTTTTTTTCTTTGAACGTGTGATTTAAAAATGTTGAAATGTCAAAATTTGTCAACTTGATTAAGAATGGATTATTGAGATTAAATATGAAAAGTTGTGGTACCAAGCTCTTAACCTCTAATTGGGCAAACTATGTAAAAATACGTTTTTGTCCTGGGCATACTTTAGGCCTGTTTGGTAGGATTTATATCAATTTAAATGGGAATATAAATTATTTGATTGATTTATTTGTATTTTGTAGATAAAATGTGGGATTAAAAATTGAAGAGAGAAAATGTGAATGGTTAAAAAATAGTATGGAAAATTATGTAAATTAAATTTATTGTCTTTTTTATCTTTTTCCTAAATTAAATGTGGCCGCCGGACCAAGCCTTAGTTAGCAAATACTGAAGTGACATGAAAAATCTGTATTGTTGGCAGTCACAGAATTGAGGGTTCGAATCCTGACAAATACTTTGAATTTGACCTCCTTGTGATTTGAGAATTTCAGATGACAAGCTTCAGATTCTAACTAACTAAGGTTTATCTCACGATTTACCTCTTCCACGAGGCTCTAGGGACGGGGTTGTTACGGTTGCGGTTCAACCTTTTATGAAAAAAATATGCTTTTAAGCAACACAAATCCTCAAACCATTTTTTAACCATACAAATTTCCTCTCTCCATTTTTCAACCATATATTTTATCTTAAAAACATAAAAAACATGTTGTTAAACACAAAACATTTAACAAACATAACTTTAAATTAATTAATTATTTTTTGAATGATAGCGTATCCTCGGTGCACTAGGCTATCAAAGAGTTGTTTGATTTGGTTCGATTCAATTCGGTTCTTTTAAAATTTTAAACTGTTATGTTTCTAAAAATAAAAAAAATTCGATTCTGATTTTAGTTCTGGTTTCGGCTCTAGATTCAAAACCAATAACCAGAACCAATATAACCAAACACAATTTTTATTTTTTTTAAAAAATACGAATTTCCAAAAAATAAAATAAAATCAATCAATTCTTAATTAATACATGTTATCCATCCATTTGTCATTAAACATTACCCAATATCAACATTACAATAACTACAATCAAAACAAGTAAAAAATAAATAAATAACTAGATCTATATCATTTATCTTCCACGGGTTCTGTCGTTCAACTTCAAGCCTTCAGTAATCAAGCTTTCAACCTTCAGTTTTTCAAGAATCAACAAACGATAAATCTCCACTCTCAATCACGCAATGAATTGTCATCTTGTTTTCAAATATTTGTTGGACTTGTGCAGCAATTACCCGTGAATGTGGAAAATTAGTAGAAGAAATTGAAGATTTTTCCCACGGAGCACATACACGTGAACGAAAAGGTACGTTATTGTCTGGAAGTTAGTGTATATTTTGATATCAGGAACAAAGGTGATTTTTGGATTCGCATCTTGAACAAGACCAGTGACATTACTTTCTTAAAACTCTTACGAGTCGGAATCAGAATCGAACGGTTCGATTTGGATTCGATTCTTCTTTTACAAAGAAAAATTTTCGGTTCTAGATTAGGTTCAATCCCTTGGGAACCAAAACCATATGGAATAACGCCAAACCTACATTGCACTACATGAATTGTGAGAAATTGAATAACGCATAGCAAATTGACAAAATTTGTTAAAAATGCTTCTCTAATACACTACCGTGGATTACAATGTTAAGATGACGTGGCGTAAAAAAATTAGACATTGTAAGGTGCTCCATCTACTTCTAGACGCTCCGTTGGATATGATGACTCGATATTTTTAAAATTTTATAATTATTTCAATTATTTTGTGAATTAGTTACTAATTTTAAATTTTAAAAAAATGTCAATTTCTTTCATCAATTTTTCTTTTTAAATGTCAAAACACTTGCACATCTATTTATAATTTTTAATTATTTTGTGAATTAATTATTAAATTTAAATTTAAAAAATGCCAACCCCTTTCATCAAATTTTAAAAAATATGTCAATTCACGTGCACTTCTATTTTTTAAATTTATGATTATTTAATTATTTGTTGAATGAGTTATTAATTTTAATTATTTTATGAATGAATTATTAATTTTTAATTAGTACTACAAACATTTCAATGACATTTACTTTTGTTTGGTGAATTTTTTATTTCAAGATAAAATATTTGATTTAAAAATATGTGTGGTTAAAAAATAGTTCAAAAAAATATTTTTTACAAACTAAAACAAAATCACCAAAGTAACTATAATTTATCAGTTAATTAATTATTAATTTCAAGTCTCTTGTTATTATTTTAATTATTTTTTAAATGAGTTATTTATTGTAAATTTAAAAAAAAAATGTCACATAATCAATATTATTGAAACGTCGAAGGAATCATTAGAGAGTAAATTTTAGATATCTCCGTCTATTTATCTACATTCTCTAGAAGTATGTCTATTTTATTGTCATATCAGCACAATTTCACATAATGCATTGGAGATGCTATTGTGAGAACATCCGTTTTCAAATTTATAGTAATTTTGTTCTTTTGGTTATTGGTTTATAATTTGAGAAATTGATTAAGTATTAAAAACCAACTAAAGTGACTTCATGTCAACTTCGGCCAATCATTCAAACCCGACCCTATCCGTTTAGGCAAAATAATTTGTCACTTTGCCGCTTCGGGCGTAGAAACGAGGATCGAAATAATTGAAAGAGAATTGAGATTTCTTTGCATATATCAAATGGTATATTTAGTGTGTCGAAACGAATATCGGATGAATGAAAAATTACAGAGAAATGAAAATTTTGGCCATGCAATCGCATGGTATAAAACTAAACGATCACACGTGAAACAATTTCTGATTATTTTCGCTCAAAGCCAAACAATCGCGCAGCTTATAATCATGTGATCGCATAGTAATACGAAAAGTCGTGTCTTTTCGAAGTGGTGCATAGTTCAGTTCCATACCACTTCATTCTCAACCCTTGATTCTATACAAATAGGACCCTTGGGATGTCCTATTCCTCACACCAATGATATGCAAACATAATATCATTCTCTCATCTTTCCTAAAACAAAATTATTGCATTCTTCTTGTATAAATTTTTGTTTTCTTTCATTTTCATTTTGGAGTAGAAAGCCACATGCTTGTGTTTTGGAGTACTACAAACACAAGTGGTAGTCATTGTATCTTGGTAGTTGATTGCCATAAATCGTAGGTACCGTTGTAGGGCAAATTCGACTTAAGGACAAAATGTTCAACACCCATGACTTTGTATCTTTTCTTTTCTTCTCTTTCGTTTTATTGTTTCCTTGTCGTTTGTAACGATCTGGCTCCCTTGCTGGGTTTAATGGTAGTGGGTTTCTAAGAATTTTTTTACTTAACCCCTAGGTACAAGGTTCCAAACCCATGAAAGGTAAAAATCCACTTCCTGGAAATGAGGCGGCGGCCCTTGAGGACCAAGACGACCAGGGGGAGTGGAAAGACCATGAGTACGACACGGAGAAGGCCCTAGCGAGGGAGTCGGGTCGTTACAAAAAAGCCGCCTTTTTTAAATAAAACAAAACCGTCTACTTGAACAAACAGTGAAATAATAATGCCCCCACAAATTGAACAAATTGTGGCATGATTTTTATTTCTTTTATATCTTTCTCTAAACATTTACACAACCATAATATTACTCAGAGGGTGGTTGTATTCATAAATGTTAACATTCATGTGGTTTTGGTTGTCGAACCATACCGACAAGCCGGCATGTACTTAATTTTTACCACAAATTTATTTTTTCCCCTTTATTTCTAATTTCAATTTAGTCATGAATGAAAATTTGATGCAAATATAAACGAGGCACATCACAAACCAAGTCATGACGTGAAAGAATGCTAATGACAGATAATTAAGTTGCAAAGATTGTCAAACAAACACAATACAACTTTATTTCGTTGCTTTGATGACACTTCATGAGTAATTAGCGTAAAGCGTTAGAGAAAACGTTAATCAACTCATTTCAGGCTTCGTCAACCACGAAAAAATTTAGTCCCCTGTTTGGTAACACTACCTTTTTAGATCTTAATCTAATTCAAAGTCAACACCTATCTTAACCACATTTTTTATGTTATCCAAATAAAACTGTGACAAAAGACTCATTTCTAAGAGTTTAATTAACTTTTGAATGATATACAATCGCTTATGTAACCAAGTTGATCAATTAAAAACGTCTATTTTGAATTATTATTATTTTTTAAAATATGGACCATAAGAAGACAAGTCCTTGTTGATGAAGATGTTTCCATGACATCTTAATCTTAATATATATAATAATAGTATAGTCGTCAAAAAAATTCACACATAGTTTCCCGCCATTTTTCCCTGCTATTTTAGGAAACTTTGTAATTTTATTAATTATTTTAATAATTGAATTAGGAAACTTCAATTAATGCAAAATTAATTATAGGGGACATGTAATAAATGACCTATTGATTGTAAAAAATAAAAAATCTATAAAAAGATCAAATTGTATATTATTTTTATTCTTTTGACAATTATTGTAATATTTTGAAGTCAAAAAAATATGCAATATAGGTGTCAAATTCATGATCTTAACGAGAAGTTCAATACAAGTTAACAAATGAGAGCAAACTCTAAATATATTATTCTTAAAATTGCCTCAAATAATAAAGGTAAAAGTTTTACTTATACTTTTTACTTTTTTCAATATTCAAATTCAATCTTTTTAATTTATCTCATCTAAGTGATAAAATGATATTTATCATTTCTTACCTAACTTCAATTTGACATAAATGATTAATTTCAAATCTTTTTTCTTATCAAATTAAAAGAAATAATGATATCCGATCTTTCTAAGTAAATTCAATTAAATCATTTTAATTTCTACAACTTCGGGTTTCGATAAACTCTTTGGTAATTTTGAAATTAATTTTATAAATTTACTCATTTTGTTCATTTATCTATTTTTTAATTTTTATAAATTTAAAATAAAATCAATTTGTAAAATATATATTACAGACTTTAACAATTAATTCATTGAATTTTATAGAAAATAAAAATATAAGGTTTTACCAAACTTATTCTATTTAAAAATAAAATATAGTCCATACATTTATTTAACATGCACAAAAAATAGTTTTTTGTGTGTGTGGGTAACATGACCATTTTCAATACTTTGTGAAAAATAAAATGTCACATTGTATTTGAAACCATTGAATATGAGTAAGTTTGATATAAACTATAGAAATGATTTTAAATGTGTGATTGAAAGTGAAAGAAGGTAGTATAAAAAATAAAATAATTGTCAAATCAATCAATTGAGTGGTTAAAAATTGATTTTCTTTTTTTAGAATATGTGGTTAAAAAGTAGTATGTGCAATTTTGAAAAATTAGTTTTAAAATAATATGTGGTTGTTAATGAACATTAAAAAAAAGTATTTTTGAATAATCAATTCTATATGAATAAATAAACTAAGGAAACTAGATAATGAACAATTAACTGTTAAAAAAATTCAATTCATAACTTTTTTTTTTTTTTTTGATTTTTTGATATTTTGATTGTATATTGAATATACAATTTATGCATTAAAGTAAGAAATCTTATAGGGAGAAATGAAATTACAAATTATTCACAATTTGTGTATACAAGTTATTATTATTATTATTTTATTGTATTATTTTTATCGAGCATTATATTTTTACAACTTATTTAATAAATATTATTTATTCCGTGCATCGCACGGGTGCGATTACTAGTATAATTAATATACTCATTTTTATGTTCCTTTCCTATGTCGATCCAACCAAAACTTATCAGATCAACTTTTATATATTTATTTTTTTGTCATATATACTTTCCAAAATTTCAGATTTATGAACCAAATCCAATACTTGAATCGTGAAATATCAACACTGTTAAATAAAAATTAAAATCTCTTTCATTGCACTATTCAAACGTACTTGTCCAAATGGACAACATAGCACAGTAAATAGTAGCAGTCGATAATATCGTATTATTTGAGACTACATACACTAATTATATGTTTAGTGTACAATTACGGTTCACGAACATACCAGTAACTCGACATATTACCACTAAAATTTACAAAAATACCAACTTCTGTACATCAGGCACAATAAATCTCAATAGAAGTCGCCGTGAATCTGTCGGAGGCCGTTCTTCTTACCAAACTCCTAATTTCCGGCGAAAGTCCGTCGAACTCCGGCGCCTCTGGAATCGTAGAAAGTGTGCTGGACGTATCATAAGCAACATAAAATCCTTCACCTGATTTGTTTTGCTTCTGCCTGAAAACGGATCGGAGTAGCTTGTGAAAAGACCGCGACAATCTCCATGTTTTTTTGTTCGAGATTTGCGGGGCTGCTGCCGGCGGTGGTTGAAGGCGGCGATCGGATAAATGGGGCATCGAGAGAGTCCTTGAAGATATGGCGGAATCGAGTTGCTTTTCGAATGCTTTTCTCTCAAAGGAATCATACAGCGAGCTTCCACAATCCCAAATCGGAGGCTCCTTGGTAGTCTCTGATTGTTTTTCTTTCTGCCCTACTACTTCTTTTTTCTGCATGCTTCCGTGGCTTTGGAGGTGACGATCTCGAGTAGACAGTTTGGTCGAAGGTATGATTGATTAGACAGTTTCTATGAGACGATCGCCTCTCAAACGTGCAAAGGTTTTCTCGATTCCGGAAGGAGAATAGGAGATTGAGAGCGGAAGAAGTTTCCTTAACGTGTTTTTGTCTGATTCAAGAGGAAAATTAGTACAAGTATCCATAATATACTGTGTAAACTTTCATGGGGTGAAACGGTGGCGTTTTATGAGAGGTTGATGCTATGGTCAATTCAAACATCACTTTAATCACTTTCTTTGAAAAAATATTATCTAAATATTCTAATATTTCTTCGTTATTTTAAGAATAAATTTTCTAACATTTATTTTTTATTTTTTATAATGCATATCATCACTAATAATTTGTATAGCCGTTCGATATTATCTTTTACTTTAAATGTCTAACTGTTACAGCGATGAAATAAACAGAACATAACTAATGTGACATCATTTATTATAGATTAATGATGTACATTTGTTCACGGTTTATTAGACACATTTTCCGATAAATAAATGATACAATTTGTGTTAATATCTCTCCTGTATTTTTCTTTTTATTTCTTCTTTTTACCCTCTGCCATTTCACCACTTTTTCCTCTCTTGCCATATTATATTTTCAGAAGTTGAAAACCTCTTTTTCCTATCTTGCCATATTATATTTTTAGAAGTTGTTTAGTATCGAAGATGCTCTTAATATCATTGAGAAAAAATATTAATTTATTATTATTTGCATGAGAACATCATTTAAAAAAAATGTCAAGATAAACTGTTTGAAATTATTAATGCCAAAAGATAAGTGGGCCGAAAGTTATCGATCAAAAGCAATTAATGACGAAAGGATCGCATTACCAATTTGTTTAATTATAGACCACAATTTAATGTGTTGAGTTGACTCACTCTCTTCCCGTGAGAGTTTGATAGTTTGCAATTAAGAGGTTCACATGATCACACTTTGTCTTCATAAGAAAAATCAAAATTTTGATTATTAGATATTTGAATAAAGATCAGCTATAAATTGGTCCAAATTGAACCGCCCATTTACCCTCTGATTGCTAAACTTTGTTTACAAATTTTGTTTATAAACTAGTACGTGATAACATTTCGACTAATTAAATATTCACACCCACCATTTTATACTTTTCAAAAAATGTACGAACGAAATGTATTTTTCTCATGGCATGGTATACGTACTAAGCCCTAAGTGGTCATCTATTTAATGAGTGGAAGAAAGTAAATAAAGATTAAGAAACTCAAGCATTCAACTTCGACCTTATTCATGTTAAGAGGTAAAATTTCACATTGAATATAGATTAAAAAAAAGACAAATTTATAAGGATTTGACTACTTCTTATAATAATGTTAGACCGTTTAATATGGATCTTCAAATCTTAGTTAACATGGTATCAGTATTCATTAAGCTCCAAATAGTAATTCAATCTGATTAAGACTAAAATATGAGCAAACGAATTTCAAGATTAATTTGTTCAAATAAGTCACCATCTTACGGAGGCATGTTAAGAAATAAATTAAATCTCACATCGAATAAAGATGAAAACAAATATCATCAATTTATAAGTGAAAAAGTTTTTTAGTAAGATCTCGTCATCTCAACTTGTTGGTCTTATTGGTATTCACTTGAGGATGATACAAACTATAAAGATTTGTTAGTTCCAATTACCTAAACATTTTATAAGTGGATGATATAAAATTGTTTCACGCGGGTTCTCTCACTAACAATTAAAGTGAAATCAGAAGAATGTGTAAAGAATAACAATCCCTCGAGACAAAGTCTCATTGAGGGGTACTTTATTTATGAAGATTGCAGTGAAAACAAAACGCTTTCAAGGGGGCAAAGCACACAAACTACACTAGGATTTTGACAAGAAAAGGTAAAGATAACGAAAATTACATAATCCATGTAAAATACCTAAGTTTTTACAATATATACAAATTGCCTACAATTGCTTCCAATGTTTGAATTATTGATTTGCCGCCTTGATTTGTAAATTGCTTGGAATAACTGCTGCCCAACACGTTGTATAACCATCGCCCACTATTGATTGTCTCCAGTAACTCCCAAGATTTATTTTAACTGCTTCTTTAATCCCATTTGGCTTGGTTTTCCAGTTCTCTCTGTATTCATCTGATCGCCTTAGTGCCTTAGTAATCACCCAGTTGCCCAAGTACCTTAATTATTTCCCTGTCACCCAACTCCCTTCGTATCGCCCTCAATGGGCTATCATGTTTCAGGTGTTTTATGTTGGCCTTCGGCATTCTAGTGTCAACATTTGGGTCAAAACACATTTGGGCCAAACTTCTTCTAATGAATCAAACCCCTTGGACCATCGAATTGGACCTTCTGAGTTTGGGTATTTTTGGGTGTCAACAATTACCCCCAATATGACAAAATTAATATCAATTATTAATCTTGTGCCATATTCCTACATATTTATTTTCCACGATGCTTGGTACCTATCTTGTTTAGTGGCGTCCTTCCATATTCCCAAAAATGTAATATCACGTAACCCATATAAACCGTAAAACATGCCTCTTTATCGCACCACATTACCCGCGTTCAGTACTACCGCATCATCCACGTTCAGTATCGTGCCTCTTCTCTCTTCTATAAAGGGCACTGTTCATCGTCTTCATTTATCACCCAAACCTTCACGTTCTTTTAATTTTCTTTAAAGGTTCAACTCTTCTAGAAAATATGTCGACTTCGGAAAAGCAATCAAGAAATTCCATTACTTTCGAGGATTTCCAAGAACTCCTCGCTAAACCATACGTGAACCCTGCTTCCCTTTCACTAGCCATCCTTGACAATCATGAATTCTTTCTGGGCCCATCATTTAATAATTCTGATTATGTTGGACGAGTTGCCATGGATCAACTGTTTCCTTGTACTCAAAGCCCCCATTTTTTGAACCATTTTCCATTAAAACCAATTCGTGAGAAAAGTATTCTCACATGGCCAAAATCTGATACTACTTTTCGCCTTTGGCACACACATATGATGGGTCATGGTCCCACAAAAACAATTTTTGATCGTGCTAGAATTTCTGACCTATTAGAAATTGCCTTACACCCTCCAATTTATGATTCTGTCCTTTTTCCCATTGCTTTGAGTTTTTGGTCTGCTGAATATAATACCTTCATCTTTCCTCTTGGCCCAATGTCCATTACATTAAGGGATGTTGGTGCTTTAGTAAATCACCCACCTTTGGGTGACACAATATCTCTCGCCATCTTGGTTACTGCTGTTGCCCCGAAGTTTGACAAGAAATTCACTTATTCTTGCTCAGGCATGAAGAGATTTACAATAATAATCCTACTATTGAGTCCACTCATGATGAGCGAGTAGCTTTCCTCCAGGTGTGGTTATGTAAGTATGTTCTTTGTGTACCTAGCGTTAAACACTCCATGTCATATTTGCCTATAGCGCATGAATTAGCTCCTGGCAGGTCGCTGAATCTTTGTTCCTTATTCTTAGCTGCCTTCCATAGAGGCATGGCTTCTCTCCAACATCAATTGAGAAATAATGCATCTCCTACTGGCAGTGGGCCTCTTTGGCTTGCTCAAATGTGGTTGAGAGCATACTTTCCGTAATTTGGCGCTCCATCAGCTCCTCCTCTCTTAGTTAACTATTACGGGCTAGCTATCAATCGGCTAGCCCCTGTTGTCAAGCAAAGATGTTTTTACCTTCTTTTATAATTTGCATTCAATTCCTACATTTCCCCCTTTTTCTATTCATCATTCCTCTCCATGTGCAACCTCCCCTTACTTTGAATGACGTAAGCACTTTCTTGCCCGTTTGGTTCCAATACTTGACCGGCAAAGATTTGTTCCACGATATTGTTACTGGAACAAATGCCAAAGTAGGGATTGAGCTCTATGCTCCCCAATTTGTTGCTCGCCAACTCGGTTTCGGCCAAACATGGCCTGTCCCTCCCTATTTCTCTAAAGCTTGACTGAACGTTTCCATACTATTAGCAAAACAGAGGCTCAGGCCATCGAAGCTCGTAACAATCTTTTATCTGATGGTTTTGCTTTAGTGCCCTTCTGTCCTACCTCCATTGTCCATCCACTCTTTGAACAATTTTGGCCATTTATGAAACGCAAATCTTTTTTCAAATGATGTCAATCGCGCTTTCCACTTACTTGAAAGTTCAGGAACTTCTAATGCATCCCCAATTCGTGCTCTCCCTTTATCAATCAGGCCTACTTCTCCATAGTCCCCATCCACTCGTAGTAAACAACCTGCAATGGTTCTTGCTTCATCTTTTCTAGTTAGAGCAATAAAAGTTGTCTCTAGCCGCAAACGACCAGTTTCAATTTCTTCTGGTCTACCCGAAGATTATGAAGATGATGATGATGATGCTCCCCTTGTCATTAGGAGAAAGGTATTTGAGTCTATAGTCTTGTTTGTCTATCAAACATACCAATTAAAACATATATTAATGCTTTGCTTGGATTTTCAGAAAAGTAAAACTTCTTCCGTGAACATTTTGCCTCAACCAGTTCTTTCTCCATACAAGTCATCAAAGAGGGGATCTCATCTGAGAAGGAGCTTGAGGATCAAGGGTCTTTGCTCGCCCAACCGAAATCTTCAGCTCTTCAGGGCGTTGACCCCCCACATGTTGAACCAGAAGGTAGTGTAGTGTATTAACACTTTTATGTGCACCATCATTTACTCTTTTACTCATTGCAATTTATTCCTATGTAGATTTTCCTGTTGTGGTGGGAGCTAATCACCTAGATAAAGGTAAGGTTTGCTGGATCATCTAGTAGTATCCCTCAATCGGACCTCCGAAAGTGGCTGATGAGGTAAACATTCCATATCAATTTTTCCTACTCTTTCATTTACCTACTGTAATGGAAATGTTTAATGATTACATTTCTCTTTTACAGGATGCTGATGCTGATTTGCTCTCTATCCAAGATTTATTCAACACTTGGAAATAGCTCCGCACAACCCGTGTTTCTCATTCTCCAACCAATCGTTCTTCTCCCATACCTATTGCATCTTCAGAGGAGAACATTAAGATTCTTAAACAATCAGTCCTTGAATATACTTCTTTTTTGGATTCAAACATAATTGCTGCTAGTGCATCCAGTCAACGAGATAAATTTGAACGATTGAGTATACAAATGGCACGTGCACTTGAACTTCCATCGCTCAACATTCCATATGATGTCAAACTGGCCTTAAAAGCTGTCCACTCTAAAATAAGTTCCCTGATGGTATCCTTGACAGCTGAGATGAAGGAGCTCAAGGCAAAAATGGATGACTGCTGATTATTGTCTAATTTTACTTATTTCAGATATGTCAATATATGAAAAGAATGCAATTTCGGGATATTAATTGGGTTATTTAGAGTAAAACTTATAAAAGATTTCATTTTAATTCTTAAACTCTAAATTGATTTTATTTACTATTAATTTCATTATTTGATTACAGGTATATTTTGGACAATTTCAACCAAAAAATCCCTAATTTAATGGACTGAAAAAGCCCATAATAGAGCCATCTTCTAATCCGACCCACTCTCGGACTCAAACCAACCTACAGCCGCCCACTTCACCTTTCTCATTCTCTGCTCTCCTTCGTCCTCAGCCGCCACACTCACTATTTTCTGCCACACTCACCAGCAGCCACTACTCCGAACCCAACCTCACTCACTTCAGCCTCAAACATTACCAACCTTCTCTCCTCTCTCTCGCAACCAACCTCTCTGCAACTCTCAAAAAAGGCCTCCACTCACAACAACTTACACCAGCTCTCTCTTTCACCAAAAACACTAGCCAGACCTTCAGCCTTTCAACACAACAGCACCAATAACCAACCTACCAGCCGCCACCTCTCAACTCCTTCAGCAGAGAATCGACCGCCACCTTCTCCCTCACCAGTCTTCTAACTTCTACAGCCTGAAAACCAACCGCTACCTTCAATACCATCTCCGTCTCTCTCGTTTCTCACCAATAGCAGTCGCACAAACACTCTGCCAAGCCTCCACCAGCGGTAGCCTCCAGTACTCTCACCGCTCGGCAGCCTCCAGCAGCTTCACGCATTCCAGCAGCAACCTCACGCAGTAGCCTTTTGGGTTTTGATAAGTGCTTCATTAACATTTATTTTATGCGCTTATAACCTTGGACTAGCAATAATTTGATCCTATCTAAGTATTATTAATGCATTTTATATTTTATGTTGTATAGGATCATAAAAGAAGAAAAAAGGACAAAAATGCATTTAAAACTGAAGATTGGGGACCTATTATATTATGGCCGCAACACAAAAAAGTTACGAGCGTAAGCATTTTCATAACATGGCGCGAAAGGGAGCATAAAAGGAGTTACGGCTGTAACCTTCAAATGTGCGAAAATTAGCAGAACATGTATTACGGCCGTAACTTCAAAATATGGAAAATTAACAGAAACTGGGTTACAGCCGTAAATGATTAGTTACAGTTGTAACTTGCTCGCCAAGAAATTTTCTTATTTGATTCAAGGTCTATCTTTGGTATATCTTTGGAGTAAAGTTAGGGCACGATTTTGGGAGTATTAAAGGAGCAAAATCACCACAAAAAGGAGGTTGGACATTGAGAAAAATTGATAGCAAAATATAGAGTATTCTTTGGAGATTTTCAAGCGCAAGAATATCAAGAACAATGGAATTCATGAAGCAACTTGAAGAATCTACCACAATTATGCTAAGCTAAATTCTATGTCTTGTTCAAAGGAGAAGTTGTGTTAACTCGATTATGTTATTTTCTTTTCCTACAAATTAGTAGCGTGAATTTATTCATTTATTTCAATTGTTGGATTATTATGTTTTGAATGTTCAATTGAGTTTATTTGATTAATAGTTTAATTTGGCCAATTGGATTATTGATCTTTGGATTCATGAATATGTTATGTTTAGATTCTTGATCCGTAATTGTCATTGAATCTTTACTTTAATAGCAAATAAATCTCGTGCAGGTTTAGTAATAATTCAACTTGGATTGATTAATTCGAGCTTGTGAAATTAACGATCCAATTCAATCTATTCTTCTAGATTTTCATACTAGTCGTGCATTAAATCCTAAGAGCTTGTTTAGGATTGTCCGTGGCTAGAATTGGTTCGAAGAGCTTGTTTTGAATCAATATACATAAGGAAGAATTTAGATAATCAGAGCTTGTTGATTATTTATGATTGATAATTGAACTGGGATAGAAACACGTTACAAGAAAATGTATAACATTAATTGAGGGTACAACCGAACCCGAGAACAAGATTTATTCTCATATTATTTCTCTAATCATATTTAATTATTTATTTTTATTCATATTTTCATTAAAGCAATTTCAAACAACAAACTAGTGATGGTAACGGGGCGGGTTCGGGTCGGGTCCCCCCGACCCGTGCCTCGCCTCGCGAGAATTTTTCAATTCCAAACCCGCCCCGCGAATTTCAGGTCGGGGCAGATCAACCTACACGCCCCGTTTTATTTTTTTTATTTTTTTTTATCTTTTCGGTATTTTTTTTATTTATTTTTTATTATTTTTTATTAATTTATTGAATCGGGGCGGGTTCGGGTCGGGACAGCCAAACCCGCACCCTCCCCGCAACCCACCCGGGTCGAGGGAAATCGCCTCATACCCGCCCCGCCGACTCGCGGGGCGGGTTTTTTTCGCCCCATTAGGGACGGGTTCGGGTCGGGTTTTTTTGCCATCTCTACAACAAACCCCCATTCCATTCTAATTGATCATACAACTAAAATTAGTTTCCGTTCCTCGTGGGATTGACCATTACTCTCACTACTACATTATTAATTAATATTTAGGGAGTAAGGAATTATTTATTATTTTGGTGCATCGCGACACACATCAAATTTTTGGCGCCGTTGCCAAGGAACGGTTAACCAATTTAGTGTTTAATCAATTAGAATTTTTTTTTTTTTTAATTTATTTTTCACGTTATTTTTATAATTTTTCAAAAAAATATATATATTTTTTTTTTTGTGCTAATTTGATTATATGCTTAAAACTCGGTCAACTAATTGTGAACTTTTTGATCTTGACCTAGAAATTGAGAGGACTTTTCAATAACAAAGGAGAGCAACACGACAAATGGCAGCTAACAACATCTAAAGGAGTTTCATGTAGTTTGCGACAGTATGAGACCCACGGGCATTGCCGAGGAACAAATAAAAATGAAAGCTTTCCCATTCTCATTGAAGGATGCCACTACAGACTGGTTGTACCGTCTACCATCTGGATCAGTCACCACATGGAATGATATGAAGAGGTTGCTTCTAGAGAAGTACTTCCTTGTATCTAGGGCGGGGACAATCCGTAAGGAGATTCGCGGGGTTCGTCAAAGCAATGGCGAGACATTATATGAGTATTGGGAGCGTTTCAAGAAACTCATTTCGAGCTGCCACCACCATCAGATCAGTGAGCAACTCCTGGTGCAGTATTTCTACGAAGGGTTAGCACGGATGGATAGAAACATGATAGATGCCGCGAGTGGAGGAGCGCTCATGGACAAGATGTCGGAACAAGAGCGAGCTTTAATCTCCAACATGGCCGAGAACACTCAGCAATTCAACTCAAGTAGGGATTCGCAAGTCCGCCGCGTGAACGAGGTAAGTAGTTCCAATATCGAAGGTCAATTATATGAACTAACCAATCTCGTTAAGAAGCTTGCTGTAGGGAACTCAAATCAGGTCAAAGCATGCGGAATCTGTTCAAACTTTGGATATCCAACGGATACATGTCCGGTGTTGCAAGAGGAGAATGGCGAACGGGTAAAGGCTGCAGAAGGGTTTCCATTTCAAAAACAGCAATACAACCCATACTCCAATACCTATAACCCTGGCTGGAGGGATCACCACAATCTAAGCTATGGGAATAACAAGCCCCCGGGTTTCCCCTCCAACAAATCTCAAGGGCATTTCCAACAATAAGGAAATTTCCATTCACAGGGACAGTATCAACAAAGGCCCCAAAACTAAGGTATCTCTCTAGAAGACATGGTTAAAACTTTGGCTTCTAACACAATTCAATTTCAACAGGATACCAAATCCAGTATTCAGAATTTGGAGAATCAGATGAGCCAAATGGCTACTGCCATCAACAGACTTGAGGCACAATCTGGAGGGAAGCTACCATCTCAACCCGAGGTGAACCCCAAAAATGTGAGTGCCATAACCCTGAGGAGTGGAAAATAGGTTGAAAGACCAACCAAACAAATCTTCGAGAATAAAGGGGAAGAAGAGAAAGAAGATGAAAAGGGGAATGCCACTTCACGAATCTCGCAGGTAAAATCCAACTCTAATTCAATTGCAAAACTGACTCCTCCCCCTTTTCCTAGCAGGTTAGCAAAGAAAGACAAAGAAAGCAAAGAAAAGGAGGTGTTGGAGATGTTTAAAAAAGTGGAAGTCAACATTCCACTGTTGGATACAATCAAGCAAGTACCCCGATATGTAAAATTTTTTAAGGAGCTGTGCACCAACAAACGGAAATTAAAGGGGAATGAAAAGGTAATGATGGGAGAAAATGTCTCTGCATTATTTCAAAGAAAATTACCTCTGAAATGCAAGGACCCAGGTATGTTCACCATACCTTGTCAAATAGGTGGTAAAGCAATAGAACATGCACTGATAGACTTAGGAGCATCCATAAATGTAATGCCTAGGTCCACTTACACCGCACTAAACTTAGTGGAAAGGACGATCTACAAGACACTGTGAATATAATTACCGATTTTCCAAGGCCATCACAACCAGGTAAAAACTTTTGTACCACTTTACCAGTCGCTGATGAGAAGTTTCCCCCTGTTTTGCAGATCTTAATGAAGAATATGAAGAAGAAGTGGAGCTTTGGGAATCAGCCTAATCCCGGTTGAAGGAGAAAGGAATAGGTCGAGCCAACGACAATAAACAAAGGCGCTTATCCGGAGGCAACCCGAGAAGAGAGTTTCTTTACCCCCTCAACCCTTTATTTTCGTATTTTCATTTTTGGTTAATTTTATTTAGTCATTTATTTCACACAAAAAAAAAAAATTGTGTACGTTATGCTTTTCATGTCAACATTGTTTCTCGGATTTAAGCCTTGACCATTACGCACTACTTGCTTGAGTACATTTTCTTTAGGTTACTATCATACTCCACTAATTTACTCATTTCTCTTACAGGATTCTCTGTTGCTCCACCCCTTTTGAGCTGTAGATGCTGAAAATTATGCAAGCCTTCCAGACTCAGCTGAATGCCATGCAAGAGGATCAACAACTCATTCTGGAAGAGCAGAGAGCCCTTAGGGAGGAGATTCGACGATTGTAGGGACCCGGGACGATCCGCCGCCACATTAGACCCGAGGGAGTTTCTTTTTCTTTTTCCCCCTTCTATTGTTTTGCTTTATTTGCCACATTTGGGACATTGTTATGTTTAAGTGTGGGGGGGGGGGGAATTGATTGTAAGCTTAATTTCTTTATCTTCTTTCTGCAGTTGAATCGTTAAATTCATTTTAAGTCGGCATCCATTTTAATTTTGTTCTCTACTTTTGTTACCTATCTACGCCACTTAGGTCTTAAACCATATTTTGATAGGAAGCGGCCCCACTTTTGGTCCATTTTATTTGAAGAAAAAAAAATCATTGCATAATTGGATATGAATTGAGCACATAGAGATGGTCTCGTCCAGAACAACGCGAATAGGTTGAAAATGAAAAGTAACATTGTCAATTGTCTACAACCTAATCAACCCAAACCGGAATAGACATATTATCCCTTCATATATAACCTTGAGTGTCCCAATTCCAGCAGAAATTATTAGACTTGTGTGAGTAGTCATGATTTGAATACTTTTAAACACTATCCTCGACCAATGAGTTTAGATTTGGAATGAAGATCAAGCAATGAACTATAACTCATAATTGGATGGGAGAAACACATGAAAATCATAATTTGTGAGCTTTTTAGCCTAAGAGCTGTTTTTAATACTTATGAGCTCGTAATTCTTTGATGTGTGTCCTGCATGGTTGGGTTATGCTTAGATGTGCTTTCTTGTGCAATCTGTTGTAGCTTCTTAACTTAAGTGCAAATTATAGCAAAGACAATAGATTAAGCCAAATTTGACTTGCTAAAAGAGCCTACCTTGCTACATGGACCAATAGAAGACCCTTTGAGCTTTAGCCTTTCTTTGAATTTTTGATGCCACAATACAAGCCACGAATACCCTTTCTTTCGCATTATCTCTGTTTTGAACACATGGAGAAGGGATTCGCAAGCTTTGGTTGATTGGGGAATGTGTTGTGGTCTAAACCTAAGAAATGTGATGGGTATCTTGTGATAGTTACGTAATGGATTGAATTCAAATAGAGAAGTCCTATCGTGTGTTGATAGGTGACTGCATAAAAAAAAAAAAAGCATCAATAATGGAGTAAAGAAAGTTGGTAGTTGAGAAAGTAAAACACTCGACTTTTGAAAAAAGAGAGATAGAGAGTTACAAGTGTTAACTGAGTTGGGTAGCATAAATGACGTTCATGTGGAGAGAAAATGACGTAATGTCACTATGAATTGCCTTGGTTTGCGAAATTCCTTCTCGACTCAAGCCTAGATATATCTTTTTATCCTATCCAACATGAAGTCCCGTTACAACCAAAATAAAGACATTTGCTTTGCACTTGTGTTATTGTTGGCTCCGGTTATGACATTTAGGCATTCTATGGTACTGACTTATCCATGCAGTGAGCTGAGCGAAAATTCTAACCCTTATACACTTTGTGCGAAGAGAGAAATATCTTATGAGGGTGTTAACTCCATTACATTTACTTATGAGTGGTTTGAATTGCTTGGTCTAGGGTTTGTGCTAGGACTGTGGTTGGGATAATGTGTTGACTGAATTCACATAATGAACAACTCGATTTACGCGAGTAATTTCTTCCGGAGTTGGGCGAAACTATTTTCTTTGTAGTCACTCATAAATGATTGGGAGGTGAGTGCACACGACAGGTGAAAGGAAATAAACCATAACGAGCCATGATTGGGATGGGAAAGAGAGGGCGTTGCATCTCTAGCACACACTAACACAATCCGATTATGCAATTGAACATTCTTCCTGAAGAAAAGTGGGTTGCAACCTTAACTCTCTAAATCATAATCTGTAGTTTGAGTCCTATTCTTTTCTCTTGTCTATCATTATTCGAGGACGAACAATGGTTCAAGTGTGGGGAGATTTGATAAGTGCTTCATTAACATTTATTTTATGCGCTTATAACCTTAGTGTAAGACCGCTTTTCATTTCTCGTGCAATTTTTAATTTCACGTAATGTTCTTGGGAATGTTATTATAAATTATGATTTTATGACCTTTAATGTCTATAATTGGAATTATTTTGCAGTGGAAGAACTTGGACGCCGGCTCGATCAATGTACCAATTTGAAAGACTATAAATTGGTTATTTGAATTATTTACGTGCAATTCTATGTAAATAATTATTTTATTGCCTCAGCATGTTATTTTCTATTTTATTATGCCAATTTGAAATTTTGGGGAAAAGTGTAGTGTCAATCGAGAGTAAATAAAACTTATAGACTTACTTAAACAAAAGAGAAGAGTTGAGGGACTGATTTGCAAATTCTAAAAGATTAAAAACCTAACCCTAACCTAATCACTCCCTCACTCACGCTCCCTCTCTCTCGACTCGCCTCTCGCTCTCGGTCTCTCACCTCGCTCCCTCTTCCGCCTTCGCTCTCGCCCTTCGCACCGCCGGTCACCACCACCACCGGAAGTAAGCCCTCCCCCTTCCCCTTTTCTCTTCACGGCACACACACACACACCCTAAACCGCGCACACACGCACGGTTTCACACTATTTCACGCACACACACATACATAATTCGATATATATATATATATATATATATATATATATATATATATATATATATATATATATATATATATATATATATATTCTATGTGAATAACGTATGTATGCAATTTATATGTATAAATTCAGATTTTTCAGTTAATTTCAGATTCTAATTTTTGTGTAATTTCGAGTTTAACCATGAATTTGGGAATTAATGATGTTATGTGAATAAGTATTGAAGTATATGAATGTATTTATTATTATGTATGTATAGATGCGTGTAAATATATAAAGTTTGGATTTTTTTTTTGTTTATGTGGGTATAGGTATATACTCAGATTCTGACTATGTGAAAATAAAATTTCTCAGACTGGGGACTCATGAAATTTAGATTAATTGATGTGCTATAATGTTAAATTTGAGGTGTGAATGTACGTATATACGATCATGAATATGTATATGACTATTTAAACAAACATGTGTTATTTTTGGAATTTTGGGTTAATGGTATAGGAGAGCAAACTTTAATATTTTAGGAACAAGTTAGTTAAATTGAAGTTATGTTCAAAGTTATAAATTTTTAGTTCAAGATCATGTTTGAATAAGAATGCTTGGCTTTGATTTGTGAAATTGATAAGTAATATCCCAAAATTTTCCTTGAACTTAATGTATTACTTCGAGTATGATACATATGTGGTGTTAAATGTGCTTGTTATATTATGAGTCACATGAAAGTCTCGACCTTAGTTAAGAGTGTTAAATGTGGTTTTTCACTAAAAGCCATATTTTGTTAATGAATGAGAATTAATTAGGAGAAACGGTACATTGACGTCGCGGGCAACCAAGACTTCCACCTGCATATTAGGCAAAGTAACTACTGAGGACTACAGGTAAGTAAACTTCCCCTATTTTCATTGAAGTAAAATGTTTCAGGTGTAATTAATGGACTTAAGTTATATTCTTGAACTTTATTTACTTGTGGTGCCTTCTATGAACTTTATACATGTATGTGTTACTAAGAGAAGGTTTAAGCATATATGTTATTATGTCGTTACATCGTCCAGCATGCATTTTCATTGAGTTGGGGAAGTCAAATGATTTTAAAAGAAGAATGTGGTAAGTTTAAATTTCCTCAAAATGCATGTATCCCGAGTTTTAAGAATAAATTGATGTACTTCTATGCCATGAAAGGTGTGAGTGGGAAATGGGGCGCGGGACCCGAATTAAATTGATGTAGCAGTGACAAATATTAAACCGCTCTGCGGTGACGATTGCCTAACCGCTTGGCGGTGGCAAATATTAAACCGCTTTGCGGTGACGATTGCCTAACCGCTTGACGGTGGCAAATATTAAACCGATTTGCGGTGACGATTGCCTAACCGCTTGACGGTGACAAATATTAAACCGCTTTGCGGTGACGATTGCCTAACCGCTTGGCGGTGGCAAATATTAAACCGCTTTGCGGTGACGATTGCTAAACCGGTTGATGGTGGCAAATATTAAACCGCTCTGCGGTGACGATTGCCTAACCGCTTGGCGGTGGAAAATATTAAACCGCTTTGCGGTGACGATTGCTAAACCGATTGACGGTGGCAAATATTAAACCGTTATGCGGTGGAGAAATGATAATCTTGTCCTAAATAAGGGATATTGCCCACTGCATTGTAATTGGCTAGAAGATACACTAATTGAGTTCACGATAGAAATGAAGTGAAAGATTTGAAATGAAAGTCTTGAAATGAAGTGAAAGTTTTGAAATGAAATGAAAGATTTGAAATGAAAGTCTTGAAATGAAGTGAAAGTCTTGAAATGAAAGTCTTGAAATGAAGTGAAAGTTTTGAAATAAAATGAAAGATTTGAAATGAAAGTCTTGAAATGAAGTTAAAGTTTTTAGAAATGTTTAAGTGAAAGTTTGGAAGGTATGAATGTCTTGAAAAGTAAAGTAAATGAGGGGAATTACCTTGAATGGTTTAAGGAATTTCATGTCATGAGCATGCATCACGTGCATAAAGTTTATTTACTGAGCTTTAGCTCACCCCAATCCCTCCCCAACATTTCAGGTGATGAAAGTTAGGTGATCCGAGGAGAGCACTCGACAGCTGACTCAGGCTATCCCCGCTTCAACCCTTTTAAAAATAAAGTTAAATTAGAATTTATTTCAATTTCTCATTATTTATTCTTTAATTCATGTATTATTGAGGTTAAATTTCCTCTTATTTCATTTGCTAAAGTTTATTTACTTGAAATTATATTGTTGAGGAGTTTGGGACTTATTGTAATGGTTTGGATGATGTTTTGGATTGAATGAGTTGCGATGTGTATTTTAAAAATGGTTTTGATGTCCCTCTACAGGTTGGCTATGTCCAATTTACAGAGGAGACTCTGTCGAAATTTTTGTAAAATTTTTATAATAGTAAATGAAACGTTTAAATGTTTTAAACGATTATTTCCGCATTTAATGTGAATGGAAGTTAACACGCCTAGGTTTTAGATTTTAAACTTGGGGTGTTACACTTAGACTAGCAATAATTTGATCATATCTAAGTATTATTAATGCATTTTATATTTTATGTTGTATAGGATCATAAAAGAAGAGAAAAGAAGAAAAAAGGACCAAAATGCACTTAAAACTGAAGATTGGGGACCTTGGATGCAATTATGTTACGGCTGCAACACAAAAAAGTTACGACCGTAAGCATTTTCATAACATGGCGCAAAAGGGAGCAGAAAAGGAGTTACGACCGTAAATAAATTGTTACGGTCGTAACCTTCAAATGTGCAAAAATTAGCAGAACATGTATTACGGCCGTAAACTAAAAGTTACGGCCGTAACTTCAAAACATGGAAAATTAACAGAAACTGGGTTACGGCCGTAAATGATTAGTTACGGCCGTAACTTGCTCGCCAAGAAATTTCCTTATCTGATTCAAGGTCTATCTTTGGTATATCTTTGGGGTAAAGTTAGGGCACGATTTTGGGAGTATTAAAGGAGCAAAATCACCACAAAAAGGAGGTTGGACATTGAGAAAAATTGATAGCAAAATATAGAGTATTCTTTGGAGATTTTCAAGCGCAAGAATATCAAGAACAATGGAATTCATGAAGCAACTTGAAGAATCTACCACAATTATGTTAGGCTAAATTCTATGTCTTGTTCAAAGGGGAAGTTGTGTTAACTCGATTATGTTATTTTCTTTTCCTACAAATTAGTAGCGTGAATTTATTCCTTTATTTCAATTGTTGGATTATTATGTTTTGAATGTTCAATTGAGTTTATTTGATTAATAGTTTAATTTGGCCAATTGAATTATTGATCTTTGGATTCATGAATATGCTATGTTTAAATTCTTGATCCGTAATTGTCATTGAATCTTTACTTTAATAGCAAATAAATCTCGTGCAGGTTTAGTAATAATTCAACTTGGATTGATTAATTCGAGCTTGTGAAATTAACGATCCAATTCATTCTATTCTTCTAGATTTTCATACTAGTCGTGCATTAAATCCTAAGAGCTTGTTTAGGATTGTCCGTGGTTAGAATTGGTTCGAAGTGCTTGTTTTGAATCAATACACATAAGGAAGGATTTAGATAATCAGAGCTTGTTGATTATTTATGATTGATAATTGAACTAGGGATAGAAACACGTTACAAGAAAATGTATAACATTAATTGAGGGTACAACCGAACCCGAGAACAAGATTTCTTCTCATATTATTTCTCTAGTCATATTTAATTATTTATTTATTTTTATGCATATTTTCATTAAAGCAATTTCAAACAACAAACCCTCCATTCCATTCTAATTGATCATACAACTAAAATTAGTTTCCGTTCCTCGTGAGATCGACTCTTACTCTCGCTACTACATTATTTATTAATATTTAGCGAGTAAGTAATTATTTATTATTTTGGTGCATCGAGACACGCATCAGGTTTAATTGAATTGTTCAAGTTTATAATTTGTTTTGTTGGACTTTTAGTTGTTTTAATTGTTAATTTACATAATTTTAGATTATTGACATTGGTTGTTTCTTTTAGATAGCATTTAGTTATTGAATTTTTATTTCAAAATTTGAACTTCATTATCTAGTAATGGTTATCATTCTTTTGAATTTTATTTCGATTAATTCAATTATGTTAGGCTAAGTTATATTTGAGAGGAGTTATTTTTAGCGTCAATGGGTATGTTTTAATTTCTTATGGATGAATTCTTGTTATTGATAAGAGTTTATAAATTGTTTTAAATTTTTAAATTATTTTACTTGGATGAATGTCGTTGATGTGGTATGTATTCAATATGCATACAACATGCTCGACTAAATGCTATAAAATAAATTGACTAATTTTCTTACTAAGATGTTTAAATCTTATCGATCTCAATAAATTCACACTAATCTTAGTTGCAAGCTCTCTCATTGCAATTTAATTATATCCTCTTTTTATCATTCAAGTAATCTCGAAATCGTAGTTTCGGACTTGAATTTAGCAAATATTATTATACCAACAAAAATCCTTAGGAAGAATGACCCTGGATTATTGCTAGGTTATAACTTGACCCTTTTATACTTGGAGGGTAGATTTTCAATTGAATCAACTGCAAGGCTAGATTAGCTGCTAAAAAGAGAAACGCTTCCTTGGAACTTGAACGAGAAAAATTCGTGCTTGAGCGTTATTCAAGTATAAATGTTGATGAAGGGCTTATGGCCAAATTGGCTGCTACCTCTGAAAGTCACAGTGTAGAATGGGAGGCACTTAGGGAACAGATGCTTTCTCATTAGGGCAAACTGTAATTCTACTTACTTTTGTAGGACAACATTGTTTCTTCTTTTTTTATTTTACAACGGTAGCCAGTTTCCATTATAACAACAACTAGTTTATCAATGAGATTAGATATTTGCTTTGCTGGTATTTTGCACCATATCATCTAATTGCCTCAATTATATTTGTCCACTATCCCATAAGGAATGAACACACATCTTCAAATACCCACCATTGATAAATCATGTGTTTTATGCCAAAATAAACTCTGTTAGGAAATACACTTTATATGGCCTTTCCCAGTTAGGTGATCATATTTGGCTTGATTGTTGGCGCATATTCTTTCCAGGGTGAAACCAAACTTATAACAAACTCCTAATAGCTTTACCAATATTATTCCTACTCCACACCTTTGCAAGTTTTTGATCCGTTAAAGTATAAAATCCATGGTTTTAAACAAGATAAGTCAATCTCCAATTCAATCTCTTCAGGCACGTGTAGGCATAGATGGTCGACCAGAAAATTAGCCAACGCTTGATTTTTTTACTGCATTTTGGGGTATGTATTGTATTTCAAATTCTGATAGGACCAAGGTCCAAAGACCAATTCTTTGATGTAAAACAGGGTGAGAGAACATGTACTTAACTAAATTTACTTAAAAATTAAGTAAACAGTTACAGGCTGTAAATAGGTCCTCTATTTCGTACATATAAAGTATAAGGAAAGAAAAAGCTTTTCAACAGCTTGAATAATTACATTCACATTTTGTTAACTGCTTACTTAAATAATAGATTGCCCTTTCTTCACCAAGTTGGTCTTCTTGTGCGACCATTCCGGCTATAGATCCTTGTTCAGCCGATAAGTAGACTTTCATTGGCTTTAATTGGATATGTGACACAAGCACAGGTGGACTTGACAATTATATCTTCAGACTATCAAAAGCCTTTTGATGTTCTTCCCTCCAGACGAAATCATCCTGATTTTTCAGCTTTAAAAGAGGCGAAAAAGTTTACGTTCGCCCTGCACAATTGGAGATAAAACGCCTTAAGAAGTTTATTTGTCCTAAGAATATTTGTAACTCCCCTTTGTTACCAGGCGGTTCGGCTTCTAATTTGTCCTAAGAATATTTGTAACTCCCTTTTTAATTTGTACTGCCTCATTCGTTCAAATGAACGTTTCAATCGTTGAAAATGGTCTTCTTCTCTAAGTGATTTGATCACTATATCATCTACATAGACTTCAACAAATTCTCCTATCATATCATGAAAGATTAAATTCATCGCTCTTTGATATGTGGCCCCAGCATTTTTCAGGTCGAAAGGTATGACCACCCCTTCAAAACACCCCAAAGCTCTAGGGAACCTAAAGGTAGTTTTATGCACATCTTCCTCAGCTATGTAAATTTAATTATATCCAGAACACCCATCCATAAAGGAATACATTACATGTCCAGCAGTTGAGTCTACCAAAGAATCTCCCGTAGGCACTGGGTATTCATCTTTGGGTGTTGCTAGATCCAAATTCCTGAAATCTATGCATACCCTTTTACTACCATTCTTTTTCAACACAGACACAATATTAGATAACCATTTAACATATCTGGCTATTCTAATAAATCTTTCCTTCAACAATCGCTCTATTTCTTTCTTTACTTCAGGTAATAAATTAGGAGCAAAATGCCTAGGAGGTTGTTTGTGAGGCTTAGAATTTGACTTGATTGGTAATCTATGTTCTACTAGATTCTTATCTAGACCAGGCATATGCTCATATTCTCAAGCAAAGCAATCTTTATATTTTTTTAATAAAGCATTTAACTTATTACGTACCTCTTGACTAATCATCTGGCTAATGAACGTCGGACGATTTTTCCCCTCGTCGCCAATGTTTACTTTTAATAAAGGATCTTGTGCTTCAACGTGCCCATTTTTTTTTAATCTTCATTGCTTCATCATCCAGGTTGCTAGTAGCCACTTCCTCTTCTAAGCAATCCACCTTATTGATTTATTGGCCAACATTCTGCTCTAACTCAAATACTACTAACTTGCTCCTCAATGCTTCTAAAGCCACTTCATCCTTAATCCTTTCCTTACACTCTTTATTGAAAGCCATCATTTTGGCTTTAAAGGCCTGCATATCGGCCAGACTCTCTTGTTGTTGACTGTCCATCAGGTTCCTTCGATTAACCTTTTGCCAATTATTGGCCTCTCAAGGGCCACTATGTTTGGCCTCATTTGACTAAAGATTTCAGCAAGAGCATCTACTGAATATGTTTTTTCACTTTGTGAGATAATCTGAGTTTCTTCCCCATCTTGGATGATCCTGACGGGCCCACAGTTTTCTTCATGCATGACTCTTTCTGCAGAATTTGCCTCCGCAACGAAAGGCCTATGGTCTGCTTGTACAACTTTTGCTTCTCCATTATCGATCCAAAACACCAAACACTGATGGAGCGAAGAAGGTATGCACCGGCTTCCATGTATCAAATCTCTCCCTAACAACACATTGCACCGGCTTCCATAGGATCATATCATTTTCGGTTTTTGCAAATTTTCTCATCATTCTGGATGGGATGGTATTTATAGCTGCTCCGTTATCAATAAGTACTTTCGATACCAGGATACCATTGATTTGGGTCTTCACATACAACGGCATCAAATATTTTGTTAACTTTATAGAAGGCTTTATGAAAATAACCTTTTCTGATGCATCTATCTCTACTTCTTGCTTATCTTCCTTCACACTGACTTCTCCTGCCACATCGGTTTGTAAGACTTCTTTTGTATTTTACACACATTGGTTGCTCCTTTCATTTCTAGGAGGTGACCCATACCTTTCACACTGACCCATACTTTTCAGACCGCGGCACACTTACTTTCCTTTTAGGTGTTCCATATAGCACATAAAAGTCAAATGCACGTCCTGATGGCTCGTCCAATAGATCTACTTCACAGACACCCTCTTGATATAATTACTTCAATAATTTCTTCTTCTATGTCTGTCATGCTGTCTTCCTCTTCTTCATAAGCCTCTTAGGACTTTTGACCTTCTTCGCATATCAGTACGCAAGCTTCCTCTTCATCATCCTATCTTTCATCCTCTGCTTTCTCTTTATTCTTAAATTCATTGGCCAATAAGTAGTTATTAGCCATAACCAGAGGCAGTGTTCCAAACTGAATAGTAGTAGATGGCCCTGGGTCTTCCTCATCTTCACTTTGTTTGCTACATTCAAATTTTGACTTTCCAGCAGAGTTTTCTGGTACTTTCTCTGTTGACTCCCCTGCACTATTCCCCTTATTATTATAAAGGACATTTTGGTTAGACACCTTGATTATCTTAGGTGCCTCAAGAAGTGATGATCCCTACTGCCGCCTCATCATCTTCCCATAATTTCTTTAAAAACGCCTTTGTTGTATCCTAGTCATCTCATTGAAATGCACAACTCTTCCTGCATCATATTGGAATGAATGCCAGACATTTGACTGACGTGGTTGCAATCTGAACGTCCTTCTATTGTTTTTCGGCCAAAACTGCTTTTCAAAAGTCGGGCTTCTATGTATTGACATGTTTCGTTCCCTGTTGGGCTGGAAATCAGGTATAACAATGGGGTGACTGTAATATCCCGTGTTTTGATTTCTTCTACAGGCTTCTTTACCTCTCCCTTACATCTGGCACATAAAACATTTTCATCCCCTTTGGGCTCCTTCCCTTTGAGTCGTCCAAACACATTAGGACATTGTTCAACATCTTCTTTTCCATCATTAATGACTAACTTGAACTTTGACAACTTATTTTGGAAATCAGTCGTCATCATGTTCACCCCCAAGTGGCAGTGGGAAATGGTTTTCATCTACTGACATCTTCTTTTGGACTCAAAAGTGATTTGTCCTGACTCAATGGCATCATGTATCACATGTCGAAAAACCAAACAATTGTTAGTCATGTGAGACCATGCATTATGCCATTTACAATATTTTTTTCCCTTGTTCAGGACTTGGCAACTTATGCTTATCGGTCAACTTTATCTGCTTATCCTTATATAATTTATCAAATATAAGGTCAGCTTTAGTCACATCGAACAAAAATATCTTAGCCTTTTATTTTTATCTTCCACAGGCTCGTCTTTTGTCGTTGTGTTTGATTCAGCCGCTATAGGGCAAGCATATGAATCCCCTTTAGTTAGTTCAGCTAAGCATACCCCAGTCCAGTCATAGTGTTTATCATCAACAATATAAACATCAAAGTTTGGGTCTCTATAGTAAATCCCCTTGCTAGAGTTTTTTTTTTTTTTTTTTTTTGTTCTTCTTCTCTTAATAGACGTTCATATCTAATCACATTGGCACTCAATTGGAAAAGGCAAGGAATTCCCTATCCTGAAATTTCTTTTTTAATTTGAAACCTAAGCAACTTTGAGCCATTTTGACAAATTCTTTTTCAGGCAAAGGCACAAAATATTTACTTCTGACTGTTTTAAACCTTTGAAGAAAACCTTATGCTCATTCATTAGGCAATTCCCTTAAATTAGCCAGATCGACCAGAGTTACTTCAGATTCAGTTTTGTAAAACTGAGCATGGAACAATTGTTCTAACTGTTACCATGTTTGTACAGAATTTGCTGGAAAGTTGATGAACCATGAGAAAGCTATCCCTGTTAATGAACTAGGGAATAATCTTATCTTATGGTAATCAGCTACTTCGCCACATTGCAAAGTGAATCTCCCTATATGTTCTAAGGTAGAAACTTCTCCTAGGCAAGTGAATAATGAAAATTCCGATATTTTGTACCCACTAGGCCATGGATATGTTTGATCCACCCAATCAAGGTATGGTTTTGTATAAGTAGACCTGATACAAAGGCATATTCCTACGTCCATTTGGTCACGCACAATTTCAGGGATTTGATCTCTCAACAAGACTTTGGGATCATAAGGAACACCTATGGGTTGGTTCCCTAGTGGTATCGCTTAAGGTCTAACGTTTGACAATGTGTTTGTGGAAAAGGTGTCATTATTTGGGCCATTATTATTATTGGCCTGAGTATTTCCCCCATCATTTACATGTGAGGATTTCTATCCATTATTTTGGACGTTGTCTCTTGCAATTGGGTTACCTCCCCAAGTTTGATACATTTGGGTTTACTCCATAGTTTGATACATGATAAGTGTTTTATTAACGCTTATTTTGTGCACTTACGGCCTTAGACTATTGTTGATTTGATCCTATTTAATTATTATTAATGCATTTTATATTTTATATTGTATAGGATCATAAAGGAAGAGAAAAGAGGAAGAAATGACCAAAATGCACCTAAAACTGAAGTTTAAGGACCTTGAGTACAAATAAGTTACAGTTGCAACACAATACATTCACGACCGTGACTCTTTGATGGGATTAAGGAAAAATCAGCATGACCTACCTTACGGCTGTAAACGCAAAGGTTACGTCCGTAACCTCCAAATGAGAAAAATCAGCAAAAACTGATTTACGGTCGTAAAGAATAAGTTACGACCGCAACTTGCTCGCCAAGAAATTTTCTTTTCTGATTCATTGCATAATTTTGGTATGTCTTGAGCCCAACTCTAGGGCACTTTTTTGGTGGCTATAAAAAGGGAATTTCATGACAGAAAATGTATGGAAAAATTATTGAAGAAATAGCGACTTGCTTGGAGCTTGGAAGAAAAATCAAGCGACTCGAAAAGGTGAATCAAGAGCGGAAATTCTGGATTTCTTCATGACTTTAAGCAACACTAAAAAAAGCTAGGTCTTGGAATTTCACGTCAAAACGGACGAAATTAGTACAATAATTCACGCAGTGTCGTTCCCGATCAGCCATTTTGCCAACTCAGCAACATTCAGTGAATTGGGCGTAGCTATGTCCGAGAGGCAGTAACTCATAGCACGACGTAATCAAATTGGTCCTCCAAGACTTATACCCGAGGACCATGCCGAACCCCGCATCAAAGTCTTGTCACCGTGTCCGCTTGGGGTCAAAGTAAGGAAAGAGCTCGTAGCCACGTTATCGGTCTTGTCTTGAAGCTCTCTACCTTCGGTCTTGTCTTGAAGCTCTCTACCTAGTTCAAGGGGGACGTTGTATTTATTTTCATTATGTTTCTATTTTCCAACTAGTAATCTAGTATTAAATTCTATATTCTTGATTGTTGGATTTCTATGCACTTTATTTCAATTAATACAATGATTTATGTGATTTAGGCCTATCCATACCTTGTTGTGTTGATGCATGCTAAATTGAATGATTAGATCCGTAATTGTCTTGTTGTTCAATTCATAATAGCAATAGGGGTTTTTGCAATTCCTTTGGAAATCCAACATAAGTTAATCATCACGAGCTTGTGTGATTGGTAATCTAGATCACCTAAATTCTTCTTGAGTTATTTGGTTATTGCATTAAATCTAAAGAGCTGCTTTGAGATTGTCCAATAACTATAGTTTGATTAGAGAGCTTGTTCTAATTAAACACAATTAAGGAAGAAAAGAGGTAGTTAGAACTTGTTAACTATTTGCGGATGATAAATCAAGAATTGAATTGAGTACGTATTACTTGAAAAATAGCAATATTGTGATGAAATACAACTGAACCTAAGAACTAGGATTTGTTAACAATTGATTTATATTCCAAACAATTTACGTGTTTACTTTATTTTCCAAGTCATTTACAATATTTGAACTCAAACCCCCCCCATTTATTCTAATTGACATGACACTATTTTAGTTCTCGTTCCTTGTGGGATCGATTCTTACTTCCACTATTACAATTAAAACTGATAATTGGCAAGTAATATAATCAATTAAATTTTGGTGCATAGCGACGCACATCAAATTTTTGGAAATTTTGAAAAATGCATAAAAAATGAGGTTCATAAGTGCAGAAAAAGATAGAAGATGGTGCACAATCTATTTCTGATACACCGGCAGAAGATTCCATCCGAGATGATGCTGTTGCTCGAGTTTTAGGTCCTGAAAATCGTGGAAGAGTTAGGGGACTTGGATTTGGAGTTGCACCATCAAAATTTGACATACAATTTCAAAGTACTGGAAGAGTGAAAAAACTTGAGAATCAATTGCAAACTCAGTCACAAAAATTACAGACTCAGTCAGAAAAATTACAAACTCAGTCAGAAAAAATGGAATCACTAGAAGAAAAGGTTGAAGCATTAATCAGGCTATGTCAATAGGTATAACAATTTACATTTTATTAATATGATAACATGTTTAATGTGAACAACTTTTTTAATGTTTGTGTCATTTTACAGAATGTTGAAGATAGGGGTTCACATGCGTATACGCCTCAGGTTATTGTATTTTAAAATTTTAATTTTTTATGTTTAATATAAATTATTATTACAGTGTCTTAACTTCAAAAGGAATTTCTTCATTTAACTGTAAATTTGTAGTCACATCAAGGAAGTGGTGTTCAAGGAGGTACATATATCGAGAATTAGATATGACAAAAAAATTCGATCCGCCCAGTCGATCCGTCGACCCGATCCGATCCGAAAAAATCCCGATCCATAGATCGACGGATCAGCCCCGATCCGCGATCCGACATTTTTTTTAATATAATTTTTTTATCATGTATAAAAATTTAATATGTAAATTTTGTAACAAACTTTAATTTCTGGGAATAAGCTGCAATCTTTGCATTTTAAAGAAAACACATTTTTATGTTCTTCATTTGAAGAAAGAATTCCAATAAGTGATGACAAAAAAACTCGATCTGTTGAATCGGCCTCTATACGTCTCGTTTCAATAAAATAAATAAAAAAATAAAATTTCTAAATTTTTTATAAAAGATTTAATTTAAAATATATTTAAAAAAAATTTTAAAAAAAAAAATTCTGGCGGATCGGTGAACCGATCCGCCCCGACCCGAAATTTGACGGATCGCGGGGCGGATCCAGATCGGGCAAAAAAATTCGGGGCGGGGCGGATCGGGGTTTGATCCGCCCCGATCCGCCCTGTTGCCAACACTATGGAGAATGCAGGGTGTCAACTCTTGCATTGGTACAAGTATGATGAGGAAGAAATTGTTGTCGAAGGGAAGATTGCAACAACAGACCCAAGTGCAAAGGTGCATCACATGCCACTTGGACGAGATTGTTGAAAGGTTTGAGTCGAAGAAGTGTACATGAGTCATTTGGCCTTATACAGACCTACAGATGAATTTTGATTGCTTAGTGAAGCTATGGGAAGTACTGTTGTTTGGCCTAAAAGCTGTATTAGACTTATTTGATGAAGGTAAAACTTATTTACAGATGAATTTCAATTTCTATTGTTGCGGATTAAGTTTTGAAATGATTTGGTTGTGATGAGTATTGATTCTAGTTTATTGTTGGCGTGGAGTTGGGATGAATTTTGTATTGATTTGATTGTAGTTTGATGATGAATGAGTTTTTAGTTTGATATTTTAAAGTATTTTGGTGGTTGTGATATCCCTCTACAGGTTGGCTAAGTCCAATTTATAGGGAAGACTCTGTCCAAATTTCTGTAAAGTTTTACAATAGAAAATGATAATTTTAATATTTAGTATGATTTATTTCTACATTTTTGCATTCAGTGCAGTTGGAGTCCTGATGATTAAACTTTTATAATGTCTTTACAGGTAAAAGCCAATTTTGCAGTTCTCTCACAAGATGGTTTGTCATGGGCATAGTTCAAGCTAGACTTCAGAGCCAGGGAAGTACTCATCTTTAATGATGATTCGTGTTAAAAATGGTGATAGTAGCTCCTTTTTGTATGGCTACTGATCTACTAGAGATATTGTTGCAATTTAGAGGGATAGTAAATGTCAAACTTTAGATGTACAATCCAATAGGTGAAAATCTATATTGCAGATTTTATTTTAATGTTGGAGAACAAAGTACCGTAACTTTTGTTAAGTATTAAAATATGTGATATAATTTTCTTTAAAATGCTTGCATTTTATTTTGAATAGTTAATTTATTTTTATAGCACATGTGTTTCATATTTTATGTATTACATATATGTTTGAGAAATTTGTTGGTTATCAGTGGAATTATCTATATTGATTTACAAAAAATTAAAAAAAAAAATTGTTAAAGATCAACGGCAACGCGCAATGAGTGTTACCAAAAGTATCAACAGCAACGCGCAAAGAGTGTTGCTAAAAGTATCAACGGGAACGGGCAACGAGTGTTGCCAAAAGTATCAATGGCAACGCACAACGAGTGTTGCTAAAAGTATCAACGAAAATGCACAATGGGTGTTGCCAAAAGTATCTACCGCAACATGCAAAGAACGTTGCTAAAGGTCTACTGCAACACGCAATGAATGTTGCAAAAAGTATCAACGACAACGCGCAATGAATGCTGCCAAAGGTTTACCGCAACGCGCAGTAAATGTTGCCAAAGGTCGACCGCAACACGCAATGAACGTTGCCGTATCCTTTCCCTCTACGGCAACACTGCGATTTTCAACATGCACATGAACGTTGCAAAAGGTCTTTGCAACAAGATGAATAATTTCAACTATCTCAGGTCTTATTGTAGATCGAATTTGTGAAATAGTTGTAGTGGACTTATTATTTTTTAATAGGGATAGTGTTATTAGAAAGTCAACGTTGGTAGAAAATGATGATCACTAAAAAGAGTGGAATTGTAAGTGAGCAAATGAGTTGCAAAAAGTTGATTTATGAAATGTAATGTCAAATGATAATAGATGGAGAAATGTCAAATGATAATAGATGGAGAAAGAATCTGTGGGGAGTGGTGAAATAAAAAGGGTAATATATAACAAAAAAGGTATATGTGGTGTAATTTATTTTTTCCTTTTTTATTGCAATTTTATTAGGCAATATTTGTAAATTACTTATGGTGTATTTATCAAAATGTATTTTATTTGTTGTGTTATTATAATGTGGTGTAACATATAAAAATTGTGATAACGGTATATTTACCCTAAAAAAAAATAAAAATAAAAAATAAGTGTCAACCTCAAATGAAAAGTGAATTTTAAAAAGACAAGTTTGTAGTTTTTATGGTCTTTTAAAATTTTAATTTTGTCTAGAGTGCATATATCAAATGTGATACCAAAAAATTTAATTTTATCTAAAGTATGCAGGGTTTTTAAAATGGGACAAAAGTTAAATTGTAAGAGAAAAATCAAAAATAGATTTTTAATGATAGGTAACCACAAAGATTTAAGAAAAGTGAGTTGTCATTTTTGAATACGCGTTCATCTCGACAATCGTTATGTGATTTTGAAAATGCAAGTTTATAGTTTTAAAAGCTTTTCAAATTGGTACATTAAAAACCTATTTTTTCTGACAAAAGTTGAATCGAAAAAAATTAAAAATATATTGTTAAGAAATCATTTTAAAAGACTTATAATTTTTGTTACGATTGACGATTTTGTAATTCGAAAATAATGTGATAAATTATCATATGAGAATTTACATTCATATCAAAATCTTGTTATTATGACTTCATTTGAGTCCACAAAATCGCAAAGTTGACCAAACGAAGAAAGTAAAAAAAAAAAAAGTAAAAGACAAAATAAGGGGCAACCACAATTGAAAAGTGGATTTTGAAAACGCAAGTCAGTAGTTTTTTATGAACTTTCGAAGTGGTACATTAAAAAAAAATTAAATAAAAGACAAAATAAGGGGCAACCACAATTGAAAAGTGGATTTTGAAAATGCAAGTCAGTAGTTTTTTATGAACTTTCGAAGTGATACATTAAAAACTTAAATTTGTCTAAAATACATATGTCGAAAATGAGACGAAAGTTGAATCGTGGAAAAAATGAAAAATATATTGTTAAGGAACTATTTTAAACGATTATAACTTTTACTATGAGTGACGATTTTATAATTCAAAAATAATATGGTAAAATATTATATGAGATCTTCACATTAACATTGAGATTTTGCAATTACAACTTCAGTTTATCCCACAAAATTGATGAAATGATGAAACCAAAAAAATGCATAAAATAACAAAATAAGGAGCGATTACAAATAAATAGTGACCACCCTTGCCAATAATATTATAGCTAGAATAAGTAAAAGATGCTCAACACCAAATTTTGAATTGTTTCCCATTTTTCGTTTAGAATGTGACATTACATATGATCTCTTTTTTAATGTTTGAAAATCTAACAATAAAAAAATTGAAATTTAGATTTGGGGTAAATTTTGGTATATACAGTTGGGGATGAGTTCAAAATATGGTGTTAGTTTTGCACTATTTTAGTGCAAAATGGTGCTTTGGGTTGGAGATGCCTAAGGGAGTATGGATTAGACCTTGAAAATCGTCCCATTTGACAAACTTCAAATGGTAATTATAATTCAAATTGCCCCAATCTTTGAAACTTCAAACTATTTCAATTTCCTTCTTAAACTATGACCCATTACACCATAATATTCATGAAATTGACGGGTGTATTACATGCTCTAGTTTCTCCACATGGGATGGTTCTTTAGACCGTTTCATTGGTTTGATGACCTTGTTGTCGCCCTATTGTTTCGTATTTCTCTTACTCTCTCCCACATCACTCCATATTTTAGTTCTTTGACGCACTCCATCATAGGCATCATCTAAGACCATGAATGACATTGGATCAGGGTCTTCTCATCCCTTTACGAGGACTGCATTATTCTTAAGATTGAGTTGTGGACTTTTCTCGATGGCATTCTTCTCACTCGTTGATTCGGCAATCAAAACATTTAGGTAGAGACTAACTCCACTGTATCTAATAACTGCATCACTGGGGGTGGAGGACCATGGACAATTTTCGGGAGATTCTTTGTAAAACCATTTTTTAACCATACATTCTCTCTCCAATTTTCAGATACTATTTTTTACCTCAAAATCATAAATAAACTATGCTATAAACCAGTGTTACTAAACAAGTCTAGTCCACCGTCAGCCATTTATGAATATTGTACATGTGAATGAAAAAGTAAATTTAGCATGCGTACGTGGGAATGTTTGTCTTCTCTCTGACCGCTTTAAATCTTAAACGGCATGTGAAGATTTACTCCAATTGAAATCAATCAACAACATCGCTGCTAAAAAGCTTGAACTCTTTGGCATCAAGAATCAGCTTCCTAGTTGAAGAAAAGGCTCCCATTAATCCAGCTCCTGTGAAGACTATGATAATAGAGTTGTTGATCCAATATTTGATGGATGATTTTGGTGGTTTGTAAGTCATGTTATAGAGAAGCATCGGGAGAATAAAGTCAAGAGGGATGAATCCGACAGCTCCCACGACCCCATTAATGTCGCCAAAGAAAGGCAGCATAGCTGCAAAGAATCCACAGAATATCACGTATAGGGAGCGAAGGATAATCCTCGGGATCAGGTTTCTTTTCGAGAAAATCCCCTGGTTCACATCAGCTGATTTCTTTTCCATTATCTCATAAGCTACTTGAGAATAGACCTGCATTATTTATGTAAATATGTCGAAGTATAGACAATGGAATCAATACAACTAGGTAAATAATTCAGGAGGTTGATTGGATTTAATTTTTACCAGGCCAATGGCTAAAAGTTGAAGAAGAACAAATATAACACCGAGACCTAAAACAGGTACAGGAGCCAAGGAAGGTCCCTCATCTGGCATTAAGCTTTTGAGAATATTTGAATTAGATTTATTCCCAAAAACCCAATATCCAGAAACTGCAGCAGAGTAGAAAGTGATGAAAATTACTGTGTAACACATCAATAATCCTTTTACCATCTTCCCAGTAGCTGGTGGAGCAAGAGTTGCCTGTGTTGATTGAGAAGGAAACAGTAGGAAAATAATCGTATTAGTGGGGATTTGTTATTAAACAATGAGTTAACAAGTCAGTAAATTATTTGTTGCATGAGGAGATTAATGTTGTATCCTTCAATAAATAAAATAAATTTGGGTGAAAATAAATAACTGGTCATTTGTGACTAGATATAATTAATCAAATGGGGAGTTGCACACTGTGGGCGGGTGCGATCTAAGACCTCAGGTTGCATCTGATCTTTACAAATATAGTACAGTGACTCAGATTGCTAAGTGCCAAAAAAGTTTGCATTCCGAAATATAGATACCAAAAGCCCCATGGATAGAACTTAACCTTTCGATTCAAGAATCCAAGTGAACTCATAGAAATACTTTATTGCTCCTTCCAAAAGTGCTGTATACATTCTTTATATTCCGAGTCCACTCCAATTGAGATTCGTACTATCAAAATTAATTAGCAAATTAAGCTCAGTGTAGTGTTGTTTTGTTTTTATCTTAGATGAGGTGTTGCATCCACTGAGACAGACGTCTGTTAGTGCATGGGGGAATTATTTCTTTAAGATGAGATAGGAGTTATTGTTCGTAAATCATTATGGAGATTTTTTTGGTAGCGTTGTCCAACTTTTTTTCTTACTTTTTATACAGCTGAACAACATTGAAGCACTTGCAGCGTTACAAGCAATTCAATTGGCTATTTCAGTTCAATTTTTCCTCAGATGAGTTAGAAGGCAACTACTTTCCAGTGTTCCATAACTTTTGGTCCGCTATCCCTATCATGATTTTCCTACCCCCCCCCCCCCCGAGGGAAAGGTACTTCCTTTTGGGCCAGTTGTGGGCGAAGAGGGATTCAAACCCCAACAAGTGCATGTCACCTCTTTTTTAGTTTGTTATACTCTGAACAATTAATTTCTTCTTTAGTTTCTTATTTATCCTTCTTGTATCCTAACATCCCACACACAGAAGGAAAAAGTAGATTGTGTGACACAACTATAACTTAGCCTCTGTTTTGGCAGAAGTTTTTTATTTATAAATTAAAAAATGTGATATTTTCGAGATAAAATATGTGGTTGAAAAATGATTTTGGAAAATTTGTTTTGTTAAAAAATTGTTTGGGAAAATATGTTGTTTATAAACAAGTTTTACCGAACGGAAGCTTAGCTGAAACAGCAGTAGCTTTAAGGGGTTCCCTTTGCTAATATTCCTTTCTCTCTCTCACATCCCCAATTTAAAAATTCTATTAGGACTAGTGTAATTATTCTAACAAAGCAACAAAATGAAAATCATATGCAAATTAAGCCTCGTCTAATATAATAATGTAAAGGCAAATTCAACAAGAGAGATGTAGTCACTTGTATTTCGGGTAGTATCCCGTTTCCGAAAATTGCTGCTATTATGGATATGGAAGTAAATGCATTGAACACCCTTGTTGATTCCGAAGATTCTAAAGAATAGTCCCTTGAAGGTGCATTTCCAGAGGTACCTGAAAGATCACTAACCAAATCAAATGCGGATCAAGTCATGGTAATCAAGTGATGTAAAATGAAATGTCTGAAATAAGAATTTTTTTGAAGCTAAATTAAAATGAGAATGAATAACAGATATCGGGTATCATATTGAATCCTGGATGATGCTTGACTTCAAATAAATGTAGAAGGTTCAGTTACTCGTCATTGCCTCAACACACAATCGATTGTCTGGGTAGTAAATTAAAGACCTGAATCTGTGCTGAGTTGCTTACTCCTTGAAACTATTTAAAGCAGTTTTGTAGGAGAAAAAGTACTGGAAGGAGGTTTACCAGCATGAATACAAGCGCCAACCACAAGGAACGTGTAACCCAAACTGAGAAGAAGAGACACGAGGTTAATGTGCCTGAGGGAATGGAAAGTTGGAAACTGAGAGAGAGCTATCATAACTGCAGTCACCATTGCTATGAAGTGATACAATTTCAGTGAACCACTGGGAGAAAGGTTAGAATACATAATCTGTACCAGCCAAAGAAATGGAGTTGATTTCAGAAATGAAGAAAAACAGAACTGAAAATGTCAAAGGTTAGTGAGTGTGCAGCACTTCGTCCTAAACTCCATAAAAGCTAAATTAATAGATGAAGCTAAGTAGCCTCTAAATATGTGCGACTGAAAATTCATTCCCCTCACCTTTGTTTTAAAAGGAAAATTACATCTTGTGAATTCGGAAAGACTGATAGTGGAAAATATAAAAATATTTTTTTCTTTAATTTTCTGTGTTTCATTCTCTTTTCAACTTAAAATTTCATTAAAACCTGTTAAATTCTTTTGGAATTTTTAACCATGATTCATTGGACATATCTTTAAGTCAATATAAATAATTGTGTCCCATGAAGACATTCCTCCGTGCCTCCTGGTTTTCTGTTGCACAATATTTAATTCTGCATTAGCCGGTCAACAATTAAGCTTTAGTGAACATCTTGCTGATACCTGGAGGCATTCTCCTGCAAGCAGAATAGCTCCGATGCTGATACCAGTGTTGATTGATGTCTGAACGAATATCACAAAATAGAACATCCACCCAGACCCTATTAGAAATAAGAGCAAAAACTCAGGAGAGAAAATTCAGCATAATATTTTTTCACTGGCCTTTTCTTGTTTTAAAATATTTTGCTGGGAAAAAAAGCTATTTCCAAGGATTTGTGGCTAGCATGTCATGAGCTGATATCTTTATGTTTACTGTAAACTCGCAATAAAGAATGCAGATTACTGTTCAGGAGTTCACAATTCACACACTTATCTGCAACTTTTTTCAAAAAGATATAAAAAAATGAACATTCTATGCATATATTAACACCCTTATCACAAATAAAAAAGGGACGAGGAAAAAATAATTGAAAATAAGATCGAACAGTTGGAAAGATAAACAATATAATTAAAGGACATTCTTTAAGAAAGGTAGTCTGTAGTCATAGAACATTTCCAAAACTTCAAGAATTTCACTTCGTTCAGACCTTATGGTCTGAACTTTTGTTGCTCAAGCAACTGCATCAATTCTTTCTTTCACACTGACACAGGCGAAGAGCATAATTGACTTTACAACAATACTAAAATATACTATCATGGTCCCCTTAAAATCTTTTGACAATTGGTGTTTCTTATCAAAACAACCTGCTAACAATTTTTTCAGCACCACAAAAACTATGGATTAAAAATGAAACGAAATGCGTGCCTATAAATATGACCTTGTTTGGTAAATTGTTTTTAAACAATACATTTTCTAAACCAAATATTTTAAAAATTTTATCACTAAAATATCACATTCTTTGTTTATAAACATTTTTTTTTTTAAAAAAAAACTAAATTAACTTCTGAAACAGCTTATAAACTGGTGACAAAAAGTATTTCTCTTGTCAAAATTCACATTATAGCAATGGAAGTGAAAGAAAATCAGCCTGTCTTTGGCAACCCTTTTACAATCAACATTCTATAGTCAACACATTTCTCTATACCACTTTTTAACGACATAAATTTTTCGAAATCACAAATTCTATCCAAAAAACATAAATAACACAAAAAATAACGGGGCTTGGCACTGCCGAGAGGTGGGGTTAGGAAAGCCAAGAAGTAGATTAGAAAAAAGTAATCAACATCACGTGCTATTTAGGTGATCGATTACCTACCCAATACATCAGCAGCAAGTTCCCGGAATCGTATGTGGCGGCGGCCAGCCTTCTCACAGTGGTCAAGCACTAATGACATTAGATAATAGGAGTAAAATGTCACCACCCCCATCACCGTTAAGCACAAGAACCCTACTCCCCATCCCAGCCCCCGGAATGCGTACGGCAAGGTCAGAATTGTGGGCCCCACTATCGCTGTCGTCAAATGAAATCCCGCATGCCACCATTCTCCTACAGTTTATAAATCCATCCAAATTAACCTTTTATTTATGCATTTCTTCGTTAAATGATAAAAAATCTCACCTTTAGACTCCAATACAAAAGCTGCTCCGGCGTCTTCGTCCTGGCGAATATTTCTTAACGATCCATTTCGTTTTGGTGCAGCCTCTGCCATTAATATATTCAGCACATCTACATATATTGTCGTGTTTGTAGAAGCGAAGAAAATTGATGAACGAGGCAAACAGGAAAATAGGATTTGTTGTGGACGGCGAAAATTAAGCTATAAGCAACAACGATACATACAAAGTGGTATATTTTTGTACATTAGCTTCAATTTGGGTTCAGAATTTATGCACACATGACGCAACTCCCAAGCTTATACGCCCGAAAGTTGTTATCCATAATATCGATTTTAATAGATATTTATAAAATTTTAATACTTATATATAATCAAAATATATATAAATACATAAAAAATAACTTTTTATTTCAATAATTATTAGACCTTAAAAAATAATATACATAATTCAAATTATTAAAAACATCTTTGAATAGTAAACGTCAATTTATATATTTAAATATTTGAATTTAATGAATAAAACTTTATTTACAAAAATAAGCAATCAAAATAATAATTTTGAAAATTTCGCAATTATCATGATACAACAATCGAGTAAAGTTAAAAATCACGAAATTGTACCGAAAATCTTATACCATGTAATCTTTAAAAATTTATCAAAAATTAGTATGTTTAAAAAATATTAATCATTGTATTAATATTATTAATTTAAAAGAAATCAAAATATTAACTCTTCAATATTAACCTTCGTTCAATAACTTTTTCAATAAATTATATATAAGTAAGACATTTTTTCAATCCACTTTTTAATCACATATATTTCTCCAAAAATTTTCTCAATCATACATTTTATTATAATACTAAAATATAAAGAATTTAAAAATTAATTCTGTCAGACTATCCTACTTTCATATATAGTATAGATTTTCACCAATACAATGAACTAAAATTGCTATCCGTAATATCAATAAGCATTCATTAAAATTTAATGATTATACATAATCAACACAAATACAAAAGATATAAAAATAATTTCTCCATTCTTGTCACATATTTAATATTTTTCTCAATTTTCATTCAAAAAATCAATACAATAATTAAAAATATGTATTTAATTTTATACGATAATTGAACAACGTTGAAGATCAATAAATTATTATATCATATAATCTTTGCACAATTATTAAAATTAAAAATGATTAAAAAATATTAATCATTATTTACCATAATAGTAAACTATTAGGGTGAGAGTGTGTGTGTGTGTATATATATATAAGGCAATAAATGTATTCATATATATCTAGATTTTGCATTTACATTTGACTTATAATTATTTTGTATTCACATTAATCTCATTTTGCATTCAAACTAACCAAACTATATAAGGGATGTAAACTTTAGACGGAAAAACAATAACTTCTATGATAAGCTATACTTCTACTTTTATTAAGATAAAGATAAAAATTTATAGGAATAACTGTTAAAAATAAAATTATTAATTTTCCTCACAAAGTAGAAGTGCAGTGAGCACCCTATTCCATTGACATCTACCACTCTTTTAAGTGCTAGAACTAGAAAGTACGAATTATGGAATTTATCGAAAGAGGTTTGTAGTGGGATACATTGCTTTAGACGCGTGAACGTCAACTTGTATGAAATGTTTATGTAGATCAAAAGATATAAAAAAATAATAGAGTAATTCTACGAATATATTTTTTAGGAATATTTTTAAGTGATATTGTGATATGTTACACATTTGAATGGTAAAAATAACTACCCTATCACATACTTTTTCACCATCCAATAAATATGTGACATGTTACAATATTACTTAAAAATATATTCAAATAATATCTCTCCACAATTATTGAAAATAATATAATGGCATTTATACGGTCGAGTAACTCACGCTTTGGACAACTCGTCTAATGAAAAAGTTGGTCCGCCATTAAAGGTAGACGGACTTGCAATATTGACGAGTCTACAAACTTATTTAGTCGATAAATTTAAAACAGGGTTTAGACCTAACTCGAATTGTGTTAAGACACACAAATACACAATGGACGGATGGCAAAATGGCTCGGCTCAAGAAAGCTCGGGCTTAGCTCGCTCGAGGTTCAAGATTTCGAGTTGAGCTTTTTTTTTTTTTTCTTTTAGGAACGAGCTTCAGCTCGGCTAAAAAAAGCTCGAACATGGAAATTCAACTTTGAGCTCGACTCGTTGTAGATATATTTTTTCAATAATAAATTTACGAATTTATTTTTATAAAAATAAATAAAATTTAAAAGATAGGAACTCGGCTCAAAAAGACTTGAGTTCTATTTTTAGAACAAACTTTGGCTCGGATCGATTCGAGTCAAAATAAATGAAAAGAAACTCATCTCCTAAAACATCAAGCCTTGAAATTAGAGGATGGACACAAGCAAGTTATAACTCGTCTAGTATTTATGAGGGAGAAGATAAAATATATCAATAATACTATAGTCACAATTTGATCTACAATGTAGATCACACACCTCTTTGAGTGTGATTGTGATTCACATTTTAGATCAAATTGTGAAAATTTTTCAAAATATATATTGACACGTAATTATCTGAACACCGGTTGCGTAGCACCTACTGAAAGGTAATGGGCGAACATCTTATATTCACGCAAATCGATGCTATTCCAACGTTACATCACTTGAAAATTAAAAAATAAAATAAAAAAGAGAAAAATATTTCAAATCAAGTTGTATTAAAAATATCCAACAAACATGTGGTTGAGAGAAATTGACTTTCCAACATTTTCCTGTTTATGATCACGCTTTGTTCGACGGCGGAAGATTGATTCAAATAAAGATAAAAATAATTAAAATATTAATTTACATAATTTTTCATACTACTTTTTAATCATCTATTTTTTCCATCTCCAATTTTCAAACTCACATCTTACCTACAAAATACAAATAAATCAACAAAATAATTTCAATTTCACTTATAATCAACCGAACAGACCAACATCTGTTTTTATTTTTTACTAATAAAATTCATTAATGTAAATTAGGCCGTGGCTGACGGTGGTGCCGTGGTGGTGGCAGTTGAAGTGATGAAATACCTGGTTGAATTAATCATAATAAATTAGTGGAAGAATAAGAGATGGTTACATACCTGGCTTCCCCAATAAAGTCTCCAGTTTTTCTTGGGAGTGCATTTGAGCCCTAATAATGAGAAAGAAGAGCTGAAGAGGTGACTTTGTCCGTTCAATCAAATCAAGAGAACACAGTCAATGGTGGGCTGTGCAAGCTGGGAGAACTACTCAGTCTCTTTTTATAATAATATAAAAAAATAAAAAATAAAAAAAAGTGGTAAAGGGCCTCAATTGTCCCAAGTCTTTGTGAAAAATATAAATCACACGATATATCTCAACTGGTCAGGAATTGAGAATTTAGTCACTAATTAAATTCACAATGAAATCAAGTCTAAAGTGTTGCTACTGTTGAATCCAGGCCTAAAGAAAGGTACAGTAATTCACCAGCAAGAGCTCAATAGAGGCCCAATGGACCTTGACCCACGGATAAAGGCCTAAAAGTATCACCTGGGACGAATGTCGAGGTTGTACGACAAGCAAACATCTTTAACCGACCTGGTTAACGTCTAACCGATGTGATTTATACTCAATCGGGGCGCTTTACGGCGTTGACCAGAGGAGAGATGGAGTCAGTGATGGGACACTGCCTTTACCAAGACATGACAGGCGCCCATCCCCTACGAAATGTAGCAATGATTACGGTTGAAAAATAAGATTGTCACCTCCATGAGCTAGGGTTTTGACAAGTGTAAAGTACGCCACGTGTCGTGATCTGAGATAACAAGTTCCTCTATAAATAAAGCACGATTGTCTCCAAGTTAGGGGTTAGCAATTCTCACTCTTAACAATAAACTTCTCTCACTCACTTTTCTCTCTTTAACACATTTATATTTCCCGCAGCCAATAGATATATTCGCCTAAAATGAGTACTGACTTAGGTATCGGAGTGCAAACGGGAGCACCTCGACCTCCTTTGCAAGCTGATTGTTTGTCCTAGTGCGCAGGAGATCCCCGTGTTCAAGAGGGAGGAGCTGAGACGTGTTGGTCCAAGGTCCAGCCGGATTTTGTGGTCAACATTTTGGCGCCGTTTGTGGGAAACCACACTGCTAACCACGAAAACACATGGTAAAAAGCCACACATAGAAAGGTTGGCCTTGAAAAAGGTAAGAGCTTTGAAAGATAAGCTGGCTGGCCTTGAAAAAGGTAAGAGCTTTGAAAGATAAGTTGGTTGGCCTTGAAAAATGTAAGAACTTTGAAAGATAAGCTGGTTGGCTTTGAAAAAGGTAAGAGCTTTGAAAGATAAGCTGGTTGGCCTTGAAAAAGGTAAGAGCTTCGAAAGATAAGCTGGTTAACTTTGAAAAATGTAAGAACTTTGAAAGACAAGTCCGTTAACCTTGAAAAACTTTGAAATATAAGTGTGATAACCTTGAAACATAAGTTTAACACCCTTGAAAAAGGCGTAAAGAGCTTTGAAACATAAGTTCAGTGACCTTGAAAAAAAAAGGTAAAAGTTTTGAAACATAAGTTTATTCACCTTGGAAAAGACGTATAACTTTGAGATATAAGTTTAGTAACCTTGAAAAAGGCGGGGATTTTTGAAACGAAATTCCACTCATCTTTGAAAGACGAGATAGGATTAAGGAATTTCCTTAAACATGAACGAAAGTGATGGTGATGTTAACCCCCGTAGGGGAAGAAGTGGTCAACACAGCGAGGGCGAGGTTCCTCAAGGAACGCCAATGAGGAAGTGGCACGACCTAACCCGCCTCGCTGGCACCGAAATCGCCACATGATGCGTGACATGACACGCATGGCGGCTCAAATGCTGGAGATGCGAAGCAGCAGATAGAACAGACTGCTGCAATGAATGCCTTTATGGCCAGAGGGTATGTTATGAACGAACCCGTGATGCCTCAGCAATACCCACAGCCACATTATTCACCATCCGAGGCAGCCACTGCCTCATATTATTATCAAGATCCACAGGCATATGCCGAGGTAGAATCCGAGCCCTCCTACGAGCTAGGCCCAGAGCATGAAGCGCATGAAGTACATGAAGAACAAAACCCACTCCCACCTAGACACAGAGAGGCTTCTCCCACAAAATTCGGCAATGTCTTCAGCCGAATAGGAGGGTTATTCAGGGGCCAACGACGGGGGCAAACGGACCCAGGTCGGCACTATGCCGCAGAGCCTAGAAATAGGCGGGAGCGACGCGCTGAAGAAGCCTTGTGTCGCATGGTCAAATGTATAGGGACCAACATGGTAGGAAGCAGAAAGGTTGGCATCAGCACATGGGCCTGGGAATAGGCAGGAAAGAAGAGCCGAAGCAGTTCGGAAAAGATCTCGCAACGAGTTACCAGCCCATGGAAAGCTAAACCACGGCCATGTTTTTCCATCACAAAGGCAAGAGTATGCTCCGCCGCTCCACGACCAATACCATGGTCCAATGTATTCCGGTCACGATGAAAACAGTTAACTGACCTCTTACGAGTTGGATGACGAAGAGGAAGTAAGTCCCTTCACAGAGGGCCTCCGTAGGTGCCCTGTACCTCATGACTTCGAGATGCCAAAAATAGCAAAGTACTCTGGCCAAGGTGATCCTGATGATCACCTGTTAAATTACCGCGCCAGCATGGAAATAGCCGGAGCCACTCCGGCATTGAAATGTAAAGCCTTTGCTTTAACCCTTGAGGGAAGTGCCATACGATGGTATAAAAAACTCCCTCCTGACAGCATTCACAGTTGGAGAGATATGAAGACGGCTTTTAAAAATGGCTTTGTTTCCTCCAGGCCTGGCCAACTCCCGCTCCAACGCCTTCAGGATCTGAGGTAAGGAAGGGACGAGTCTCTGAAAAGTTACCTAGCTAGGTTTACTGAAGAGATACATATCTGCGAAAATATCACAGAAGCGGAGATGTTTTTCGCTTTAAAAGGAGGGCTAGATATGACCAGCATGTTCTGGAGGGATGTCCGGAGAAGGAAACCAAGGGATTACAATACCCTGGTAGACCCTCAACTTTTCAAATTCCAACCACATATTCTATCAACTTTTAATAAAATCTAATAAAAATCTGATTTTAATCTATATCAAATGTGGGCTAAATTAAGCATGGATGTTTATCGGTTTGATTCGATTATTGAAGGAATCTAAATGGAAATGATATTTTTTGTTCGGTTCCACTCAGGCCAAGAACAGAATGGTTTATGTTCGATTTCACCTATTCTTCGTTATTTTGTTTGGTTCCCTCATAATTTCACATAAGGAGCTGCAAGAGTATAATCAAACATGATAAACTCAGCATTGACTAGGTAGTTTAGGTTCTGAAGTCGTTTTTAAATGATGAACAAGATTATAGTTTGTTTAAAATTATTCACGTTTCCTTCTCCTTCAAAATTTAACAACCACATCATTTTTGGGTTTTGAAGTCGAATATTGCTTCTGAAGAAAATATGTTTATGGAAGTGATATGAGGCTGATACTGAGTATTAGTGAAAGAACTAGACTGAATCAAAAATAAAATGTATATAAAGCTCTCTATACTTAATCTTGAAAATCCATTTGCAACCAATGACCTTTGATGCCTTTTCCAGTGGAACCAGCTTCCAAGTTTGATTCTTCAGGAGTGCTTCAGACTCGGCTTGCATAGCCATTCTCCAATGTTTATTAGACATAGCTTCTTTTACTGTTTGAGGTTCTGAAATTTCTGCATTGTAGATCTTAGGTTTAAATATTCCAGATTTAGCCCTTATAACCATTGAGTGCCCAGTTTGTACTTGTACACCTGCCATGTCGACCAATCATTCACTTTCTTCTTCAATTCTCTCAATTCTCGAGTTCTGAACACATTCTTCCTTACTTTTGTCTCTCACATTTCCACACTATATCAATTTCCCATCAAACTCTTCTACATTGCCAAAACTTCTGCTGAGGTTTAGTGGCAATTGTGATCCTGAGTGAAGATCTCTACTAGTGGCTTGAAATGGGGATGTGATAGGAGACTGATCAGTATAAGGTTTAGATGATGAGTTAACTTGAGAAGAGTGATAAGGAATTGTTGTTTCTGAAGTAGTGTCAAAATGTAGAGGATAGGCTACAATAGTTGTCTGAGAAGGTGCAACCTTTCTATTTAGGGAAACATGTTTGAAGGGGTATTCATTTTCATTGAAAAAACATGCCTGGAAATAAATACTCTACTATGGGACTTAGACATCTATAGCCTTTGTGAGATGCACTAAAACCAAGATTTACACATTTGACAAAGTTGAAAGAAAATTATGTTTGTTATAGGGCATATTGTATGGAAAGCAGGTACAACCAAATACTCTAAACATATCATACTTGACCTCTTTATTGAACAATGTGGTATAAGGTGAATTTAGTCTCAAAACAGGGGTGGGTAGCTTGTTTATTAGATAAGTTGCCATTGAGAAACCTTCCCACAGTAATGAAGAGGTAAATTGGCTTGAGCTAGGAGTGTTAATACTATTTCTGTGAGATTCCTATGTTTTCTTTCAGCGTGAACATTTTGGGATAAGGTATATGGATAAGAAAATCTCATGTTTATACCATCTTCTTGAGCACATCTTTCAAATTCTATAAACTCTCCTCCATAGTCGGTTTTTATCTTCCTTTCAATTTGTTTTTCTACCAGATTTTTGATCTGGATAAAGGTTTTCAAACACTCTGATTTATGTTTTATAGGATAGGTCCATATATGTCGATTATAGTCATCCACAAAAATTATATAATACCTAAATCCCATAGTTGATTTTACTGGCGAGGGTCCCAAAACATCCATGTGGATGAGATCCAAAGGTCTTGTGGCATGAGATGGAGAGATTTTGAAAGGCAGTTTATGAACTTTACCCAATTGACATGAATCAAATTAAAAAAGTACTTTCATTAATTGGGAAGGACTTGTTGTATGACTTTAAAACATGATTCATAATCTGGACTGAGGGATGGACTAGTCTCCTATGCCACACCTCGACTTCCAGTGAATTTTCTTGTAACTTATTACAACTAGACATAAGAGCAAAAAGTGGAAATTTTGAATTAGTGTCAATTGTATCTCGGGAATGAGTGTCTGGTAGAGCCAACTGGTAGAGTTTATCCTTAAGCATCCTTTGAGCCACTTGTTTCCTCGTTAGCAGATCCTTAAAAATGTTGAAGTTATGATAGAATTCAATGGAAACACCATTATCAACAGTAAACTGAAAGACTCTATAAGTAGATTTTTCCAGATTCCTTGTACATATAGTGAGTTGTTTAGAGCAAGGTTCTTTCTCCTTTTAACATTAAAAGTCTTAGTTCCTATATGAGTGATAGTCAGAGAATTACCATTTACCACTTTGATTGTCTCCTTATTATTGTATTCTTGTGCTTCTGCCAAGTTTCTCATATCATTTGTGACGTGGCTGTTGGAGCTTGAATCTGCATACCATGTTGGATCCTACAGTATGTTAGGTGAAGTAAAGTATGCAGGGTGACCAAAACTGGACCGATTATTCTGATTTGGCTTGCTCATTTCCCTAGACTTCAATCCAGTAAGATTTTCATTAAACCTCTTAAAACACCATCCTGCTTGATGGTTAGTCAAGCCACATATTTGACATGGGTTTTTGAGTTCAGCTTGTCTCGTAATCCTTCCTCTTCCCCTTGATCCGCCTCTGTTCCCATTTCCTCTGTATTTTCCCTTGATCTTCCTTCAAAAGAAGCTCCTCTGTTATTTCCTTGGCTTAGATTAGTTGACCCTAAGCCAATCCTCACTTCATTTAGATACTCTAGTTTGCTTTCAAAGGTCAACAATACTGATGTCATTTGTTCACTTTATTTTACGATGCAAAATATACCCGCAAGTATACGGATCATGAAAAAGTAATAAAATGGACCAAAGAGTCTGGATTAATGTTCCCACGAGGACAGCTATTAAGTATCGAAATGTTTTAATTCCTAACTCTATTTGAACAGACGAAATGTTTAATGTTGTAAACTAAAACTAAGAAACATTAACTAAAGAAATAAATTGCGAAATTATTTTGTTTTTAAAAACGATGTAAAGTAGTTGGGATTCACGATTTCACCTAACCAATTAAATTAACTCAAATTCCAGTTTTATTTCCTAAATATGCATTTGATTGAATTCACTAATGTTTATTGAAATTCCTCTATTGAGTTTAAATTAATTCTACCTAAATAAGTCAATCATGTATCTCTATAGAGGGTCCGAATATTCCTTATCTAATTGCAATAAAAATAAGAATCACACACGATCACGATAATAACAAAAGTATATATCTATCTCTTGTCCAATTAACGGATTTATTACCTTGATTTAAGTTATTAACTCACCTCTCATGATTATGAAAATAACTTATTAAATCATGAATTAGTGGCCAACTAACTCATGTATTAAACACAATAATATATCAATACATGCAACGAATCATTAAACACAAAGGAATTTGAATTTAAAATAATTAAATAGGCTACATCGTTCATCTCAATATTGAAATTTAGTTATACATCATATTTAAAGAACAAAAACAATAAGTAATAGCATTCATTGAAAATTACATAAGAGAATGGAAAGCTTGCACCAAGTATCGATTCTCCATGTGATATTTAACTCTCGCCCCTTTGCTATACTTGATCTCCCAAGAATTGAGTATAGAAATCTGAGTTTAGGCTTGTTCTTAAGTGAGACAAAGGTCCAGATTTTGTGCCTCATATGTTGTATTTATAGATGTTGGAAAAACCTAGGTGAAAGAAGAGGAAAAATTGTTGAATCCGCGAGCAAAAGCCCAAAAGACGACCTAGTCGGACTACCGCATGATCACGCAGTGCAATACCGCGCAATCATACGGTTATGAAATTTAGACTCGGTCATCCACTTTCAATTGAAGCACTTTGGTCCTCAAACTTATGAATCTTCTCGAATAACTCGTTTCAATTTTCAACTTCTTCAATTAGGTCTCCAACTTCTGATTTCTTCACTTTGGCACCCTGCGAGTTTCCCGGTTGACGTCGTTAACTCCTCAATTGCTCAATTTAGCTCCAAAAATTATCAAATTGTGCATTCTTTCTATCAATATCTTCATTCTTCATCTTTTTTGGATATTTTCTGAAATGTAAACAAATAAACACAAATAAAATAGCATTTATCTAAAACGACAACATATTATTCTAATTTTTAGATATTATTAAGTGTATAATCATCATTTCATGCTAGTTTAAGTTATCTTTGTCATTGAGTTGAACAACAACTGGAGTTTAATCTTCATCCAGTCCATCAAGCACATGACTAATTAAATCCTCTTGAACTATTATTTTTCCAGCAACCTCCAAGTTGTCAACCAATTTTTTTACCGTGATTAGGTATTGATCCATGAACATAGATCCTTTCCTTATTCTCTGGAGTTCTCCAGTGAGAGTATGGACTTATTGAGGATTCCATAGCTTTGTTGAATTGCACACATCTTAGGAGCACTTGTGCTTCCTACTATATGAAGAGCAATATCTGGAGTTATTAAGGCATAAAGTCAACCCATAAGAAGGTAATCATTTGAAACCCATTTGGCATAATCATGATTAGTCAGTTTTTCAGCAATGGTTCCTGATTTCGTGACAGTTTCTACTGAAATAAACTCAGGTGGACATGGTTTAGTACCAAGGAGCTGACCTTCAAGGTTATGCCCTTTAACTATGGACATAATCATGTTTTTCCAAAGCTAGCAGATAATTATCCCGATCGAGCTTAACAGACAAGGTTTGAGTTAAATTTACGGTGGAACAGTGAATCTAGGAAGAGGATGTTTGAGCTGAGGCGGTGGAGGTTTGTGACTGATTTTCAGTAGTGGAAGCCATGGATAACAGGTTCTGATACCAAGAAAGAAACTTCAATAAAAGGCTAAGGAATAATACGTATATTGATTCGAACACAAAAAGCTTTTACTTACATCAGTCCATTTTATACAGGCTACTATACATACAAAATACATACAGACACACTATAATAATAGAAATAACAAAATAATCACGCTATTCATCACACTACTCTCTCTCTCTCTCTCTCCCCCCTTCACGGATAAATGTAATTCTCTAGAATCAGGAAACCCTAGCTATCGTTGAAAGGATTCTGTTGCTACAACATCGTTTAGGAAAGAGGAAGATGATGACATAAGTCATGTTTGTGCTTTTACGTTTTGTCAACTTCTTTGCATTTTTCATACTGACCCTTGACTTCTTGAATTGATATGTATAGATCCTCTTGACCTTCTAGTATTTCATCTAGTTTAGGGACCAAAGTGCACTAAGAGCAAAGTTTAGTTTCCATAATTGATGGTAAATTTTCTGAAATTAACCCCATAACATAATAATTGATTGTAAGAGACTAAGAGGTAGTAAATTTCTTGCATGTACTCCATCCCATACTCTAATACAAATCCAAATGAGAAATGTCGTAAAGGGTGGGATACGAACACGAACACGAACAAGCTCTATATTATTTACAGGTGGAGGATTAAAATATCCATCCACCGTTCATTTTTCTCAACTATTAAACACCATATCCATTAACAGATCATTCCAAGAATCAATCGGGCCGGGCAGACACCAGTGCAGACAGTCATTTATCATTTTCGCATTCTTATCTTTCGCAAATGGTTGAAAAAATCTATATGGACCAGTGTAGCGACCAAGAATTTTTACGCGATTAATAATTATTTTAATAGAAAATCGTGTCGCTACTATTTCACCCATTTTTATTAAGTTAACGCCACGACGTATTCGTATAGCCAAGTCAAGAAATAATCGAGATCGTTCGATTTTAAATTAAATTCCGAATTTCTAAAAATATCTCCATTCTCTTGATTTAAAGTATATTAAGTTCAAGTACTTAATTCAATGTTATCCCAATATTTATTTATACAAAAATTATTTTTATTATTGAAATTAAGAAAATATATGCAAGCATGAGAGGTTCCATTATATATAATAATTATGAGAATCTTAATTTAATAAATATGGAAAAGTATATGAATGAATTATATACTCCATTATATGTAATCATGAAGAGCATAATATTTGTATAAATATGGAAAAGTATATGAATGGTTGATAAGATTCCATTATATGTAATCATGAAGAGCATAATATTTGTATAAATATGGAAAAGTATATGAATGGTTGATAAGACTCCATTATATGTAATCATGAAGAGCATAATATTTGTATAAATATGGAAAAGTATATGAATGGTTGATAAGACTCCATTATATGTAATCATGAAGAGCATAATATTTGTATAAATATGGAAAAGTATATGAATGGTGCTTTACTTTAAGAAAAGGATGTGTTAAAATTAATAGAATTGAATGATTATGTTTACAATATGCCAACTTTATACATCTATTTAAACCCATCTCTTTTACACACAACTCTACACATATACACTTATTTCCAACCTCTTGACAAAATCCACAAGTAAGAGAAATTCAAGGTGGTCAAGAAAGTTTTGGTCCATTTACTACTACACTTCATTTTAATCTTTTAAAAGGTAAGTATATCTTATGTTTTTATGAAAATTAAGTATGTTGTTATGAAAAGTAAGTATATCTTATGTTTTTATGAAAATTAAGTATGTTGTTATGAAATGTAAGTATATCTTATGTTTTTATGAAAATTAAGTATGTTTTTATGACAAGTAAGTATATCTTATGTTTTTATGAAAAGTAAGTATGTTTTTATGAAAGGTAAATACACCTTATGTTTTTATGAAAAGTAAGTATGTTTTTATGACAAGTAAATATATCTTATGTTTTTATGAAAAGTAAGTATGTTTTTATGAAAGGTAAATACACCTTATGTTTTTATGAAAATTAAGTATGTTGTTATGAAAAGTAAGTATATCTTATGTTTTTATGAAAATTAAGTATGTTGTTATGAAATGTAAGTATATCTTATGTTTTTATGAAAATTTTTGGATCATTGCTATGAAATCAATCTTACAAGATTGTTATGGGTTCCATATGATATGTTTATGATTATGCTAAGGGGACCGGAGTTTAGTAGCGCTACACATAAGAATTCTTGCCATTTAAGTTCGGTAAAATTCTTTTGTCTCCCTATGTTTATGAGTATTTCGATCATATCCTATGTTATGATGAAAATGATCCATATGCTTTCAAAAGAAAATTTATGCTTGGTATACTTACTGAGATTTTATAAATCTCACTCCACGATATTTACCATTTTCAGATAATTGAAGGTTCGAGGCGGTCAACATGGAAGTGGCAAAAGTGGTTAAGATTGATGAGATAATTATGTTGAACTTTATGTAAGAAAATTATGTTCTATTTTTATTCACAAATAAAATTATGGGATTCTAATTATTCTTTTGAATAATTTTACATTTCTATTTAAGTCTCGATAATATGATATGAGTCACTTTTAGTGGCACTCGAATGGTCGAGAATTCGGGTCGTCACAACCAGGGTGTCCATCCGGTCGCAATAATGAAAGATGAGTTACGTCAAAAAGTTTAAGGTTCACCCCGTTTTCAGAAGCTTTAGCTGATGCCTTATTGAATTCCTCTAATTCGACTTCACGTAGAACTTTGTTCTCGTCACTTAACCCGAAGTCGCCTTCCTTTGCTGGCACTTTTCTTCTACATGACCCACCGCTGAACCATTCTCCATTCTCAAAGTGGTCGGGCGTGAATGTCCGGAAAAAGATCATGCCCTTGTGATTCGACCTGATAATGTAATCAAAAACATTGTGGAGAACTTTGCGATAAGCAAAATTGAACCCGAGTTCTGTGAAGTTCCTCTTAGGACATTTGTGGCAACCTAGTACCTTGCTGTTTTCAAAGTAGATTGCACTTTTGACAAACCATTTACCACTAGAAATTATCATGTAATCGAGGCTCTGAAACTGTCTAGTCCAATTCATGTCAAGAATGTCGACGTGTAATTCAATCTCAGATGATGAAACGCCGTTCATGTCTTCAAAAATGGCTGCTTTTGCTAGGAGAGGTGACCAAATAACCGATATGGTGAAGTTGTATGTTGGGAAAATCCATCTCCTCGATTTGTATCCCTCGTCATGGTAAACTTCTATGGCCTTTTCTGTCTGCAGGAAAACTAGGTTAATATCAAAGGCAGATGAGCTCAGAATAAAATTTTTTGATTGCAACATAATATGTTATTGGAGTTTAAATTACTGCTAATCCAGTCAGGCTCAACAGTACATGCAAGAAAAACCAGATGATTACAAAGTGAACCACTAATGCACATAAAAGGAAAAGGTCTTAAAATTCTTTTCCTCTTTAATGATCCCTTACAACAGATCTGCTATATCTAAATGCAGCAAATTCTTAGCCCTCGGCCATAAATCAGTTAATCCAAAGAACTGAGTTGATACTTGCACCCTCAAAGTACAAGGTAAGCCAGAGAAGTTCGAGCACCAAAAAGAAAGCAGCACACACGAGAAATGATTTTGATGCATTATATAACGAAAACGTATAAAGAGAAACACAGCAACAAGCTGTTGCCTTGAGGTAGGTACATACCAATTGCTAAATTAGTAAGACGACATTTTTCAGAAATGAAGGAACAATTTTAAATTTTTTCAATTTTACCGTTGAGAGAATGCAAAGCATTGACTGGATATGATTTCGTGATATTGAATCGCCGATCAGTGCCCAACTTTTATTCCTCATCGACTCAAGAAACCTATCTGGATCAAACTGAGCCAACTTGCAACCATGGGGATTCCACCTCCAATGGAGATACCCCGTGTCTGGACGTCCATTCTTCATACAATTCTGGGGGGGTTCGATGAAGGTGCAACTCTCATTTGTGTAGGTGGGTTCTCCCTGATATGGAATCCAATCCCCGATAAAAACATTACATTTTCCAGCATCATCTGTAGCATACCAATGAACAACTTTTAATATATAACCAAATGACTATCTTTCAGTGACATCTTAATAAGACATATAGCACATAACAAACATATATTCACAAACCAAGAACTACAAATCACCCCTTTTAGGGGTGCTGGAGGGATCACCATTCGAGTGGCTTGGCGCAGCAGCAAAAATAAACATATCTAAGCAGAACAAAACATCACAAACTTATATACTGCAGTATTAAAAAAAATAAAAAAAAATAAAAAATTATCACCTGAAATGCAGACTAATTACATTACTATAACCATGACAATCAAGTTGTGTTTGGTGCAAGTTCCAGAGCCGTTCCTGTGATTCTTACGGTTACTAGTAAACAATGGTACTACGGTGGATTAAAGTGGATGGTATTCTTTGATAAACATGATGTATACTATTTATCAAATTCGGTCTAAAAAGTTAAAAACCATCTCCTCCCTCATCACTGCATCATGTCATATGCTTTATAGTAAAAACCATATTAATTTAGAAAAAGATAAAAGAATTTATACACACAACCTCGAACTAATTTGGTGCCTCAAAAACGCAACCTCGAAGTAAAGTAAGACTCACAGTATAATGCCTGCCATCAAACTACTTTAAAGCAGCATTACAGTAACCTCTTGTCCATCAATATTTTACCACCTCACTTGAATTTCTCATACATACACGATTTATGAACCCATTAAAAATTAAGGAAACTAAAGGGAGTTAGAAAACAAAAGGGTCTGACCTCCAGGAGGAAATCCATCTGCATTTTCTTGAGAAATTAGAGGAAGAACAGGTGGCGGTGAAATCTGGGCATTTTCAATAAATGGGTTGTCGGAAATAGGAGAAGGTCGGATGGATCGAGTGAAGAGAAGCCTAAATGCAAGACCAACTAAAAGAATTGAAACGCCCAATTTGATTTTGAAGTAATTGTGGTTGTAAAGAGATCTCCACCAATATTTCCAATTGTAAAGCATTTTCCACTCTAATCTTTCAGTTTATAGCTTTTCTCACCCTCATTCAGTTCTTCATCGTCCTTCCTCAGACGGTGGCAGCTTCGATGATTTTATAAAGAAAATTGCATCATATGTCCCTAACCTATTGGACCGTTAGTAAATTATTCTTCAATCTTTAAGGGGTGTCCCCAACATGAATTTTAGTGAAATTTTTTAGATTCGTCATAAATTTTATAGATTTTAATAGAATTCTATAAAATATCTCAAATTCTCATAGAATTTTATTCCACAAATTTTAGTAGATTTCAATAGATTTTAGTAGAATTTGTTGAACATGTCATCAATATGAAATTTTTAATGAATTTTAGAATTTCATCCAATTTTACCTTTTATCGAGTAATTTATTTTTTTATTTATTATTTTCTGTTGTGTAAGTTAAACGTGAACTTGAGACAAAAGTATAAAAAACACAATTTCTTACTTGTGATCATCAAAAAAAAAATAAAAAAAAATATATTCGAACCATTAAAAAAATTAAATTATATAACATTGTCTAATTTTAATTAAAAAATAAATAAAAAAATTCAAGCCTTTCATTTAAAACATGAAGTATATTCTTATACAATAATCAATTAAAACAATCAATTGCATTAAATAATTAAACTCAAATTTTTAATTATATAAAAACGTTTATAGATTATCACAAACAAATTGTCAAGATTGTTTTAATCAAAAGTGAATCAATAAAACATTATCTTTTTCCTTCGGTACATACAATTATCGTCTTTAAGAATTGTGGGATTATGACTGTCAAATTAATAAAGATTGCAGACTCAGCACCTTCATTTATTAACAAAATGAAAAATAAATAAATAAAGATCATGTGGTGTTTTTTTTTTTTTTTTAATTTTCTATTTTTATTTGGAAAAAAAGGGAGGAATCGGAAATTTGATGGTTCATGAAATTGGAAATCCGAGAGGTCATTGTCGGATTTGTTGAGTAATCTTGCCTTCGTATTTATGGTTTAAAATTCATCAAAATCCTTACAATTTCAATCAAATTAACAATACATTGAAATTAATAGATTTTTAGGACACCAAAATCTTATGGAAATAATAGAAATCCATATTGAGGACTTGAATTTTGACAGATTTTATAAAATTCTAAATTGAAGATACGTAGAATGTTATAGAATTATAAAATCCTTCAATTTCCATGTTAAGGACCCCCCCCCCCCCCTCCCCTAGAAGGACAGTTATTCTCTAACTTCTTATTATATATTGCATTACTCATCTTCTATGATTGATATCTTAAACGGACATGGTAAATTATGACGTGACTCTTATGTAAAGAAGTTTCGTTTCTAAATTTTAGGTGTTGTCTCAATTTGGAAGGAAAATCAACATAAAGTTAGGCATACCTTTTGTAAAGAGAATGTTAATTTGTTTAGCCCCTGTTTGATATAGGGTTGTTTTTGGTTTATAATTCGAATTATAATTTACACAATTTTTTAAACTATTTTTTAATCACATATATTTTCTCTCTCTAATTTAAACTCTCATCCTACTTGAATAAATGAAAAAACTGGTTTATAATCCCATTGAAAGATCCGAACATAGACTTAATTGAAAATTAATTATGCAACTATAATGAAAATTTAGATTTATCTAAATTATCTTATTGTCTCATGAGTTGTCCCCCAATCAAGTTTTATATAATTTTGAAGTTTTAAAAGCTCGTAAGAAAGTTTTAAAAAAAAATGTTATTTGACTTTAAAATTATAGTGATGTGTTAAAATCTGATTGGACAATAGCTAATGACAAATAATGAATGTTTTGGGATTGGTTTGCTCTTTTTTCAAAAGTTAATAGTTATTGTTATTTAGGTAATAGATTTGGGACCACAAATGAAATTATACCCATTATTATATATATTTGATGATAACCGACAAGAGTAAGAGCCTAAGAGGGCCACGCTCACTGTCACTGCAAGCTGTACAGCTTACGGAATGTTTGGGTGCTATGTTTGTTAAAAATTTGGTGTTTGGAAACATTTTTTTTATGTACTCTAGATAAATGTATGGTTAAAGAATGAATAGAAAATATGTATTTGCTAAAAAAGTAATTCAAAAAATCGTATTATAAAAATATGTTTTTATTTTTAAACATATTTTCCAAAACATAGGCTTAGCTTATTTGGTCAAGAAATTTTTACACAACTCTCATTCCAAACTCATTTTAAACCACAAATTTTGTATAATCCACGTGTTTCATTTTTTCGACCTATGTTCAACAACATATTCTCTCAAAAATTCATTTTCTTCCTACACCAGTCTAAAAAAAAAAAAATCTTTGTTCGGCAAATCTATTTAAACCAAAAATTTAAATTGCACAATTTTCTAAATCATTTTTTTACCACACACATTATCTCTCCAATTTTTAACTACTCATTTTATCTAAAAAAACTCAAATAATCAATTTAGGTTTAGATATGTTCATCAAAATCATCACACACATTGCTAGTTAGACCCATAACTATAATCATTCACTTTAAGTCTCTCTTTGGCAAAGTGTAAAAATATGTTTTTATAAATAACATAATTTCTCAAATCACTTATTAATCATATTTTTTTTTTCAATCACATATTTTACCCCGAAGACATAAAAAAAAACATGTTTTTAACACAAATATTTTAACAAACACCACCTTCCTTGATTGAAAAATAATAATTTTGATGGTAATAAGGTATTTATTTTCAATTTTAATTAATAAAAATATTGTTTTCACCTAAACTTGATGTGTTTAGTTGTATTTTTAAGTCCTTATAAGATGTATGTGAATAATAAATGAGACATAGTCGTAGAACTTACAAAATGTATAATTAAAATAGTAATTATAGGAAGACATTTTATGGAGACATTTTTAAGTGATATTATGATATGTTATACATTCATTGGGTAGTGAAAATAACTACCACACAACTTATTTTTTTCACCACCTAATGAATGTGTGACTAGGGCTGTCACTGGATCTGATTTTAATCCGAACCCGAGCCGAAATTCAGTGAAATTAACGGGAGATGGATTTAAAATCTCAATCGGATAACCTGATAAAAATTGAATCCAATAATCCGTTAACTAAATAGAAAAAATATGGATATAAGTAAATCCGATCTGATAACAATTTGATCCAAATTTTTATAATAATTTTATTCCATATAATTTTTTTTTTTTCATTTTAAAACTTGTAATGTATTTTATAAAGTATAATTATAATATAATATTACTATATATTATAATATTCATTTTAAAACTTGTAATATATAAATATTGTTATAATTTTTTTGTAATATTGTGGTTTTATTTTTTATGAATGATTTGAAATTATAATTTATTATATGATTAATTTTTACTCATTAATATATAAATAAAAATTAAAATAATTATGCTAAAAATAATTTCGGATTGGATATTTGATAAGGTAGCAAATCGAATATGGAATTAACTATAAAAAATTCATCGAATTATCGGATCGGATCGGATCTACGAATTATTCTTATCGAATCGGATAAAGGTAGTTCTGATCCATATCCGATCCGTTTACACCCACGTGTGTGATACGTCACAATGTCACTTAAAAATATCTTAAAAAATGTCTCTCTATAATTATTGTAATTAAAATGAATAATGTTTTGCATCTCATTTGTGTCTAGCACTTGTATATGTGGCAATAAGGAACACTTCGTAATTTTGAACAAAATTAATATGTATTTTCATGCATTAAACAATGTGTTAATGACACACTATCACATACTCCGTTGTTACAAATCAATGAAATTAAATATCATTGTTCAAATAAAAATGTATATTTAATTACTTTAAATTAGAATCAACCTTTGTCAAATGCACTAATGCCTTGTTTGATAGCCTCCATTTGTCATGAAACTAGGAATTCATTTTACATTTTTCATCTTTTTTTTTTTTTTTTTGGTTTGATTTGATTGCATAAATTTGGCCTGAAATTGGATTTCCTACTTTTGGCACATGACGGAAATTTGCCCGGTAAACAGCACAAATGGTCCCTACCTTTGGACTTCATGCAAAAATAGTCCTCAACGTTTAGATTTTGACATTTATATCCCCAGAATCACCAAATATTGCGCCAATGGTCCCTATCGTCAGATTCCGTTAGTTTCCACAGTTAAAAATGTGTAAATAGCACAAATGATCCATAACATTTAAGTTTATTGCGATAATAGTTTATAACATATTAAGCTCATGTTTGGTGTATTTAGTTTGTAACCTATAAACGTTTGACGTATTTAATTCCTAACATATTAAGCCCCTGTTTGAGATCAATTATTTCAAATAATGTGATTTGTAATTATATTTTTTGAATAATTTGTGATTAAAAACTAAGATTTTTTTTATTTGTGTGTAAATTATTTTATTGATAGAATGTGTGATTCCAAACGAGTTTTAAAAAAATAAAATTTATTCTGGATTTCTAAAGTGCAGAGTAAAATATTTAACAAAAATTCACCGGATTAACATTTCAAACTATTGGTAAAAAAATAAAATTAACGAAACATAAACAAACAAATACATTGGACATCATTTTAGGAATTGAATAACAAATATGTTTTTATCAGTACTACTTTCGATTTCGATTTTGAGAACCGATCGATATCAATTTCAAATTTTCATTTTTTTCAAAACTCATTTTCTTCCACACATTTTATTAATAAATAATATACACATAAATTTTTTTTTAAAAAAACTTACCTTTTAACTACAAATTCTTTAAGCTTACTTTTCAAATCGAACGATTTTAAAAATCGAAAATTGAAATCGAAAGTAGAACTGATAAAAACATATTTGTTATTCAATTTCTAAAATGATGTCCAATGTATTAGTTTATTTATGTTCTGTGACATTTTATATTTTACTGATAGTTTGAACTATTAATACGATGAATTTTTGTTAAATATTTTATTTTGCACTTTAGAAATTCAGAATAAACTTTATTTTTTTTAAAACTTGTTTTCAATCATACATTCTATCGATAAAATAATTTACACATAAATCCAAAAAAATAAAAATAAAAATCATAGTTTTTAATCACAAATTCTTCAAAAAAAAAATATATATATATATATAATTACAAATGACATTATTTAAAATAACTGGTCTTAAACAAGAGCTTAATATGTTAGAGACTAAATACGTCAAACGATTGTTGGTTACAAACTAAATACACCAAACATGAGCTTAATATGTTAGAGACTATTATCGTAAGAAACTCAAAGTTTAGGGACCTATTGTGCTGTTTACACGTTTTTAATGGTGGGAAGAATTCGACGGTAAGGACCATTTGCGCAACGTTTGATGATTTTGGAGATATAAATGCCAAAATCTAAATGTTGGAGACTATTTTTGCAAGAAGTCCAAAGATTGGGGACCATTTGTGTTGTTTACCTTGGTTTGCTTTGTTTTCAAGGAAAACCAATTCTCACTTAGGGTTGTACAAAAAAATCACGAAACCGCAAATCGAACATAACTCGTTGATTTGAGATCGCATGAACCCGTTGTTTCTTTTCTCTCAAACCGAATCAAACCGTTTCAAAATGGTTCAATTTAGGTTTTGATTTTCAAAAACCGCAAAAAATCGAACCAAATCGCTTTTAATTTTTAATTAAAAATTAATTTTATTAATTTAAATTTCCTTTTTTTTCCCGCTAAAAAAGTCAAATTTAACTATGAAAATAAAATTCTCATGTATATCTTTAATGATCCCAGAAAAAAATGTATAGAAGTTTCCAACCTTATAGTTTGGGCCATGCATGCACTAAAGGTAAAAAAAATTGTACTAAGCAAGAAAATTGATTAAGATAATGCAACAATAAGTCGTAATTACAATGAACTGTTGAAAATGAAGAGGAACCAATATCCTTTACTAGAGCTATCAAATCTTCCAACGATGTGTAGTACACATCGACAATCGACAGTCTGAAAATCATACTCTCACATTTCAGTGAAGCTATTCACTCATCATTGTGCTTTTATTATCAATACAGTGCAAGGTTAACGAGGTAAAGAATGAATTAAAAAATGTTAACATATTTTAGTTTATACTAACTTCTAATTTAGCTTTATATATTAAAAATACGAATTAATTTGACATCTAAAATATATTATATTATGTCGATAGGTAAACCGTAGATTAAAATCGAACCAAAACGCAAAAAATGGTTTTGTTTGTAAAATGAAATGGTTTCGTTTGGTTTGGAAAAATGTCAAACCGCTAAAAATGGTTTAGTTTGAAAATATGTCAAAAATCGCCCAAACCGGACCAAATTCACCCCTATGATCTCACCATTTAGGGCGTGTTTGATTGCGAGAGTGAAAAATTGGTGGAAAAAATATTTTCTAAGGAATTGATTTGTTTGGAAAATATTTTCGTGAAAAATATCAATTGGAAGTGTTTGATTGATTTAATTTTCTATATGAAAAAAGTGGAGAAATTTTCAAATTTTGTTGTTTGAATGACATTATTTTCTATGGCAAGTAAAGTAAAATTTAGTTATTTTAATTAATTGTTTTTAACACATTTGTACTTAATAATAATAATGTTATTTTTCAAGGAAAAATTAAGTCAATTAACAATAAAAAAACGGATCAAACGTAAAGATTATTATTTTCCATGTAACATGGAAAATGATTTCTCACCAAAAAGCTTGGCAAAAATTTTCCTCAAAAAGAAGGCAAATCAGGCGCGTGGGTGAAAACAAGCCAAATATTTTCCATGTTAAATTGTTGCTGCCAAACAAGGGAAAATGACTAAAGATGAAAAATATTTTGATTTTCCATGACAAATGTATAGTAATGAAACACACCCTTACTCTCACTAAAATGGTGAGAAATGGTTTGCCACCTTAGGTGACAAATTATTTTCGACTTGTTTGATCATTTTTTTTGTTAATTGACTTTTTTTTCTTCAAAAATTAATAGTATTATTATCAAATACAAATATGTGAAAAAAGTTAATTTTTTTTTGTGAAATTTGTGTTCTAGGAAAATATAATTGAGTGAATTTTGATATTAGTTCTCATAGAACTAGTAAACCTTTAGATTATGTCCATACTGACTTATGGGTCCTAAATAAACACTCCACCTTTGGTGAAAACAGGTACTTTCTTTCAATAGTTGATGATTATTCAAGGAGAGTATGGGTTTACCATTTGAAGTCAAAATCTAATACTTATAAGAGGTTTAGGACTTAGCTGAAAATAGTTGAAAATCAATTAGATAAGAAATTAAAACTCTAAGAACTAATAATGACCTTAAGTTTTGCAATCACTAATTTGATTACTATTGTAGGCAAAAGGGCATAATGGGACACAGGACTATAAAATATTCACCCCAACAAAATGGGGTGGCTGAGAAAATAATGCGAACCTTAATGAATAAGGTTAGATGCATGCTCATCAACTTTGGCCTTCCTAAAGGTTTTTGGCCTGAAGCTGCGCACACTGCAGCTTATCTCATTAGAAGGTCTCCATCTAATTCTGTTGACTTCAAAACTCCTCAGGAACTTTGGACTGGAAACCCCCCAAATCTTGGACACGTTAGAGTCATTGGATGTGCTACATATGCACATCAAAGCGAGGGTAAACTAGAACCAAGAGCCATAAAATGTGAGATGTGGGGGTACCCTGAAAGGGTTAAGGGGTACAAGCTATGGGTTTTAGGGGTTCAGGGCATAAAATAGAAGAGATGTTGTTTTCAATGAGGAAATGCAATCCCTTATTGAGAATAAAACCTGGAATCTTATTAAAAGACCTAAGAACTAAAGAATAATCCAATGTAAATGGATTTACAAGATTATAGAAGTGAATGAACCTTCTAATCATGTTAGATACGAAGTCAGGTTAGTGGCTTAAAGGTTTTACTCAAAGGGAATGGATTAATTACAATGAAATTTTCTCGCCTGTGATTAACTACAAAATAATCAGAATTGTTTTAGCTTTAGTTGTTCAATTTAGGGGAACTTGAACAATTAGATGTCAAAATTGCTTTCCTTCATGGGGAGCTTGAAGAGGACATCTATATGAGTCAGCCTCAAGGCTTTGAGATGGAGATGGGTGTGACGGTTTGTAAACTGCAAAGGTCTCTGTATGGTTTAAAATAGAGTCTCAGGTAGTGGTATAAGAGGTTTGACTCTTATGTTCTTAAAATAGGTTTTAAAAGGAGTTTTATACTATAATCTTGAGAAGGAAGCATACCTACTGTTGTGTGTAGATGATATGCCGTTAACCAGTACTAGCAAAACTGAAATCATAAGGTTAAAGAATTCGTTAAAGATTGATTTTGATATGAAAGACCTTGGAAAAGCTAAGAAAATCCTCGGCATGATGATCACCAAGGAAAGGACTGAGAATAAACTAATAAATTTCTCAATTCCTTACTTAGAAAAGGTGGTTGCCCAATTTGGTATGAAAGATGCCAAACATGTTAATGTTCCTTTAGCCTCACATATGAATTTGTCTTCTGCCCACTCACCTAAAATTGAAGATGAGTTGAAAGAAATGGATAATGTGTCATATGTTAATGTTATAGGGTTCGTTATGTTTTCTATGGTTACTACTAGACATGATTTAGCCTATGCCATCAGTTCCTTAAGCAAATTTGTGTCCAATCCTGGAAAACCTCACTGGGCAGGCATAAAAATGGTTACTTAGATACATAAATGGTACGTTGAATGTGGGATTACTATATAAGAAAGGTTCTAATAATCTAACCCTTAAAGGTTATGCGGATGCTGATTTTGCTGGTGATAAAGACCAAATAAAATCAACTACAACCTATTATTTTACCTTAGGTGAAAATTGCATAACGTGGAAATCACAGTTACAATCCATTGTAACGCTTTCTAGCACAGAGGCTGAATATGTTGCCATTACTGAAGCTATAGAAGTATGTTTATGGTTGAAAGGGTTGTTAATGAATTGAACTGCTTGCATGATACTGCAACTATATTCACTGATAGTCAAAGTGCTCTTATGTTATGCAAAAATCATGTGTATCAAGAAAGATCCAAACATATTGAGGTGAAATACCATTTTATTAGAGAAAAATACACAGTGATAAAAATCCTTGCAAACATGGGCACTAAAGCATTAATTGTTGGTAAGTTTAAATCATGTTTGACTTTCCTCCATGTTGATACATGTTAATTCTTTTGCAAGTACTTGGGCTATGATGTAAGATTGACCTCCAAATGTAAAGCAATAACCAAGAGAGTACTTGTTTGAGAACCAAGTTGAAGATTGTAGAATTGTGCTTCTCACAAACACGCTATTGTAAGGGTATTATGGACATTTGATCTGAACTCTTGCTTCCAATTGGCTACTCCCCATTCACTCGGATTTGTGCTTGTTTATGGATAATCTGGGATGTCCATTTTGAGATCAACTACTGGGAGTGTAAGCCGATTTTGTGACCTTTGGAGAAAAGACTTCTAGCTTCAGTTGTGATTCGTTACTTTGGTTAGAACTCTCCAGAAAGCCTTACCCTCTCCTCTCTGGCGATTTCATCATCATCATCTTCTTCTTTTCTTTTGGTTAACTCTCGATTTTAGTGGATAGAAACCTCTGTCAACCCTTTAAAAACGTCCTACTAGAGTAATTTTTCATTCTTAGGTTTAGGCTGTGTTGTATTCTATACTTACCGGTGGCGATGTTGTATAAAGAGCAGGTTTCGGGGTTCTAATCTATGAGATTAGCAAGATCTGTGACTAGATCTTTTGGTTTGTATATGGTTCTTGAACGCTACTCTCTAGAAGGTTGTTTTACAAGTGGAACGGGCTTATCTCTGAGCTTCCCAGATGTAGGGTTTACCGAACTAGGTGACCAAAACTCGTGTTCTTTACGTTTTATGTTTTTAAATGCTTTACTGATTGATCGATTTTAATAAACTTTTGGGTTTTAATCCTAACATAGTTGAAAAGTAAAAGGACATACTTTCTTCCTTTTTTTCCAGCATGTTGTATTAGAGTTATTTATATGTGAAATCTATAGCAGTAGTACCATTTTCCTTTTTAAAGATGAGAATAGGATTCACTACATAAACAACAAGAGTTCAAGGTAACAATGTCATTGACGACGGTGGCTAAAGAAGATGGCGTAGTGGTGGGGTCAAGCTGTAGGATTACCGAAGCCGACGTCGTTGAATCACATATCAATTTTCCCATTTTTTTAAGTAGATTACTGGGTTGATGAGAGGGAGAGGGTAGAAAAGATTTAAATTGGAGAGCGAAAGAAGAAACATTTTGTTTCACATGAGAAATAAAAACAAAACCACTAACTTTTTATTTTTGAATTGTAAAATTTTTATGCAAGTTTTTGTTTAATTTTCTCAAATTAATGTGTTTGATATTGTTTAAAAAGAGTGTTTTAAATGAATAGTTATTTTTAGCAGAATAGATGATTGAAATTTTGATTGAAAAATTACTTTGAATTGATGATTGAAATTAAGTATTGTAGAAATTTTTTTTTTTTTAAAGATAACGGGCAAGATTTCTTAGAACTGAAACAAGTTGGGTTGGCTTCGTTTGGGCCTAAACCGATTCAGCCTGACCCAAACTAACCCACTACCAGCCCTAAATAAAACCCCCGGAAAAACATTGGTCGAGCCTCGCTGACTCCCCCGGTTCTCGTGGTCCATCAACATCAAAAGGTGCTTCCTTTATTTATTTATTTTTATATAATTAATCAGTAATTCACTTCTCTGTCGAACGATACTTGTTTATTTGATTCTCGTTTGCACGCTTCATTCGGTCGCGAAATTTTACGATAGTCGTTTTTTCTCCATCAGGCTTAAAGTGTGATAATTAGTTAACTCAGTTATTTTAGTTTTAATTTTAATTTGTGTATGTTAATTTCGGATTATGGGCTTTTTCTTCAATGTTATGTTTTTAATGTTTACATGCCTTTTTTCTTTTACTTCTTGTACTTGTGAGATTCTGATTCTTTTTTAGGCATTCCTATTTGTTTACGTCTGGGTTTATATGATATCTTTCCATGGCTAGTTTTTATTGGCTTTGAGTTGATTTTATTTAATATAATGTACTACATTTCTCATATTTGAGGCAATTAAAAGAGGTGCATCAAAATCAGATTTCGAGATAGCTCTAATTCAAATTCAAGAATATCAATTCAGTAAATCCATAAATAGCATTGGACAGAAGATTGAATTCATTCTACTATAAATAGAACCATAGACACTCGTGTTCTTTTACATTATCATCAAGTGATGTATATCCTTATAAATATTTTCGATATAGATTAGAGTGGGAGAAACACGTTGTCTGTCATACCTATACGAGATTAAATATTTTGAGTTATATCTTGGGGCATAGTGATGTAAATTGTGGTTTAGAAGATTGTTAAATAATTATTCAGGGATGAGCTCAAATATTCAAAGGAAGAAGATCTTAAATGGGTATTCCCGAGGCTGATGAAGTATACATTAGAGTGGTCTATGTTTTATTAGCCATTTGACATACTTGGGCTGTGATCCAAAGTGTGTCTCTCTTCAAGTTAAGGATTTTAACTTGTTGAGAAATTCTTTGGTGAGCTTGGTAAGTTGGTTGTTGATTTAACCCTTGTTTGAGATCCATTATAATGAGGTTTTTGGGGGAAAATGTATTTTGAAATGATTATTTTTTGAGAATATATGGTTAAAAAGTAGAGCAAAGTTTTTGGTTTACGTGTGATATTATTTTATTGGAAAAGATATGGTTGAAACGAAAAAAGAGAAAAATGTGTTAAAATTTTATCCCCTATTTGTTTGAAACCCATTAAAAATTTAACACATTTTTCTCTTTTCTTTTCAACTACACATGTATCAATAAAATAATATTATACATAAACCCAAAAAATGTTCTTTACATTTTTTAATCACACATCCTCTTATATTCAAAAAACTATTTTTTCAAATAAACTCGTTAAAGTGAAAATAGTGAAAACCAAACAGGGGCTTAATGTGAATCAAACATGGGCTTAATTTGCGGAATTTAAGAAAAGACAAGGGTGAAGGAGAAAGATTAAAAACTTTCTCAAGAGGTACGATGAGAATCGTGAATCTTACTCATGCTATATATTCCATCAATGCAAGGATAACATGCATATGGAATTATGCAAGGATAACGTGCATATGGAATACTATAATCCAGATTAATTGAGGAATCTAACATGGCTTTGGACTTTTTAGAGCTTTACGGAAAATGTATGCCCGGGGTTTAGAGTTATTCCTTTTTTGGAACGAATAACAACAATTAGGCTGCCTTCTCTCTTCTTTGAATTGGATTAAAATTGCACTTCTTGTAGCGCCCCGAGTTCCGTATACCCGATTCACTACGTCATTTTCTGTCTAAATTTTTTCGAATAATATTTTTGCGGAAGAAATAATTGAAATTCATTTTTTGGCAACATTAAATAAACTGTAATGGCCGCTAAAATTGAAAACATTTATGAAACCATTTGAAATAGTAAATCGAACCATTAATATTGTAAAGAAATTGCCAATATCATAATTTCTCAAATAAATGAACTTCTCTAAATTATTCGATTGTTTGGAAAATACGGAAATCATTAACGTCAAACTTTCAACCGTTCAACGATTATTGCCACCATCATTCATCGCTCGCCACCGTCTCCGAAATCTGCAAAACTGTTAAAAAGTAGGGTGAGTATTTCATGGGGGAAATACTCAGTAGACTCATCGCAAATTAATTTAATTTATAAGATGATTAAACACATAAATCCCGGCTCTTTATAAAGCGGGCATTGATAGAGCTTCTTTATAAAACTGCTCTTGATAAAACTCATATTGTGCATTACAGCACGGGACATATTTTGCAAATCATATGCTCTTTGAAAATAGCTCTTTGAAAACAGCTCTTTGAAAACATCTCTTTGAAAACCATATACTTATAAAAACATTTTAATTATGCCAAGCATAATTTCTTTTGAAAGCATAACATAAGATAGGATTGAAATCCTCATAAACATAAATAGACACAAGAACTTTACCGAACTTAGGTGGCAAGAATTCTTATGCAGTAAAATCATAATAACAGTAAGTTTTCATCATAACATAGGATAATATCGAAATCCTCATAAACATAAGAATTTTACCGAACTTAGGTGGCAAGAATTCTTATGTAGTAAGTATACCAAGCATAATTTTCTGAAATTCATAGGGATCAATTGCATCATAACATAAGATAGGATCGAAATCCTCATAAACATATGCGACAGGAATTTTACCGAACTTAGGTGGTAAATCCTCATAAACATATGGAAAGATAGGAATTTTACCGAACTTCGTGGCAAATCCTCATAAACATAGGAGACACAAGAATGTTACCGAACTTAGGTGGCAAGAATTCTTATGTGTAGCGCTACTAAAACTCCGGTCCCCTTAACATATCATAACTTATCATATGGGACCCAAAACAATCTTGGTAGATTGATTTCATAGCAATGATCCAAAAAAAACATTTTCGTGAAGCATAGGGTATACTTACTTTTCGTAAAAACATAAAGTATATTTTCTTTTCATAAAAACATACTTACTTTTCATAACAACATAAGGTATATTTACCTTTCATAAAAACATACTTGTTTTTCTTAAAAATTGACTTTCACAAGTCACATGACATTCATATGAAATCATAATTTAAATCAATTAATAAGTGCGAGTCTACCTCAAATCCGACGAGTGCAAAGTTGAGCGGGAATGACTTCAATTTCTTTAAATTCTCCGTACGCTTCGTCTTAGCCAATAAGTCACTTTAGTCTATCGAATATATAGTTCAAAATGATAAATTATAATTTGAGGACTAAAATTGATGTTTTGAAAGTTGAGGGACTAAAATGAATACTTTTGAAAGTTCAGGGACTAAAATAGATATTTTGAAAGTTGAGGGATTAAAATGAATACTTTTGAAACTTGGGCTTAAAATCAAATAAAGTAAATCAGCAGGGACTGAAATGATAAGTTTGAAGCTAAAAGGACTGAATAAAACCTTTTTAAAACTTGAGGGGCTGATTTGAAATAACATTAAAACTTTAAAAAGGGCTGAAATAAACTTTTCAAAGCTATAGGGACTGATTTAAATCATTCAGAAGACGTAGGGACCAAAGTGCAAATTCTCGAAATATAATTCAGATTCTTTACTTTACTCTCTCATTTCAGATCGAGAAGAGACAGGGGGAGAGCAAAGCGAGAGATAGAGAGATGGCGTGCGAAATCGTGAGGGAAAAGGAGTGAAATCCGATCTTCCAGTCGGCGATGTGCCGGCGGTTCACCGGCGAAACGCCAGTGCAAGGTGCGGCAAGGGATGGGGTTGAAGATTATGGTTTCAGTGCGAGTTGGGTGTGAGAAACTGTGACGAACCGTGGTTTAGATCGCGATTTGGGAGTTGGGTTTTAACTGCGAAATCCGGTGGTCGTGCCGGTAAATCAGTCGGCGATCGAAGGTAAGTCTTGGGCTTGGTTTATTTCTTGTTTTGGTTTTGATTTGAGGTTGGTTTTTGATTTGTTTGGGGTTAATGGTGGATTCTTAGAGTTTTCAGGCGACGGTTGTGGCTCTGGATGCAGGGAACGAAGGTGGTGTTTGATCCTGATGATGGTGATTGTGATTTGGTTGAACCGGTGAGGTGGTGGATTGAATTTGAAATGGCAGAGACAGTGATGGTTGAGGTGATGATGTTGATGATACATAGGTTTCGTGATTATGGTTTGGGGCTGCAACTGATAATTGTGGTAGCTGGATTGAGGATTGTTGGTTGACAGTGATGGCTGCAGAGTTGTGATTTGTGGTATTGCAGTGAACTTGGTTTGCTGTAAATGGATTGGGTTGGTGAAACGTTGTGAGTAATCAGGGTGATGATCATGATGTAGCCGGTTGGTTGGGTGATTGATTTGTGGCTGCCGGTTATGGAGTTGAGGCAAAGCTTGTGGATTGATGATGATTATAGTGATTGTCGTGATGGTAGGACTGTGCTTGCAGGCGATTGGCAATGGTTCTGTGAAGGGCTGCAACCGGTGGTTTGGGTTGCTGCAAGCTGTCGAGGTTGCAGTAAAATTGATCATGGTGTTGATAAGGGATTTTGGCTATGGTGGAGGTGCTGATGTTCAGACTTGTGGTGTTGGAATTGTGGCATGGTGGCAGTATGGTCTGCGTGATGGCAGAGTGATGGACGGTGAGGCAGTGTGGGTGGACTGTGGTTGCACTCGACTGAGATGGAGATGGAGCTTGGTGCAGGTGATGAAGATGTATGCTTATATATATTGTATTGTGGAATCTAAGTACATGGAAGTGTGAGTTGTGCCATGAGTATTGAAATGAAGATGGGGTAGATGATGATAATGATGAAGATGCTTTGCTTTGGTGTTTGTATAATGAGATGGAATATGAAATAGATGTAAAATTTATATATATAATGATGATGTTTTTGTATAAGGAATTGTATTAAAACTGATATATTTTGGACTGAAAATAAATTTGAATAAGGAAAATTGAAATATTTTAATAAATTTGGAATTCAAAATAATTTTGAAAATAATACTTTGAATAAACAATTAAAATAACATAATTTTTGAAATTCGGACATTTAATTTAAAATCGAACAAATTCGATATTTCTTGACTTGGCTAGACGAATCCGTCGCGGCGTTAACTTCAAAATAATAGGTGAAATAGTAGCGATACAATTTTCTAAATATTAAAATAATTATTTATTGCATAAAAATTCTGGGTCGCTATACTTCTCACTGTCCATACTGTGGTATACTAGGAGATAACTTATTATGCAAAGACGTTAAACACTCATAAGACATGACATCCACATAATTTCTAAATAAAAACTATTATTTATTATAATCTGAATTCTGAATATTGCATCATATTTTGTTGTGTGCCTATAATCACAATATTTATACTTCTAGTGTAGTGCAAGGAACGACTTTACTTAATATATTGCCCTTATCGTTTTTCACATAAAATAGAAGACTTGCATGCCTTTTTGGTTCTGAAATCATATTTAGCCTCTGTTTGTTAAAAAGTTTTTGTTTAAAAACATGTTTTTTTTTATGTTTTCTAGGTAAAATGTGTGGTTGAAAATTAGAGAGAGAAAATGTGTGTGGTTAAAAAGTGATCTGGGGAATTGTGTAGAAAAAATATGTTTAAAAACATGTGTTGCCAAACGGATAGTTATCTAATATATTATTTATTTGAGTGGATTCCTATTTGTTGTATTTCATGGCTGATGTTTTTCATATTTCAGCTTGAAGTCAGAATAATCATCCTTAACTCTACTAGTCTGAAAAATGGACATCGATTCGAAATCACAAGATGATTCTGAATCGGTTATGCAAACAGACACTGAGGTAAACAGTTGACATGCAAATTCTTCATTCAAACATTTTACATGCTAAATAATTTTTTCTTACTATGTTCATCATGTTGTTTATTTATTTGTTCCAAGTTGAAGAGTAAAGAAACAGATCACATTTTCAAAACAATGGAGAAACTAAATATAGCTGAACCGTCTTCAAGCTTTAAGAGAAAACCAGTTGTCATCATTGTTGTAGGAATGGCAGGTACTGTTGCATTATATTTAGAAAAGTGTAATTTGGGTTGACATTCTATCTGGTTTTTAGTCTGAATATATGAAATGTATTCAAGCTTTAAGTGCAATTTAGAGTTGATATTCAATCTGGTTTTTGGTCAGAATATTTATAGAGAGATTTTGAATATAATAGGGAGTGGAAAAACTACATTTCTTCACCGCCTAGTTTGTCACACAATGGCGTCAAATATTCGGGGTTATGTTATCAATCTTGATCCTGCTGTCTTGACTCTTCCATATGGTGCAAATATTGATATAAGGGACACTGTTCGGTACAAGGAAGTCATGAAGCAATTCAATCTTGGACCCAACGGAGGAATATTGACTTCGCTTAACTTGTTTTCAACAAGGTTTGATGAGGTAACCTTTTCGTGGAGATTTTTAATTTTATTATTGTAAACTTCGTTATGTTGTTGTTACAATGAATGACGGTGACCATCATCTTTACAATTATAACAAACAACTATGGAATTTGAAAGAGTTCATACTACAACCATTGCTTATCTTTACATTGGTAGCAAATCACTTTGGAAAATGAAGTTCATGTAAAAAAATAGGTAGCTATGCACATTCTATTTCTCAAAATGGAGTACTCCAGCTAAACTTTGCTTCTCAATACTTTTTCAGGCTCGTTCATTAATTACAGAAGATTTATTTAAGCTTAAATATCTAGATCAAGAATCATTGTGATGAATTTGCATTGTGCTTAAATATCTGATGCTCAAGGTTGAATAGTGCTTGCATCTCAATAAGATATAGACATAGACATTTTCTTAGCATACACCATATGGTTTATTTAGTTTATCGTACTGCACAGTAATATCTTTTAGGTTCATTTTGAACAATAATAAACTACCATTACTGGTCGTTTGAGTTGTTTTTGACAGTATCCCATCACTTTAGTTTTTGTAATTGATTTTTAGGGAAGAGGTTAATCAAAACCTTATCAATAATTCTGATGTTTTCAACAACCTTGATCCAGGCTCAACTTTCGCCATCATGGTCTAATGTATGCTGCTAAATTTGTCCAAGTTTATATTATTCCATACGTAATTAGCTTGATAGCAATGCTTTTCAACTGGTATTGGTTGGTTCACACTTCACCATACCTCATTTGTGTATAGAGTCAACACATAGCTAATCATTTCTTAATTTTGTCACTGTGTCCGTTTCTGGTATATCAAATACGGGAATGGAGAAAGGAACCTTAAAAGTATTCTTGGTGTGTAATTATAGGTTATATCAGTAATCGAGAAACGAGCTGATCAGCTCGATTATGTTCTGGTTGACACTCCTGGCCAAATTGAGATTTTCACTTGGTCTGCATCTGGAGCGATTATTACAGAAGCTTTTGCTTCAACATTTCCTACAGTGATTGCTTATGTTGTTGATACGCCACGCTCAGCAAGTCCAGCTACCTTCATGAGCAATATGCTATATGCCTGTAGCATCCTCTATAAGACTCGGTTGCCAATGGTACTGGTATTTAACAAGACAGATGTGGCTCAACATCAGTTTGCTCTGGAGGTACATTTAATTCTAGATTTAGTTGATGTTTCACAGAATTAATATCGATTTATGGGCCTAAATCCTTATTATTGTTGCAAATAATTACTGGTCAGCTTTTGCTAGCGTTTTTACTTTTTCTGAGTGTAGTGGATGGAAGATTTCGAAGTATTTCATGCAGCACTAGATTCTGACCACTCTTACACATCAACCCTGACCCGAAGTCTCTCCCTTGCTCTGGAGGAGTTCTATAAAAATCTCAGATCTGTTGGAGTGTCCGCAGTGTCCGGTGCTGGAATGGATGCATTCTTTAAATCTATTGATGCCAGCGCCGAAGAGTACATGGAGACTTACAAGTAATGATTTCTAATTGCTAACCTTTCTGTTATCTTTTCTCTGTGTAGATAAAAACTAGACACTTTTATGATGCTATTCTTTTTTAATGATGATTGTTGAAGTTTACTCTTGCTTACGCAATAGGGCTGATCTTGACAAGAGACAGGAAGAGAAGCAGCGCTTGGAGGAAGAAAGTAGAAAGGAAAACATGAATAAGCTGAGGAAAGACATGGAAATATCCAGGGGGGAAACTATGGTATTGAACACTGGTTTGAAGGATGTAAAACCGGACGATAAGAGCATGGTGATTGATGAAGATGAAGAGGTGGAAGATGAAGATGTTGATGTTGATTATGATAGGTTCAGCGAGGATGATGTAGAGGATGAAGATGAAGATGAAGATGAAGAAGTGGCCAGTTTTTCGTTTTGAGACCATATATTTATTATTGAATTAATTAAAATAAAAATGAGCAACTTTTGTACAATGATGAAATGAAGTAAATCAAAACTTTTAATGGAAGATACTGTAGTGGCAATGCACACGAGCTCAATATCTGAAGGTTGTCATTATGCATGTTACCTTTAAAATGTTGTGCCAACCAATTTTTTTTTTTTTGACTTCTTTGGTACATCAGAATGAATTCAAAAAGAATTTGAAAGAAGAAAAATGAAATATTGTTTGTTGCAAGGGAAAATGCATTTGTACATATATATGTATACATGTAGCATGTAGCTGAAAAGAATGTTTTGGTACTTATTGTCGTACCATTTTGGTAAATGAAAATATAGTCAAAATAAATTGCAACACTGATAGCAAATCTCATGTGGATTTATTCAGCAGATACGTTAACCAATCTTTTCGTCAAAATATCCTCCTTATTTTCATCCTTCTGCAATGTTGTCTAGAGTTCTTCAATCTTGGCTCTCCAAAGCCACTCTTGTTCTTTGTAAAATTGGCAATTTCCCTTGATCCAGTTTATCGCAATCTTAAGTTCATTCACAATTTCACAAAGTACTGACTTCGTCTCCTTTCATCTCCAGATCTCTTTTCAGATCCTCTGTAATCTCTTCCATCTTCGAGCTTTTGCTCGGAGAAGCTCGGAGTTCTGAAACTGGACTTTTCATCCTGACCATCTGGATCTTGTTTTAACAATCTAATTCATATCTCAAGTGTACGAATGCATTATTCTTTTCTTCCTCATTGCTCAATCCTTGAGAATTTCAGCTTACAAGAAGCTTTTCAGAATCGGTTCAAGAAATTTGGCGATGGAAGTTTTGGAAGAAATTTGGATCACTGAAAGAATGAGTTGTTGAAAAGTGATTAAAAATGTGAATTGTGATTGAGAGCTCATAGAAATGTGTGGTTAAATATGAATTTGTAGGAAAAGTTGAAAAGTTTCATTGGGACCAAACCCGACAAGTGTAATAACAATTATAATATTGAAAATAAGAACTTGGCTTAAAGAAGTTAGTGACATATAAGTTAAGAAATATCAATTAATGTTATTGAAAAAATAAATTTTACAATAATTTTTCTAATATACCCTTAACACATTTACGTAGTTCCCCATAAAATGTAAAGAGTATAAATTTATTTAGACTAATAAAAAAAAAAAATTAAATAAGGGCAAACGACCTAATAAGTAACTACGGGAAATACCTACAACTACTATGCAATTGGAAGACATCTCACTCGACGAATGAATCCTCCTTCGGAAGTGTGAAAAAAAAGAAAAAAAAAAGTGAAACCTGCTAAGAATGTTACACACAGTCATCCGTCTTCGGGAATCTGCGAGTTCTTAAGATTGGAACGACCATATTTTGGCTCTACGTAGATATATGCTCCTGCAACAGCAACAAGAACACCGAAAACTAGACCAAATAGCTGAACATTAGCGAGCAATTCTCCGTGGATTTCTTGTTCATTAGAATGACATGTAATCTCGTTTCCCTTGAGCAAGCAACCATCCGGCATCATTGGACCGTAGAGAGTGAATGCAGTCTGATAGAACCACATGCCTTGTAGTGTTATAGCGACGCCACTGCATAAGTCCACCGGAAAACTTGTTGGGATGAGGGCTCCGCCAATAATCGATAGAATACAGAGGCCAATAAGGAGGACGAGGATAAGGTGATAATATCCCTCCAGGCCTTTATGGGTAGTCGAGTGGAAGTAGAATAGAAGGTACTCTGCTGTGAATGCCGCGGACGCAATTAAACACAAAGCTCCCTCGGGCAAGGGAAGAAAGCTGAGAAAGGAGAAAATTCTGCATTAGACGGAGCTCTAATGAACACATACTGATCCACAATACTGTTTGATTTTAATTAAAGTCGGATTTTTATAAAAATTGATGAGATATATTGTTGAATATATGTGATTAAAATTAATTGTTAATGACTTTGGAGTTCTGCCTATACTTTACAGATCAAAGTTAAGAAGTCACCTCGTTTTCTCAGAAAGCAGTGTTATTACACCGAAGATGAAAAACATGAGGAGCATCCCAGAGTGCTCAAAGTTGTTCATGTGAGAAGGATTCAGGACTCCGTTGACAAAGATATGGAGATGGGTCGAATATAAGAACTCTATACACAAATCAATGAAACCTCCAATTGCTATGACATAAAGCTCCAAGTACTTAAGCTGTCCATCAAAACCAGGAACAGGGTTCCACACTCTGACCCGAAAAGATTTGGGATTGGATACATATCTAACAATACAACTCCACACGTGCCACATTCCAACCAAAAGAAACAATGTCCCGGGAAGAACATGCCCTGGAAAAGAACCCATTTTCCTCACCTGAGATCAAGATTCTTCGTTTCTTGATCAACAAAATTCTGAAAATTGGAACAATATCTTAGAAAATTGCCACTTCCAAATTGCTTCTCTACCTTTTCTCACTTGCACTTATTCAAGAATTCAAAATTTGGAAAATTAATAACTAATACAAAAACAGATAGCCTTGGAGTTGGAATCTTCTTCTTACACCTATTTCAAAGAAATTTGCATCAAGATTCTCTCCCTCCAACACTTTCAACAAAGTATAATAAAGGTAGCACTTTATTGGCGAATATACACGGCAGAATTGACAAAAGACAGAAAATAAAGGAGAGGTGCTGTTTATAAAGTCAAAATTCAGAGGATGAGATTCAATAATAATACAGTCAATAATGGATGCTTGAAGAAAACATACATAAATATCAACCAACCCTTCAATGGAAAACCAGTCAAGATTCACATACAGCACACAGATCTGTTCTTGTTTCATTCAAACACGATATCCGTCAAACGGAAAACTTAAATAAAAACTGTATAGATTTTTCAGTTTATTGGGAATAAAAAGAAAGAGAATATAAATATTTTCTATATATTAACAATACTTACAGAAACAAATACTGTGAATTAATCAATTAGTTTCTAACTTTGAGCAAAATCCACAGACCGGAGGGTAAAAACTGAAGGCTCTTAAAAAGAAGAAAGAATTTTCATGGTGGGATTGAAGAAAGAGAGATGGGGCCAACTTCTTAAAAGAAACGGACTGCTAAAAAGACGCTAATTATAGTCGCATCATTGTCTTACTCTCTCAACGCGCGTCATTGTATTATAAAATACTGATTTTTTAGTACCGTGTTCGTTTCACCGATACTTGATTGCCGGCATATTGCATGAGTTTTTGAGATTGATATTTTTGCTCATGGGATGGCCCTTCTTTGATTTTCATTCTTTTTTTTTCTCATTTTTCTACATACTCAATTTCAACAATTCATTAAAAATCAAGTTAATATTTGACTTTTCAACCAAATTTCAACCATCAATTCTTCTAAAAATCACTATTCATTTCAAAAAATCTCATTTTAACTAAAATCAAATACACTCATAGTTCATTACGAACTACTTATTTAGCATATGTGACCGCCGCAGTTATTATGTGATTTATTTGTGTTATGTATGTAAAATATGAGGTTGAAAAGTAGAGTAAAAAATGTGTAGTTAAAAAATTGTTTGAAAAATTGTATAATTTAAGATTTAAATTATCAACAATTACGATGTTTCCGAACACACCCTTAACTATATATTTCCTTTCTAGAATCTTGGAAAAAAATACGTGTAGTTAAACTTACGTACTGACGGAGTACGAGAGAACATGATACAGGACAGGACAACGATCTTTCTGGACAGTTGGGAGAGCTAGACGTGACACGACGGAGGTAATAACTTCAAAGGGACATAAAATTCGTATATGGTGTTAGAATTGTTATTATGTCATTTTAGATTGTTATCTTTGTCAAAACTGTAATTTTCTATCTTTAAGTGTTTTTCATTTATTATTTTCGTTTGTCCAGCCCATTAATGGACTATTGGCACAATATAATTTATTATTAAAGCTATTTACATTCATTTGTAGGTTTTTGGTAGATTTTATTCGAATTGCAAGCAAACCTTTTGTTTTAGTATGTCTATAAATAGTTTTTTATTCTACTAAATATAGAAAGGTTGATGCGAACCTCCTTGGTCTTTGACAAAAAATTTTCACAATAATTATTTGAATCGTCCCAAGAAAGCTAAAATTAGTAATGAAACACCTTGACCCAAGTTTAATTTAATCCAAAATTCAAAGGTTAAAGACCTAACGCAATGGATATCAAATAAACAAATTTCAAAGTGATGAAAATAAATAACAATACAAGAATAATATACTCAAGATGTAGTTAATTAATTTCCTAAATAGATTACAAGAGAAAGAGAAATGGGTTTTACTTCACCAAGAGGAGCCTTCAGAATTATGAATATCCAATTTTTTTTTAGGGTTTGGAGGAAAAGGGGTATTTATAATACAAAAATTGAAAATAAGAAATAAGAAAATTGCATGAAAAATCCCGAAATTTAAGTTCGGTGATTTTCGGTCGACCGAACTCACTTTCGATCGATTACGAGTTCGACCAAAAGTGCATTTTGGTTGAACAACAATCAGCCGAAGATGACTGAGACTGCCTTTGATTTTCTATAGAGTGTCGGTCGACTTAAGTTGGCTGAACCTCGAACTTCGCTCCTTCCATTTGCACTTGATTTCGTAGCTTGTTTTCATGGCTTGATATCTTGTTTAAGTCTTGAATCTTCTTCCAAAATAGCCCGTAATTGACCCGAAGCTCTTCGAACATATACCTCAAAATTTGTTTGGCTCGAATAATTAATTTGCTTCGTCAAATCCCATGTGATTCTCATCAAAGGTCAACATGTTTCACAAAATCTATGCTATTTTAATTTCCAAATATATCACTACGCATAAAGGATTTTTCTTAAAGTACCGTAAGGGGGGCAGGCCCACCCCCTATGGTACCAGCCCCCGGCCGCGGTACTTATAGTACTGCTCACACATAAAATAGCCATTTGGCAAAATTACAGTTCATACTTTTTGTCCTCGTTTTGCTGTCGTCAACAATTTTCTATTTTATTTTCAATTCATGGGGTGGAGGACACACAAGTAGGAGAAATTTTCTGTATATTGTATTGAAAGCAAAAGCAGACACTAATTTAGACTAGTAAGCTCCTTTTCTCCAGAGAAGAGAAGTAGACCAAAAAAGTTTAGTTTTCAACTTGGCTGGAGGCGTTTCCACCCTTTTGAGACCTTACAAGTTCCTTTCTTTCATTCCAAAATCTCCAAAACAGAGTAGAACTGTTTCCCAAATACCATTACTCCTCATTCTTCTATACTATAGTCTATAGTAAACACACCACTACTAGAATATTAATCCAGTCTTGAACAGAAATTCTATGAATTCAACAAACTACCATACCATCGATTCACTTGGCTAAATTTTTAATTTTAAGTAGAGATTTTGCTTTGTAGTGACTAGGTTTCTTTGGGTAAATTTTAAGTTGATAGTCAATTCGATTTCAATTCTAGTTAATCCTCTGTTGGGTTTGAAGAGACGTTATAACATTTGTTTTCCTACGTCAAGGTACCTGGATCAAACCACTACAACATGGTTTTCTACTTCGTGACAAAGGAACGAATATCTGGATCTCTTGTACAACGATTTGTTGATGGAGACGACGAGTTTCACAATAGTAGACTGAAACTTATTCCATTCATGCAAGTAAAATACGGGTGCAGATTTTACATCCTTATAGTTAGTTACTCAAGAATTGGAACTTGTGTAACTTTTAGTTAATTTTGACATATACAACATTCAAGATTCCTATGAAATTGAGATCTTTCTTGTAGCACAAGACCGAGAGAGAAAAAGTTATATTTGTTACAGTTGTTGGGGAAAATTTACACTGTTAGATGCACACATATCATGTTGATGGAAGAATTTCTAAGGCAACTTCCTTGAGGGATGGCATCTCTTGTTGCTGATGCAAACAAACATATTTGTTTCTCACTTTCCTCAGAACTTTCCAAGGACCTGGATAGCACCTACACATGCATACATACATATATATATATATAGAGAGAGAGAGAGAGAGAGAGAGAGGGGGGGGGGGGGGGGGGAGAATTATCATGTTTGATAAATTCATCAAAAGAAGCAATATAACAAACGGTATGCAGTACCAGTGAATATATTTCTTCTTTAATACTATCAAAATATTATCCAATTCTCTCTGTCAAATATGCTGTCAAAGTCTCCAGATGATCGATCTTAACATTTTTAGAGAAGAGGGGTTTGACAAGTAACGAACCTGAAGAGGACTCCTCCATTTCGTCCTTTGAAGTTGTGAATGTAATATACAGTCTCCATCTTAGGCAAGAAAGTTTGGGTAAGTGCAGCCAGTTTTGGATAGAAAAATGGTGGATAATCTTAATGTAGTCATGGAAAACTTTGATAATCTTAAAAATGTACTTTTCATCTAACAAAATAGCGAAAAGATTAGAGACAGAAATTACTAAATACATGTTTGGCAAACTAAAATAATAATATAAGTTGGTCAAACATAATTCTTATTCACACATTTGGTAGGACCAACAACTGTTATGCAATTATTATCCACACATTTTGTTCGACTCATGACATATCAAGACCTTAAAAGCACTATCTAATATAATCTTATTCTCGATTCACTAATTTTTTAGTCTCCATCAAAGCTAGCTCCCTCACTTCCTCAACTCAAGGGCTAAAAACTTCGTTAACAAATCAGTACAAGGATCAGAACATACACCTGAAATGGCAGAATTGAGCATGTTTTGCTAAGCTTTTTTTTTTTTGTCAAAGCTGGAAATAAATATTTTCTTTGACATTAAGGTAAGAATTCTATGCAGCACAGCAGCGCTGCAGCAGAGTATAATTATGCAAAACAACTCAAAATGTGTAAGAAAGGATACATCCAGATCTTATTCTGTCAAGCTCACCATTGAATATAATCAGTTTCCTTGAAGTGTTCACTACAGCTTCTTTGTAAAGCTCTTCCACCACAAGCATCTCTACATTAAAAACGAGATTCAAATCGACATAAACAACTTTGGTAAGGAGAAAAAACAAAAGGTAATGGCTTGAATATCAAATGAGAGACCAAGAGTAAGCTCGTACCGTTTACATTAAAATATGGATAGGCGACTAGGAAGAGTTCATCTTCTGGCTTCACACGGTCGGACATTTTAACTTTTGATGCAAACCCAAAATCTTCGAATAATGAAGGTTTTGTTAGATAGTCCAATTTTAGAGAAGCTCCTCCAAAAGCTGAGTTTCGTGCAAATGTGACTTCACTGGCCTCTGGAAAAAACTGCAAGATGTCTGAAAGCGTTTCATGAACATGGCCACTTGTGAAAGAGTCTAGAATTTTATGGGAAGAATAATAATAACAAAAATACAAACGGGATGCAGAGACCTTGTACTTGGAGAAGATAATTGTGAAATGTAATGTATAACTAAAAATCCGAAGAGTTAATAAGTAATGAATTACTACAATTTCAGACCCATTATTCCTTACATAATGCATCATTGGAAAGGTGAACCAGCTGTTACCTGAATTAGACTATTTTGAACATGAAAGGCTACTGCTCCTATATTCAGTAGCCTTTATTATTTACCAATGAACCAGGAGATTTAGATATCAATAGTTGCAAGATGCTCAAAAGAATCCAATGAAAGAACAGTGAACTTTTCAAAATCCAGAAGTTTACAGATCTTAATAGAACATGTAACATTCCCCTGCATATCACCATACAGTTTTCAAGTTCCCATTCACAAGTATTTATCCTTATAAAGTCGTATACTTTCTGAAAGAAAACTTTCTGGAGTTGAATTTGAGCATGTTATATCTACTTGGAAGGGTATTAATATTCAAACTGTAAATTTCTCCAAGAAAATATAGTTTATCATACCCATGGATAAAAATCCTAAACTTTTCATTAGATACCGTGAATATTACACAAAAGTTCAAGACTTACAATTCTAGTCCGTGTGGCATTCTCTGGACTTATGAGAAGGTCACAGAATTCACGAATAAGTTGCATACTTCCAGTCATTTCTATACCGCCTTCACCATCACCTGATACAATCAATATATTTGCAAGTGTAATTATAAACATACTAATACAATTTCGACGGTAGCTACTGCGTGAGATAAAGTGGAAAGAAGATGACTACCTGGCACGGATTCTAATCCAGCAGTCGGGACTTCAATTTCCTGTGTCAGAAACTTGTTGCTCACAAACTCTGGAATTTTGAATATGATATATTGTTCATTTATTTCTTCTTTTAATTACGAAAAGATAAAGATTGAGAGAAACAAACTCACTCACCATCAGTTGCTTGTCATCTTTTAGAGCTAATACAGTTGCTGCTTTAGCCTGTTAAGCATTTCAATGCCTCGAATTTTAAACTCCGATACACATTATATAGAATACTTAGTTCTAGAGAAGAAATAATTGTATAGTTCATGTGAAGAAAGCAAAAAAGTAGGCTACTAGAGTTGATGTCTGTGTCCATATATACACTCATTTGTATAGGGGTGCTTTTCGGATGGAACGGATCAAAAATAGGTGTTCCAAGTTTCGTTCCAAAATTTCGGAACACACAAATTTCATTCTAAATTGAAATTCGGAAATTTCGAAAAATTTCGGACATTTCCAATATTTAATATTTTATCAAGATTTATAATAATTTTAAGTATTCAAAAAAGAAATTCGGGGAATTGAATATCTAAGATTAATGAGTTCAAAATTTCAACTAGTCAAAAAGTATAATTAAAGTTACAAACCACAAAAAATAACAAAATAGTAACATAATATCTATAAATAGATTTAACATGAGATTTTCATTAATGATCCAACAAAAATAAAAGTAAACAAGGGTAATAACGTTACAATTCTTGCATTTTTTTTACACTAAGTCGAGACAATTGTTGAACACTTCGTCCTTAAGTCGAATTTGCTCCAAAATGATGCCTAGGGTTTATGGAAATCAATTCCTAAGATACAACAACTACCACTTGTATTTGTAGTACTAAAAAACACAAGCACAACGAATCAAAATGTGGCTTTTTACTTCAAAATGAAAATGAAAGAAAAGATTCAAAATTTATGCATCAAGAATGCAAGAATTTTGTATATGAGATGAGAAGAGAATGATATTATGTTTGCATATCATTGGTGTGAGGATTAAGACATCCCAAGGGTCCTATTTATAGATGATGAAGGGTTGGGAACAAAGTGGTGTGAAGTCAAGCAATGCATCACTTCAAAAAAACACAACTGTTCGGACTATCATGCAATGATGCAATCGCATGGCTTTACGCGAAATAGAGAATTAAACAAAAACAGTTTGACGTGTGATCGAATGGTAAAAAAATTTGGCCAAAATTTTTCCTTCTCCGTAATTTCTCATTCATCTGATATTGATTTCGAGATGCCAAAAATACCCTTCAACACATGCAGGAAAATCTAAATGTAACGACAAGTTGATCCCCGTATCTGCGCTCGAAGAGGCAAAGTGACAAACTATTTTGCCTAAACGGATTGTGTCGGATTTGAATATTTAGCCATTGTTTGGCAAACTTGTTTAAAAACAAGTTTTTTTTTTACACAATTCCCCAAACAATTTTTAAATCACACATATTTTCTCTCTCCATTTTTCAACCACATATTTTACCTCGAAAACATAAAAAAACATGTTTATAAACAAAAACATTTTAACAAACAGAGGCTAGTCGAAATTGACATGAAGTAATTTTAGTTGATTTTTCAATACTTAATCAATTTCTCGATTTATTAAACTAATATCCAACATTAAAGACTTACTTGCTGAAGAAGTTCGTAATAATCACTAGGAAATGGTACATCGAATTCGACTATTGAATCACTTTCCCCAGAAGCGGCATTATTCACAAAATCAAGTTTCTTCAGAATCTTCATCTTTCCTCCATCTTTCCTTATTGGAAAACCCCCAAAACGAAAGCCCTAAATTGTTTTCAAACACAACAATCACAGCCGACAATAATATTAACACAAAATTGATTATCTCAACTTCGAATGCATAGAAGTAGGAAAAGAAAACTAATAAGAAATTAAAAATAACTATAATATAAAGCTGATAATTATCCAAAAAATAAAAATAAAAATAGCAACAGAATGTTTATGTCTCACGTCGCTTAAACAATATCATCATAACACTCCAGGCTACACATTTTCAGATCAAACGAGCAATTGAGTCTATTTAAGCTCAAAAAAAAGTTCTCGAACGAGTCACAATTTTGATAGTTCAATAAAATATTCCAAAATTTGTCTAACAAGAAGTGTAACAATTCAAATGTATTTGCAGAGAAGATGCTGTAAGAGTAAAAATTACCTTAGATTTTGATAGAGCAGAGATGAGAATAGGAAATCCACAAACGGTCGGAGAACTGAATAACAGCATTTTGAAATCCAATTGAATTTTGAGTCATTGGAATTTGGACATGCATGTGTGGTTTTCATTTGGCTAAGGAAAACTATTAATAATTTAATTTGAGTAAAAAATAATATTGCTATTTCCTTCTCTCAAAGATTTTTCTTCTCCGTAAATCGGATTTTGATGTGATTTTGTTTTTATTTAAAATAAAGATACTTAGATAATACTGTTGCATTTTAGCAAAAATTCATTGAAGTTAATTTTAAATTTAAGTATATGTTCGTTAAAAATTACCGTCACATGGATCAGAAGTATTTTTAACTTACACGCCGTGTAAATTGCAATACATAGAAGACATTGGAGACACTTATGTTGGGTGAATTTGTGAATAGTGACGCCAAAAAATAAGTAGAATAAAAGATTGTTGGGTGGATTTGTGAATAGTGACGTCAAAATTAAATAGAATAAAAATTTGTAAATTCAAGCCGAAAATTGAACAGAGTAACAGCAAGGAAAGTACAAACAAAAAGAAGAAGAAAATAAGGGACAAAGTCGAGGCAAGAGTTGAACTCTTTGTCCTTAAGTCGAATTTGCCCCGCAATGGTGCCTACGGATTTCGACAATCGACTCTCAAGATACAACGGTTTCACTTGTGTTTGTAGTACTCCAAAACACAAGTACAACGAACCAAAATTAGGCTTATGTACTCCAACAACTTGCACGATACACATAAAAAAAATACAAAAGGTGAAGACAGTAGATAGTAAAATAAAAGGAATTGGACTAGAATAACATGTAAAAAAACATTTTTGTACCACACACTTCAATTTATAAGCTGAATGGACATATTGGCTTCATTAAGAGCTTATTTAGAAATGTGATTTTTAGAAATTTTTTTATTTTTATTTTTATTTTTTGATAATGTATGATTTAATAATATTTGATAAGTCAAAAAATGTGAGCTTGACTAAGAATAGATGGTTGAGATTGAATTTGAAAAATTATGTAAAAAAAAAATCATTTTATCAGACAAGCTCTCTAAAACGAGACATTCATGAAACTATTTAATGAATCTTGCTGCAATTTGAGAGTTATTCCCATTCCCCTAGGAATAGAATTATATTACTTTATCCACCATATTGTACCATATCAGGTGTCCCATCTCACATGGATGGATGTGAGATTGACCTCTTAATGAGCGGCTTTACCCTTATGTGATGGAGTGACACCCAGAATGAGGTGAGTAAAATATCATAACTCCTAAGAATAAATTAAAATGGGAGAATTTCTCGCACTACTGGGAATCTTTTCCTTTACAGTTTACCCTTCTTTTAGGCTCAGTTCGATAATATATTAAAATTCAAATTATAATGGACACAATTTTCGATATTATTTTTTAAATACATTTTTTTTTCAATTTTTAATCACATATCTTACCTGAAAAATCAAAATAATATACATTATAAATCAAATTGTATTTATTTTCAACCTCCAAACGGTTCAAAGGGAAAGGATGTCGTAAAATGAGATGAAAATAACTTTTAGGTGATTGCATGGCAAAGCACGTTAATGATTGACATGTCGTAAACATCAGAAGAATTTGATTGGAGATCTAAATACTTTATTTGGGGAACTTTGAGAGTCAAGTTTGCAATTTCTCTCTTGTATTTGATTGCCTATGATTTTGCCTTTCAAAATGTCATTTCTTAAAAAATATTTTCTAGAAATTGTGTTTGATTGAAATTTTTTGAGTGAAAAATATTTTCAAAGGTACAATTACTTGATGCACAACATTGGCCATTTGCCAAGAATTTTTTTTTTTCCACCATGTTGGTGAAAAAATATTTTCTCACTAGCATAGAAAATGTTTTATTTTTTACCTTCTTGTATCAAACACACCATGTATTTAATTTCTAATTATTTAGAAAATTCACTTTTACGCGGTCTCTTAAACTTGCTTTTACCTTACACATACATAGCTAAGAAAGAGACAGAATCTACCAACGAATTGTTCTATTACTTCATCTTCACGTCATATATATGAACTATTACGTTCTAATTTCACACATCTTATTTTATTCTGTCTTTAAAATTGGATGTCGCTCATCGATTTTTTAACTATTAAGTTGAAAAATGTAAGTATATTTAGTCCACTTTTGGTTCAGCTAAATTAAAATTAAAATTTATAGTGTGTTCGGCGGCTCATTAAAGAGGGGAGAGAAGATTTTTTTGTTATTTTCAAGGTAAAATGCGTGGTTAAAAATTGGAGAGAGAAAATGTGTTTGGTTAAAAAGTAATTTTGAAAATTGTGTAACTTAAAATTGGAGTTTAAACTCCAAATTAATGGAGCCGCCGAAAAGGGCATTAAGTTAAAGTCACAAATTAATTTTAATTATATGTTTCATGAAATTCACAACTTTTAACCCCGCGTTCTATAATTTTTTTATTAAATCTAAGTAACTAAAAACGTTTAATTTAAAACTATGGGATTATTGGCTTAGAACCAAATAAACAAGCACTTAAAAATGCTATCTTGTTTAACATAAATTTATGTGGCATTTCGAGGATTACTTAAAGTAATCGGGAGCAAAAATAAAGGGTTTACGACCGTTAAAAAAGATTGAGAACTAATTTTTTTAGTAGTTACATAAATTTGTTAAATGTTTTTACAAGTTAATTTGGACTTGAGTATTTTTACTAAAATGATACAACAAGTTTTTTCTTGAGGTGGTGCATTTTTTCTTGAAAAAGAGTTTCTAGTTTCTCTCTTCAAAATAGAACTTGAGTTTTTCTTCAATATGCAAAAAGAAAGTTTATTTTTTCTTCAAAATAGAACTTGAGTTTTTCTTCAATATGCAAAAAGAAAGTTTATTTTTTTGGTTTGATTGAGAGTGCATTTATGGTTGGAAGCCTACATCTCGGTCAATATTCGAATTCATTATTTTTGGCATTCTTGAGGGATTTCTTGGTGTTCTTGATTGTAAATCAAGGTAAAGATCCTACAATGTTATCAAAACAGGTTGCCAAGAAGCCAAGAACTCGGTGGAGCCAAGTTAGTCAATAAGCTGTTGAAGCTGTGAGGCAGGAGCCAAGAAAAGTGTCGTGTAAAAAGCCGGTGAAGTGAAAACCAGGAGAAGGAAAATTGTTGAAAAATTGTCCAAGAAATCTATTGAAGGAGTGGAGCACTGACCGTTTGAAGCAAGTCAAGAAAACAAAGGCTGAGATCGTGAGAAGTTAAAAATCTGTGGAAGAAATCAGAAGTCACCATCCCAAGAGGTGAAGCCAGTGACCGAAAGCAAGAAAGTTTCTGACCCATTTTCAATAGTCCTTCTCTAGCTGGCCAGTTGCTGAACGAAGGACACCTAAAGGACCACAGCGTCGTGGGGAAGACTCGACTGGAAGTTGGGCGGCAACAGGCAGCGGAATCAACCGGAAATTCAAAGTGAAAACCAGAGCTATTATTTCAAATTCCCACCGATAGGGAGCTTCGATCGAGAAACGGTTTGCGCCATTAAACTCACAATATCAAGGAGAATCTTCCAGTGTGTCGGGCATATTCCGGAGGCGGCGGCAGTGGCGGTTTCCGGCGGTGGCTCCGGTGACGAATTTTGGACAGGTTGTTCTACAGGACCTGCAGAGTCCATATTCGAAGTCCGTTTCACCAAATTCAATTCGGATATTGTTTGAGGTTTGCAAATGGTTTTTTGCATGATTCTTTAGTTTTATTTTTTGAAATTAAACTCGTGCATTGAAGACTCCTATTGTAGTTGTATGAACATTTAGGATAATTTCTGAGCTCGGAATTTTGTGAATAAACCGAGGAAGGGCTAGAAGTTGGGATTCCTTGAGGTTCGGGTTTGACAAGATTATGTTTTAATCTTGGGTGTTATTCAATTTTACAAGATTAGGTATTAATCCTGGATTTGATAGGAGATCTTCTTGCTGGTTAGACGTGATAATAAGATTCACGGTGATATTTTTACAAGATTAGGTGTTAATCTTGGGGGGTATGCAAGGTTACAAGATTAGGTATTAATCTAGGGTAATAAATTCTGCATTGTATACCGCTTTTGTTGCTGTGGTTATTTTACTTACTGAAATTTGCAAGGGGAGTGATAAGTATCAATCGGTGAGCAATGGTGTTTTTGAACAATGGTTTCAAGAATGGGATCTATGGTCGAGCTGGAGAAGTTCGATGGTAAAGGGAATTTCTCCCTTTGGAAAAAGAAAATGAAAGCAGTATTGGTGCAGCAAAGGATTGCAAAGGCATTGGAGGAACAATCCGAATGGCCGTAGGCATTATTAGCCAAGGATGATGAAGTAGCTGAAATTCAAAAAGTGGCATAAAACACTCTGATTCTTCATCTCTCAGATAACGTTCTGAGGCAGGTAAACAATTCTAAAACTGGTTTAGAAATCTGGAATAAGCTAGATGAAATTTATGCTACTAAAACTGTTCCTAATAAGATTTTTCTCTTAGAAAGAATTTTTGGTTTCAAAATGGACCCCTCCAAAGATCTTGAAACAAATTTAAATACGTTTTCTGAAATGAATTTAGATATAACGAACAGTAGACAGAAAATCAAAGATGATCAATTAGTTATAATTTTGGTAAATTCCCTTCCAAAATCTTTCAAAGAACTTAAAAATGTGATTAAATATGGAAGAGATACCATCACTCTTGCAAATGTCACTGCTTCGATTAGATCTAAAGCATTAGAAATCAATTTGGAGGAAAAAGCTGTCCATAATGAAACAACTTATTTTGTTAAAGGTAAATTTGGTAAAAAAGAGTCAAATGCTATTAACTTTAACAAGAATAAGGGTAAGAGTAAGGAACAGTGGAAGGGCAAGGGTAGTGGTAGAGATGAAGATAAGTTCTTTCATTGTGGTAAAACGGGGCACTTTAAGAAAGATTGCTACGAGTGACTAAGGAAGAAAGAGGGGCTGCGGGATGTAGCTCAAAGTAATACTGCTTTTGGGGCTTTTGGGAATGATGATAATCAATTGAGGGTGTTAAATGTGACATTAGATGAGCGGAATCAAGAGTGGATACTTGACACAGGGTGTTCCTATCATATGACCTCCCATAAGGCTTGGTTTAAGACCTATAGGGAGATAGATGGGGAGAATGTGTATTTAGGGAATGGGAGTCTTGTATTGTGATGGGAATAGGTGAAGTTGTGGTCAAGATGTATAATGGGGTGATTAGATTTCTAACTGGGGTGAGGCATATACCTGCTTTATCCAAAAATCTTATTTCTTTGAGCACATTACACATGTCTGGTTTTCATTATGAAACAAAGAATGATAATATGTTAGTATGTAAAGGTAATGACATTGTGATTAAAGGAACATTGAGAAATAGACTTTATTATATGTTTGGCACAATGGTAGTTCAAGATCATTCATACTCACACATAATTCAAAAGGATAACACTCAATTGAGGGACAAAATGTTAGCCCATGAAGGAAATAAATTTCCTTGTATTTCTGTTGCTACTAACAATGTTACAGGTTTAGCTCCAAATTCATTTGGAAATGATTTTTTTGAGGGTAAGGAGTTTGAAATAAACTCAAGTGACCAAGGAACAAGTTGTCAAAGATGTAGAGTTCAAAATTAGCTACAAAATAGTGATTTTGAATAAGTTATTGAGGTAATTCAGCAAGAAAATGATAGAAAAGTTACTGAAAATGATGAAGGAGTTCAACAAGAAGCTACTCACCAAAGCTTGTATGACTATCTATTAGTCATGGATGGTGAAATGAGGCAGGTAAACTCTAATCCTAGTTATTATTCCATTAGTCTAAAAGAGTTTTCTCTTTTGACAGGTATTAAGGAATCTACAAGTAATGGAGAAGCTATGAAGATTCAAAGTGCAATGCAAGAGATGTTTTCTCTTAAACCATCAAATCAAAAGGCTTTGAAGGATGAAAGCTTTCAAGAGGACTTTCGACTTAGGTAAAGGTAAATTTAGATTAGGTGAAGTTTTAGTTTAAGCCAAGGTGAAGAAATGTGAGATTATTTGCATAGAACCAAACAAACAACCCTTAGAAATGCTATCTTGTTTAACATAAATTTGTGTGGCATTTCGAGGATTACTTAATTTAATCGGGGGCAAAAATAAATAAAGGGCTTACGATCGTTAAAATCGATTGAGATCTAATTTTTTTTGTAGTTGCATAAATTTTTTAAATGTTTTTACAAGTTAATTTGGACTTGGGTATTTTTACTAAAAGGGTGCAACAAGTTTATTCTTGAGGTGGTGCATTTTTACTAAAAGGGTGCAACAAGTTTATTCTTGAGGTGGTGCATTTTCTCTTGAAAAAGGGTTTCTAGTTTTTCTCTTCAAAATAGAACTTGGGTTTTTCTTCAATATACAAAAAAGAAAGTTTATCTTCTTGGTTTGATTGAGAGTGCATTTTTGGGTTTCCCAATTGTATGATTGTAAGCCTACATCTCGGTCTGTTAGGTTAGAATCAAGCCTATTCATGTAACTAACGGGGATAACATACATTAAACAATCAAATAAACGAAAATCAAAGAAAGAAACAACCTCGATTTGGTGACCCAGTTTGATGTATTATACCTACATCTGGGGGGTTCAGGACCGAACCCTTTTCCACTAGCAAATAACCTTCCAAAGAGTGTTAGGAATTTACAAGAATCACGCACCAATACGACCCAAGAATACCGAAATTATACAGCCCCTGTTTTCGCAATAAATCGCACCAAACACACACAATAATGCCCACCAAATGATCTACTCAATAACTCAATTACTAATCTAAGTAGATACAAAACTTGGTGTAAAATATGGAGCTTCAACCGAGAGGGAGATCAAGACTAGGAAAGACAAGAGAGTTGTGCGTAATATCTTCAAAAATAGAGAGAGAGTCCGTCCAGCCTTCTGCCTAAAATGAAGCAATTAAAGTCCTTTTAACACATATTTGCACATGAGATCCTTGAGCTTCACTGGTTGCCATAAGTTGGCCCTCTAAGTTTGAACTCTTGCAATTTGAGGATCACACTTCCAATATGGTCAATATTCGAATTCATTATTTTTGACATTCTTGAGGAATTTCTTGATATTCTTGATTGTAAATCAAGGTAAAGATCCTACAAAAACTCATAAATTTACTATTAATACAAGTTTTAGGACCCATTTGGTCCCAATTATTTTTTTTTAAAAGTTTCCATCAAATTTATTTTTAACCACATATTTTTATTGATTTCAGCACTTTTCACACTCTTCAATTATTTTCAAACAGTTCTCCAAAAAATCCTAAAAAACCTGAAAAATGGGGTTGGAACCGTTACCAAACGACTCTAGAGGAGAAAATGTTGGCATGCATGCATAACTTTTTTCATCAAGAGTTGACAAATATTGCAATTTTCCTACACTAATTAATTTTGTGATTCAGGAATTCAACGTCTCGATTACCTAACTTGCACCAACAAATTATATATGTATATGTAAATGTATATGTGTACAGAGAGAGAGATGGGGGTGGGTGGCACAAATTAAGTTGACGTTACTCAACCTAGCTCCAACCCCACCCCACCCCGCCTTCACCAACCCAATTTGTGCAAGGATAGACTCGTGTCTATATAATTGTTTGCTTTTTTCCAAACTTCCAAGGCATAAGGGCTAATTAATCCCATAGAGTGAGGAAATGGAAAGGGCAAAGAGTAGGGTTCTTGTCGTGGGTGGAACTGGTTACATTGGTAAGAGAATTGTTAGTGCTAGCTTAGCCGAGGGTCACCCAACGTATGTCCTAAGACGCTCAGAAACCGGCCTTGATATTGACAAATTGCAGATGTTATTATCGTTTAAACAAAAGGGAGCGCGCCTCGTGGACGGCTCATTTTCCGACCACCAAAGCCTTGTGGATGTTGTGAAACAAGTCGATGTTGTCATATGTACCATGTCCGGAGTTCATTTCCGGAGCCACAATATTTTGATGCAGCTCAAATTGGTTGAGGCCATCAAAGAAGCTGGAAATATCAAGGTACATACATATAAATGGATCATGGAGAAAATTGTTCAATTTATGATATTATTTAAAATTGCAAATCGCGTAAAATTTATCTTCAATTCCCACAAATACAACTTGAATTTAATTGTTTATCCAAGGACACAAAATTCTATAATTATAAATAAGTTCATAAATAATACATCTTTTCAAATCACTTCTAATTAATTACCACATAAGTTTTCTCAAACCGCCTGTGTATCGCATATTTTACCTTGAAAATTTTACATTATTTGTTTATAAAAAAAAATTCTACCAAACAGAGGCTATAAACTCAAAAAAATTGTCTAGTTAGTCAGGCACCTTTTTGAAATCGATCATATCATGTGGAAGCTTTTAATGGAGCCAGCAAATTTATCCATTTACATAAATACTCCACCCTCTTCGCAAATATTTTGAATTTATTTTTCCATCAAAAACCTAACACGTGCATGTCTATGTCTATGTCTATTTACAGCGTTTCTTGCCTTCGGAGTTTGGCATTGATCCAGCACAAATGGACAATGCACTTGAACCAGGAAGAGTAACATTTGATGAAAAGATGAAAGTTAGGAAGGCAATTGAAGATTCTAGCATCCCTTATACATATATTTCTGCTAACTGTTTCGGAGGATACTTTGCTGGTAATTTATGTCAGATGAGATCCCTACTTCCTCCAAAAGACAAAGTATACATCTATGGAGATGGAAATGTTAAAGGTATATACAAAAAAATCCTCATTTAGAGCATATTTGATAATGTGAAAAGTTTTGATTTCTGTGGGGGTTTTTTAATTATTTTTTATTTTTTATGTGTATGTGGTTTAAAAATGTTTGAAAAGTCAAAAATTGTGATCTTGACTAAGAATGAATGACTGAGACTGAGTTTGAAAAGCTGTGGTAAAATTTTTGTTTTACCAAACAATCTCTAAATTGAGCAAATTTGAATTCAAATTCTAATTTAAGTCAAAGTTAATAATTAATTATTTCGATCACTTATTTTATAAGGCTTACAATTTTCCAATCACACATTTCATCGACTTTTCAAAATCTACTAAAATAACGGGGGCTATAGCCACGAGTAAATAGCAAGTTGTAGGGTGTAGCATGCAGCCTTCTTCATTTGATTTCTTTTTGCGAATTCGAATTTTGACTAGTTTTATTTAAATTTTGCATCAAATTATGAAAGCAATCTATATGGATGAAGACGATGTAGCAAAATACACGATTAAGTCCATTGATGATCCTCGTACATTGAACAAGACATTGTACCTTCGACCACCAGAAAACATCCTTACTCAAAGGCAGCTGGTCGAAAAATGGGAAAAGCTTACGGGAAAAATGCTAGAGAAAATCAGCATTTCTGCAGAAGACTTCTTATCTAAGATCAAAGGTATAATAATATAATATCTAACTTATAAACTATACATATTTTTATGTTAGTTTTTTCGGTTTTTTTGAATTTCGTATTAATGTGTAAAATTGCAGAGGTAGATTTTGTTGAACAAGTAGGATTGGGGCATTTCTATCACATTTTCTACGAAGGATGCTTAACAAACTTTGAAATAGGGGAGATTGGGGAAGAAGCCTCACAACTTTATCCGGAAGTTCAGTATAATCGAATCCAAGAATACTTGAAGCGTTATCTCTAATATCACTGCTGGCTAGGCTATGAGTTGCCGTTTGTTCGTTCTTGTATCATGTATGCTGTCAAAAACTCGCTAAATGTCGACTCTGATTTTTCATTGCATTTTATTTTTGTATTCTCGAACAACATTTTAAATCAAGTTGAATTCAATAAGTGAAATGATTGTGATCATCTTTATTGAAGTTGAGATCGAGACTAGGGGTGTGCGTGGGTTGGGTCGGTTTTTTGCCTAATCCGAACCCAACCCACTATGGTCGGGTTGATAAAAAATCAATACAACCCAACTCAAACATGAGTTCAAACCCAACCCAACCAAATCAAGTTTTGGTCGGGTTGGGTTGGGTTGAATGGTTTGAACTTTGATCCAATTAACTAAAAATCTTAGAAAATTAAAAAATTATACCCATAAATCAATTATTAACTCAAATAAATTATGTACAATACAGTAAACTCAAATATAATAAATTCAATACTTGTTAATAAAACTAAAATATGTTCAAATCATATTTGAGTTTCATCCAAATTAAAAATGAGCTTAAGATTTTTGAAATTTAAATGGTCTTATATTTTTAAAATCCAGATAATTACATGTACTACCATATTTTTATACTTATTCATACAATACATGTTATCTTATTTTATTATACTTTTACTGACTTTTATTTTATTATACTTTTACTGACTTTTTTGAAGTAAAAATAAAAACTCAAAACAAACATTCTAGTCAATAAATTTTCTTGACTACACAAATCACTCTAACAAACAAACACTATGAAATCCTAAATTACAACCATTTACCCAAAAATCCTAACTTACAGTGAACCTCAATAAGAACGATATCAAATCCCAATATCCTCAAATCGGAAATCATCCTACAAATCAACCTTCTTCAACACCCACAAATCATCCCAATTTTCTTGCAAAAAACTTTCGATTTTGAGTCATAGTTAAGAAGTTTTTGATAAGGGAATTACTTTTCGGTCTACTCTTGTTCGTGTATAAATAAGTGAATGAAAACTAGGTTTTCTTGGAGAATTGTCATATGACGAGGTAATCTTGCTTTGTTCTACAGGGTGCTTATAAACTCAAGGCCATGATTATGACCATGCAGGTGGTTGTTTTAAGTAATGATATTTTACTTTTATTGAGATAGTGTTGTCATTGAACTTAAGGATTTTCTTTTCACTGTACTGCGATTTCAATATCTAAATTATGGCATTCATTTTTTTGTACTATGAGCAGGTTTCAACAACGTTGTCTACTCATCTTCTTGCCATGGCCATTGGGGATGACGTGAAAGAAAGCTTTGTTTCTTCTTCAAGTCTCACTTCTGAAGAAATTGAGCAGAGTGCATCTATATTTTCACCACAATATGTAGCCTAGGCAGATTCTTGCCTGACTAAAGATCCCTTAATGCTAGAAAATAATTGGAACTCTCTTAAAGATGCATCATTGGAAACTCTTGAATCCGAGCCCTACTCTTATGGTTCTAAGGCAAGTAATTTGCCCCCATCCAGATTGCTGCATTTTTTTAGCTGACTCTGCAAAGTTTATAATGTGGATCGCAATATATTATGGATTGAATGTTACGCATTTTTATTGTTATGATTCATATTAGAATTCTTGCTACATTACATATTCCAGACAGGTCGTGAACATAAATAAATCAAATAACAAACATAACGACATTTTTTTGCATGTTTGATTGCGATCTCTTCGTCATAAAGCACGTAGAGTTCATTATGCAATAGGGGATAAGCACAATAGCGGAAAAATTCAATCATAATACTTCGAGATCGCATTTGGCAGTCCAACTATGCAAGCAAAAATGCTCTATCCAAAAAATATTTAAATTTACATTTCGACTATGTTTTAGAATTTAGAAACCATGATGATATTTTTCTCAGTACTTATACGATGGCAATTTTGTCTATTTGTTCCTAGATTAATCTAGAATGAGTGATTCTTATGTTGTTAGAAGCATACAAATCACAAATTTTTTTCTTTCTACTATTTTTCTTTATATATTTATTATTCAAATCATATAATATTAGTGTTGTAATTTGTAGATTCTTATGTTGTTAGCATACAAATCACATATTTACCACTGTTTTATGTTGCAGCTTTAGATTTTTACATAATTCGAGCATTTCATCCACCGCCGGCCAATTAGCTTCAAATGAAATTTTAAAAGTCGCAACGAAGACTTATAACTCATTTTCCCATTTGTCCAATAAAATTTTGCTAGAAATTTGGTGAGACTCTAAAATAAAAAACCAGAAATCATTTTGGTGAGGTTCTAAACTAAAAAAGCATACATCTTCGAGTCCTTGTTTGAGGAAGTTGTAATTGTGTTATATTGAAAGGAAGAAAGAAAGATTACACTATAATGTGTAAGAAACGAAAAAAGACGATAATCAATATATATAGCTATCTTAATTTCTAATAAATAGCTCGAATCTATAAAAAAAAATGATATTTGAAAAAATAATAAAATTACACACTAAAAACTTCGAAGCTTGAGTTCTTTATGTAGACAATAACTGATTCATTCTCGTTCTTGATCCATGAACTTTTTTTTTTATTAAATCAGACTGTTTTTTATTTATTAACCAACCATAGAATTACAAGAATAGGGGGACAAGATGTCTTACCTCTCCGGTCATAAAAAGAAGTACTACTCCAAACGTACACTCAGCTATACAAAATACACCCAAAGAGAATCAAAATATACAACACTAACATTATGCTAAAATTTTATTCATTCATTCATACCATGCCTAAACCTATCACGTCTGCTTTCTTATGTTGGATATTCCCCTAACATTGCAAATAATAATCCAATCTGATGAAGTTCTATTAGATTTCTCCTGCCTGCTCATTGATATGGGTTTTTCCTTTGACAGTCCATATACCCATATTGGTCATGAATATAGTTTATTCCTACTCTTAATCCATGATATCTTCCTAATATTCTTCTAAAAGATATCTGTAATTAGTGACAAAGCACATTAGGAACAAGTTAATATCATTCATCATTTTCTATATCATTAGTAATATGAGTCATTGAGTTCGTTAAACAGCAATATAAATTTAGATTACAAAGGCATTCAGATTTAAGCTAAATCGGTGAGATAACAAACAAATTATAATGGGAAATTCATGGAGGAATGTTCCAAATCCTAATTACAGATAGAGAAGTGGTGATTGATGAAATGGGTGCGAAATAACATAACCGGATGCAGCCACAGGATGAAACTGGAACACTATCAACTAAAAATTCTATTGTTAATTACACATTCTCTGAAAACCAGAAGTCGAATTGTGTGATCCAGCGACATAAGAAAGATACACGAACGAAATTGATTTTCCACTGTCAATTGAAAATTCGATTGTGAATTACAATAGGAGGAATTTCTCGAACAGAAGAACGATGTCGAACAAAGCTGATTTCCCACTTTTGTGAACTGGAAATCTGATTGTGAATTGCAGTTGGAGGATTCCGCCGAATAGGGTTGGAGGTGTGCAGAGAAGGACTCGTGCATAAGCATCAACACATTTCCATTTCGGAACATCCATCTAGTGCGTCATTCTAGGAATTAAAGTCTTTCGGTTACAATTGTTTATATTGGAAAGTTTTAGAGTCAGTAGTTATAAGTATATTTCATGAGGAGTTCAGTATTATAAGGAATTTCATATTTATGTAGTATTTTTTGGAATATTTCCTGATTGTTATGCATTTGCCAATTTTTCCCATTAAAATTTTAATTGGATTGGGTTGGGTTGGGTTGGGTTTGTCACCCAACCCAATCCAAACAAATTTTTTTTTTTTAGAATCCAACCCAACTCACATTTCATCAAAACTCAACTCAAACCGATCGGGTTGGTTTGGGCGGTTTTGACGAGTTGGACGGGTTAATGTCCACCCCTAATCGAGACTGTTATTTCCATGCAATTGCTGGATTCCTCGAGACTATTTAAAAAAAAAAATTTATTTAACGTACGATGGATTCACCCACACATTCTCGACCGTTTTATGGTTTGAACACAAGTGCATTGATGGCTAATTAATATATGCACAGAAATGTATAGAAACAAACAAGTCGCAAAATGGTAAGCTAGCTAGACATGAACTTTTGTCACGAATTTTGTTTTACTCTTTACCAGAGCCTATAAAGAAATAAAAATTGCAATAAAATATGATAGAGACTCCTTATGGAAGAGCCAAATTAAAGTGGGTCAATTGATATGAAGCAAATTAAAGAAGTAGGTAAAATAGTTGACAAGTAATTATTTCCTAGAAAAAAATAAAAATAAAGCGTTTGTTGCAGATGCAGACTTTGTTGTCATATGTTGTAATGAAGGATGCCTAACATGTTGGGAATTAGGACGCAACTAATCCCGCCCAGGATCGATGTGACACAAATAAATTGGACTGAGAAAATATAAATACGCAAAAATAAAATGCAAATACGAAACACAAAGATTTACGTGGTTCAGCAATTTGCCTACGTCCACGGACCCACACCAATATATTTCACTAACTCGAAAATGAGAAGTACAAAATACAACACTGTATTTTTATCTGCCTATGCAAAGGCTATTCTCTCCAACTCACTTTTCTCCCTATTTTGTGAAATGCCTCTCTTGTGTTGCTCTCTACACAAGATCACTCTTTGTTGTGGTGGTGTGTTTTTCATTGAGGTTTTGCCCTCTATTTATAGGGAAAGTTTGGACAAAGAATCAACAATGGAAGGAATAAAATAGGTGTGAACATATGAGGATTGTAGGCTAATGGTGTCTTACCAAATAGGTGTGAACATGGACTATTAATGGTGGCTTGCCAATTTCAACAAAGTTGGCTTTATTTTCCACATTTAGCTTCATTTTTCAACAATCTCCCACTTGGGGATAAATGTGGCTTCCCCTGAGATATCTCCTTCTTGCAACTCTTTGTGAAATATGGTGTGAGTCATTTCCTTTGTCTTCACTTCAGAAGATCAATTGAAGCTGAGCACAGCTCCAATTTTTCCTTTGTTACTGTCTTGGTCATCATGTCGGCTGGGTTCTTGCTACCCTGGATCTTCTCTAGTGTTAATACTTCATCCTCTAGAAGAGACCTGATGAAGTGATAACGGAGTCCAATGTGCTTGGTTCTAGAATGAAATGTTGAATTCTTTGCCAGATGTATCGCACTATGACTATCACTGTGCAAAACATTCTTCTCCTGACTGAATCCCAATTCTGCCAACAAACCCTGTAACCAGATCATTTCTTTGCTAGCCTCGGTTACTGCCACGTACTCTGCTTCTGTAGTGGATAGAGCAACAATCTTCTGTATCTGCGAAATCCAGCTAACTGCAGTAGTACCTACTGTGAAAACATAACCAGTAGTGCTCCTTCTGCGATCTACCTCACCAGCAAAATCTGCATCTACAAAACCTTGTAGAGCCACCTCGCCTCGTCCGAAGCATAAGCATCTATCAGTAGTTCCCCGTAGATATCTTAATATCCACTTTACTGCTTCCCAATGCTGCTTTCCTGGATTTTCCATAAACCTGCTCACAACTCCCACTGCATGAGCAATATCTGGTTTGGTACAAACCATGGCATACATCAAACTTCCAATGGCTGAGGCATATGGTATTTTAGCCATGAAGTTTATCTCGTCCTCTGTCTTAGGACTCTGATCACTAGATAGACGGAAGTGATTAGCTAGTGGCGTGCTGACAGCCTTCGCACTGCACATGTTAAATCTCTGCAGAACTTGACTAATGTACTTGGCCTGAGATAACTGCAAGATACCCTTCTGCTTATCTCTGAAAATCCTCATTCCGAGAATCTGCTTCGCTGCACCCAAGTCCTTCATTTCGAATTCTGCTGACAGCTGCATCTTTAACTTCTTGATTTCGTCCATATCTGAGCCTGCTACTAACATATCATCGACATAAAGTAGCAAAATTATATAACTGGACTTGAATCTCCTGAAGTAGCAACAATGGTCAGCATTACATTTGAAGTAGCCATTTTTCTGCATAAATCCGTAGAACTTCTTGTACCACTGTCTCGGGGCTTGCTTTAAGCCATACAGGCTCTTCTTCAATTTGCAAACGAGCTTCTCCTTTCCTTTGACTGAGAAGCCTTCTGGCTGCTGCATATATATTTCCTCCTCAAGGTCACCATGGAGGAATGCAGTTTTTACATCTAACTGCTCCAAGTGCAAACCCTCTGCTGCAACAATACTCAAGACTGATCTGATTGTTGTCAGCTTCACAACTGGCGAAAATATTTCCGTGTAGTCAATTCCTTCTTTCTGTTGGAAACCTTTGACCACCAACCTCGCCTTGTATCTCTTTGATCCATCATGTTCCTCCTTGATTCTGTACACCCACTTATTGTGTAGAGCTCTCTTTCCTGTAGGTAACTCGGCTAGTTCCCACGTCTGGTTAGAGATGAGAGACTTTATCTCATCTTTCATTGCAAGCTCCCACTTGCCAGAATCACCGACCTGACATGCCTCATGATAGCATTCAGGTTCACCTGCATCAGTAAGTAACATGTAACTCATGTACTTTCTATTTGGAACATGAGGTCTGGTTGACCTTCTAAGAACAGGGACTGGAGACTGTGATGCATCAGTCTCTAGAACAGGCTCCTGTAACTGCAGATCCTCCTCTGTCTGCTGCGACGTACTACTTTCTGGAGCATCATCCAACTCAACATATGTTGGATCATCATGTACTGTGTCATCGGACTGCACTGCATTTCTGTCCTTGTACATAACCTTCTCGTTGAATATGACATCCCTGCTTCTGATGACCTTTCTGTTCTGGTCATCCCATAAGCGGTAGCCGAACTCATCTCCGCCATATCCAATGAATGTGCACTTTAGTGATTTGGGGTCTAACTTGCCCCTTGCCTGGTCACTAATATGTGCATATGCGACACATCCAAAAACTTTCAAGTGGGAAAGTTTTATTTCTTTTTTGCTCCATACTTCCTCCGGTATCCTGTACTCCAACGGTACCGAGGGTCCTCGATTGATCAAGTACACCGCTGTGTTGACTGCTTCTGCCCAAAACTGTTTGGGCAAGCCTGCATGTAACCTCATGCTTCTGGCTCTCTCCGTTAATGTCCGGTTCATACGTTCTGCAACTCCATTTTGCTGTGGAGTCCCTGGCAACGTCCTCTCCATTTTGATGCCATTCTGGTAACAGAACTTCTTGAACGTCATATCCGTATATTCTCCTCCATTGTCGGACCTCAGCTTCTTTACTCGCAATCCTGTTTCATTTTCCACCATGGCTTTCCACTTCTTGAACACATCGAATACTTCGGACTTGTGTCTCAAGAAATAAACCCACACTTTTCTCGAGTGGTCATCAATGAAAGTCACAAAGTATGACTTTCCACCAATGGATGAAACTGCGGTTGGTCCCCAAACGTCTGTGTGGACTAACTCAAGCTTCTCTCGCTTCCGAGTTCTACCACTAGTGTTGAAACTCACCCTGGTCTGCTTCCCAAAGATGCAACTCTCGCATAAGTCTATATCAGTAGACTGAAGCTCTGGTAGTTTTCCCTTTGCATGCATATACTTGAGTCCCTTCTGACTCATATGCCCAAGTCTCTGGTGCCACAAGTTTGAGCCCTCCTTGCTTTCAGCAAATGCAATTGTCACACAAGCATCCGCCGTTGTGTAGAGGGTGCCAGTATCCTTGCCTCGAGCGATAATCATGGCGCCCTTGGTGATCTTCCAGTTATCACCAGAGAAGGTGGTGACATGTCCTTCTCCCGATAATTGCTTGACGGAGATCAAGTTCTTCCTCAATTCTGGAATATGTCTCACGTCCTTCAGCTTCCACACAGATCCATTTATCTTGATCTGTACATCACCTTTTCCGACCACGTCACACGGTTGATCATTACCGAGATAGACTCTACCAAAATCACCTCGCGTATAGTTTACAAAAAACTCCTTGTTTGAGGTAGCATGAAAAGATGCTCCGGAATCAATCACCCAGTATTCCGTTTTTCTCTCCAAAGAGCATATCAAAGCATCGTCTGCTTCCTCTTCCACAACATTGACTTCTGTCCTGTCCTCCTTTTCTTTTGGAGGTGCTGTGCACTGATTTTTGTAATGACCGGTCTTGCCACACTTCCAACATTCCACAACCTTTGTCTTGTTGGAATTGTTTGGATTTCTGGACCTCGATCTGCCACTTCTGAATTTACCGTTACCCCGCCCATTTCCTCTGTTGGAACTTCTGCCTCTGCTTTCCACGTTCAACGCCGATCCTGAAGTTGAGGCACCTTCTGATTGTCGTCTGATCTCCTCCGTTAAGATCATGCTTACGACATCATCGAACTTCAATTTTGACTTTCCGGCAGAGCCACTAATTGCTGTGACTGTACCATTCCAGCTGTCTGGCAACTGCCCAAGAATTAACAGAGCTCGAACTTCATCACTAAAAGTGATTTCGACTGTGTTTAGCTGGTCCGTCACTTCATTGAATTCATTTAGGTGCTCCCCAAATCTTCCGCCTTCGGCCATCTTCATATTGAACAGCTTTTTAATTAAGTGGACTTTATTTGCTACAGATGGCTGTTCGTACATGCTAGAAAGGGCTGCCATGAGAGACTCTGTCGTCTTCTCATTTTTTATGTTGAAGGCCACTGACTTTGACAACGTCAGCCTGATTGTGCCGAGTGCTTTTCGATCAAGCAACTCCCAATCCCCCTGGCTTATATCTTCTGGCTTTTCTTTTAGTGGCTTGTATAGATCCTTCTGGTACAGATAGTCCTCCATTTGCATTTTCCAAAATCCAAAATTTGAACCATCAAATTTGTCAATTTTGGATATTTTCTCATCTGTCGACATTGCTCCCACTCGATCACAAAACAGTCTAAAGAAATCTTTTCTGATGTGGAAGATCAGTCAAAGCTGCAATCACAGAGCATACTAAGAATTTCAAAAGATTTTAATGAGCCAAAGCTCTGATACCAATTGTTGGGAATTAGGACGCAACTAATCCCGCCCAGGATCGATGTGACACAAATAAATTGGACTGAGAAAATATAAATACGCAAAAATAAAATGCAAATACGAAACACAAAGATTTACGTGGTTCAGCAATTTGCCTACGTCCACGGACCCACACCAATATATTTCACTAACTCGAAAATGAGAAGTACAAAATACAACACTGTATTTTTATCTGCCTATGCAAAGGCTATTCTCTCCAACTCACTTTTCTCCCTATTTTGTGAAATGCCTCTCTTGTGTTGCTCTCTACACAAGATCACTCTTTGTTGTGGTGGTGTGTTTTTCATTGAGGTTTTGCCCTCTATTTATAGGGAAAGTTTGGACAAAGAATCAACAATGGAAGGAATAAAATAGGTGTGAACATATGAGGATTGTAGGCTAATGGTGTCTTACCAAATAGGTGTGAACATGGACTATTAATGGTGGCTTGCCAATTTCAACAAAGTTGGCTTTATTTTCCACATTTAGCTCCATTTTTCAACATAACAAACTTTGAAATCCGGGAGAATGGGGGAAGAAGCTTCAGAACTTTATCCCCAAACAAGTTCAGTACACTCGAATCCAAGAATATTTAAAGCGTTATCTGTAATGTCCGAACATATATAGTTTCAATTATTCTGTAGGGCAGGGTATGGAATTGTCTTTTCAATTTATATATGGTACGATAGCAACATCTGCTTTCCTAATTGGCAATTATTATTCATTTCTGATAAGATAATAATTAGATGATTATGCTGAGCAGCAAATTACACAAAATGTTATGTCAACAAATTTAAGAATCTGATATAGCTAGAGCTAGGCTCACCTATTTTCAAGAGGTTTGGTTTCAAAAACTGATCCATTAGGCCCAAAAAAATCATAACTACTTCTGGTATTCAAATCAAAATCTGTGGAAGGTCCTTCAAGTTTAAGCTTCACATCTTCTAGTTCATCTGCCTTTTCCGACTCCCGCGCCTTCCAATTACTGTCGCTTAATACCATTTTACCATTTCTCTGCATGAGACTCGAAAGAGCCAAATTGAAGTCAGCCGTCGTGTCAACACTACTATCAACCGAGAGGCTCGTCCGAGACTTTTCCAATATTGTTTGTAAATACTTCCCTTGAGCCTCTATTCTCATTTGCAGTTTCTTTTGAACCTGCTACCAGAAAAAACAAATAGTGGGTTGTCGAATAAAATTCTATCGATCGATCAGTGAAAAGAAAAATATACCTCGAGCTGTTGTTGTAATGTTTTTTGCACTTCAATCTGACATCTTAATGCTTCAGCAATTGGGATTTCCCTGTTCAATACATCATCAAACCCATTGTTCTGTTCGTGACATTATCTTTTATCTAGAATAATGAAGGAAATGCAATAGGCTGTTGATTACATTTACGAAGCACCTACCCCTGCTCACTCTTTACTGCTGGTGATTTATTGCTTGAACTTGCCATATGCATATTGTACTGTCCATAACAACTCCCTACCAACGAAAAGCGTTAGTCTATACTCCGGAATAAAACCCAACATTTCGTAACTTCTTGACTCGTTTTGTTTAAATTGTGTGAAATGACAGTCGACTATACTCACCACCCTTCTCTTGATTTTGTTCCGCAGCATTCTGTTTTTTGGCCTGCTGCTGCCCGAGTCTATACTTCTATGCATAGAAAGAAGTGTTACGAAAATGTTGTTCAAAAAGTGAAGAACCGGTCTAAAATATAGAGAACCGGTTTAAGAAGTGCGAAAATCGGACCAAATACAATTGGACGGACCAATTGGTCCGGCCAAAGTAAAGAACCACGCGATCGCGTGGTTAGTGGTCCAGCGATCGTGTGGTTGAGTGATTTTGGTCACTGCACAAATTTTCGTGGCATCGAGCAATCGTTCAAGCCTTTGTATCGCGCGATCGCGTGGCGTTAAAATTCGATCGTTGGAGAATTTTACAGAATTTCTCATGCACCTTTTCAAAAATTTTTGGCACTCTTTTGTGAAGAGTTGCATGAACAACGAATTGGGATGATAGAATTCTATAAATAGATATAGAATTCATGGTTTTAAACAACTTTTTGATCAATATACACTCATTGTGATTATCATTCCAAAACTTTGATATTTTATACTTAGAATCTTCCAAATTTGCTCTTCTTGTTCCTATTCTCCAAATTTATCAATTGTGCTATTTGATACTTGGTCAAGACTTGAAATTCGCTAAAGTAATTTGCTTGGAGGTCCTTTAGCATTTTCATTACGAGAGGGCGCAAATTTCGCTTTTAGAATAGCATTCTTTGCGATTCAAGTCATTTTGCAATTTTGATTTCTTGATTCTTTGTTTCAAGTTTTGTATTAACTTCGTTATAACACATATTTCATTTGAGAAAGGAAATTTCTCAACAAGAAGAATTATATAAATTATCCTTCCTACATCAAATCAAACGGGAAAAAGAACTGCAGAAAGGAATGAGTACCTGTAGATGACTCTTCAAGTGAAACAATGTCAAGCCCTTTAACCCCATTACCCTCAAAACTGATTTTGGAGTAGCCTCTGCAATTTCAAAACCAAATGATCTGATTTATTCTATCAGTATTAAGTTCCAAAGAAAAAATTATCGACTTCAATTCCATAAATTAAGAATCTTACTAAATCCGATCCACAACAAACTAAGCCATATTCCTAATAATTTTTTATTCGACTAAAAGATTTGCCTAATCAATAAATACGTTATTTGTTGAAGGTAACTGAGATACTTCCCAAAAAAAAATTTAAATTTAAATTTAAATAAAAATTGACTCACTATCAGGGCCACCAAGTTTGGTGACAGCATCTACAAAACGATCATGAAGATCGGAAGTCCATCTCAGTCTTGGCTTTGAGTCTCTTGTCATCATCACCCCCTCACTGCCAGCACCTCCATAAATTCTGTCCATCTCCGCCTCTTACTACCACCACCGCCGCCGCCACCACAACTACATAAATCTCTCTCTTTGTGACTTTCTCTTTAAGCCTTCATGCCATCTTTATTCCTTGACAGAGGAAAAAGAACAGTAGCTGTAGAGAACAAAGTAACTAAAGTTCGAATCCAGAACAGAAAGACGGAAGAAAAAGATTGTATATTGTGGAATAGAGTGGTGGTCCACTTAATCCACATGGCACCCTATGATTGAGACTTCACTTACCCATGGGATTTGAATTTTGAATAAGAGGGGGAAACCTTTCTTGTTTCAAAGAGACTTGGCACATTCTTGGGTGGAGAGGTAGAAGTGGGAGAGGTCCAATATCTCCGGCGAAATCTTGCTACCTCCGGCGAACCTAGATCCGGTTGTCATTTCTCGAGGACGACGGTGCCATGTTCCGGTGTGTTTAAGTGGTCATAAACTGAGCTCAAACAAGGAACAAGAACAAGGCTGCTGGGATCGTTCTTGCTGGACATTCTTCTTGTGCTGGGTCTTCTTCTTCAATCTGTGAAAAGGAGCTTGGGAGCTCAATAAATGGTATCAGAGCTATGGTGAAATAGCTGGGCGAAGGAAGCAGTTGAAGAAGTTCCAAAAACCGTGAGGTAGAAACCGCTGGAAGCAAGGAGGAAAGGAGAAAGAAAAAATCACTGTCCATTTTTTCCAAAACCCGACCTCCGGCCAACCAACCGGAGCAAGACCAACACCAAAAGAACCGCCTCATCGTGGAGAACACCCGACCAGAAGGCGGAGCAATTCCGGTGGCTGAGACGGCGGCAAACGGCGAAAGAAAGCTGTGAAAACCGGACTGAAAAAGTGGGATTCCGGCCGATCCAGAACTCCGATCGACGATCGGCCACCTCCATTAGAACGGGCTCTTCGAGGAGAAGACTCGCCTGAAATTTGAGGGCAATCCGACGGTTGAAACAGGAGTTATTCGCCGGAGAAGAAAATGTTGGTAAACTGAAAAACAGCGATTCCGGCCGGTAGGGAGCTCCAATCGCGAAACGGTCACCACCGTTGGATTCGTAACGACGAGGAGCATCTTTCTGTGTTTTTTGAGAATTTTCCGGCAGGGGCGGTAGAACTCCGGCGCGGTGGTCCGGCGGCGGTCCGGCGAGGCATTTTCCGACAGAATCTTCAGCTCGACCTGCTCGTTCCATTTCCGAAGTCCATTTTGCAAAATCAACTCTCGATTATACGGACATTGAAAAGTCCGCTCGGTTTGCATTGGCTATCCCTTATTTTCATTACGTATTTCATATTCTAGAGGCTATTGTGAGGTGGCTATATAGTGTTGGGGGTTACCTTGCCGGTAACCATTGCTTGTTGGTAGAACTCACATAGGATTAGAATTTGACTACGTGCTTAATTTCTTGAAATTGTCGTGTATTACTTGTTATTATATTATTTGTGTGATCATCTTGAAGAGTAATTTTGGTGAAATTGGTTTGATCTTGCATTTGAGTGTGGGTAATTGCTTTGTGTTAACTTGTTTGAATTTTCATTATTTGCATTATGGGTTCTCGTGTTGAATTGTCACAATTTAACGGTAAGGGAGATTATTCCATTTGGAAGCAAAAAATGAAGGCTATTTTAATTCAACAAAGAGTTTTTAAAGCACTTGAGGACCCTAGTACTTATTCAAAAGCATTGTTAGATAAACCTGATGAAATTGCTGAGATGAATGAAATTGCACATAGTTGTATAATATTGCATTTATCTGATGATATAGTGGGACAAGTTGAAAAGCATACGACTGCTAAAGATTTGTGGGAAGCACTTGACAAACTTTTTTTGACAAAATCTTTAACGAAGAAGATTCACTTAATTCAAAAACTTTTCAACTATAAATTGGATCAAGGAAAAGATCTTGAATCTAATTTGAGTGAGTTTAACAGTCTTGTCAAGTGTTTGACCCACAATGGAAAGAAATTTGATGATGAATATCTCGCTGCTATTATGCTAAATGCCATGCCTGAATCTTATAGAGATGTTAGGAATGCTATCACATATGCTAGGGACACTGTGACCTTAGATATTGTAGTTGAGGCTTTAAGGGCTAGGGAGCTCGAGATGAAGAGGGAGTCAAGGGGTAGCAGCTCGAGGGAAGAGAGTTTGTTTAGTGGTTTTAGAGGGAGAAATGAGTCGAGAGAGTCGAGAGAAAACCACTTCCAAACGAAGAAGGGTAGAGGAAAATCGAAGGGTAGGTCCAAGTCTCGGGATAAGAGTGTTAAGAAATGCTACTATTGTGGTAAAATTGGACATTTCAAAAGAGACTGTGATGACTTTAAGAAAAAACATAGACCTCAGCAGAGTGATGATCAGAACCTAGTTGCTGTAGGTGATGCTTTTGATAGTCTTCATATGATGACTGTGACATTTGATGATGATAATGTCGACAATACCCTTCATAGACCACAAGCAATGAATGTGTCTGAAATTGATTTTGACAGCGAGTGGGTTTTAGACTCGGGTGCCACTGTCCATATGAGTCCTGTTAAATCTGGGTTTTATAACTATAGAGAAGTTAAGCCTAGGAAAGTGTACTTGGGGGACAACTATACACAGACTGTGGAAGGAGTTGGTGATATTGCTATTAGGATGCATGATGGCATGATCAGATCTCTTCTGAATGTCAGGTATGTCCCGGGCCTTGCGAGGAACCTCATTTCCTTGGGCATTTTGGAAGATGAGGGTTATGAGTACAGATCTCATTTCGGTACTATGAAAGTGAGTAAAGGCTCTCTAGTTGTTATGAAAGGTCCCAAGAGGAATGGATTGTATATCTTTGAAGGTAAAGCCTTAAAGGCCTACGAGTCTGCATTATCTACAATTTATGAAGATAGATCAGATCTTTGGCATAAAAGGATGGGACACATAGGAAACAAGGGGTTGAAGTGTCTTAGTGATCAGAGTTTACTAGGAAAGGATAGTGTTATACCTTTAAGCTTTTGTGAGACGTGTGTTCTAGGAAAGTCACACAGGGTTAGCTTTGGGATAGGTGAACACAACACTAACAGACCCTTAGAATACATTCATGCTGATTTGTGGGGACCAGAAAAACATCCTACAAATGGAGGTAGTAGATTTTTCCTATCTATTGTTGATGACTACTCGAGGAAAGTTTGGGTGTATCCCCTTAAATCCAAATCTGACACTTTTGGTAAGTTCAAGTCCTGGATTGCCTTGGTTGAGAAACAAATGGGGAAAAGTGTAAGAACTCTTAGGACGGACAATGGTCTAGAGTTTTGCAACTTTGAGTTCGATACCTTCTGCAAGGATAGAGGTATCAGAAGGCATAGGACTGTAAGATCTACCCCCCAGCAGAATGGGGTAGCTGAGAGGATGAATCGGACTTTAATGAATAAAGTTAGATGCATGCTGATTAGTTCGGGGTTAGCTAAAGGCTTTTGGGGTGAAGCTGTTTGTACCGCTGCCTATTTGATAAATAGGTCACCTTCTAGTACTGTTGACTTTAAGACTCCCCAAGAATTGTGGACTGGGAAACCTCCAGATTTGTCACACCTTAGAGTATTTGGTTGTGCGGCCTATGCACATTAGGTTGAGGGTAAGTTAGACCCTAGGGCTACTAAGTGTGTCATGTTAGGTTATCCAGAGGGAGTGAAAGGTTACAGGTTATGGGTTTTAGATGGTAAGGGCATGAAAGTTATCAACAGTCGAGATGTGAAGTTCAATGAACTCGATATGCCTTGTCTTAAGACCATAAATAGACAAACTGAGAAGGGGGAATCTTGTACTGAGAAGAAGATTGACTTTGAGGTGAAGAGATTAGGTGAAGATAATCCAGAGGGTAGTGAAACCCAACCTCAAGTAGAAGCGGAACAAGAAGTCATGGTAGAGCAACCTGAACTTGAAATTCCTGAAATTCCTGAAACGGAAGTCCCTGATCAAGAAACATCTGCAGGTACTAATTTGGAAAACTACCAATTAGTGAGAGATAGGGAGAGGAGACAAGTTAGACCAAATATGAAGTACGTCTCTTCTAATTTGATTGACTATGTCTTAGTTTCAGGTGAAGCCTTAGATTCAGTTGAACCTGCTTCATTTGAGGAAGCGATCAATTGTGAAAAGTCTGAAAATTGGAAAAAGGCTATGAAGGAGGAAATCCAGTCTCTGAAACAAAATGAGACTTGGAAGTTGGTTGAAAAACCAAGGAATCAGAAGGTAGTCCATTGTAAATGGATCTACAAGTTGAAAGAAGGAGTAGAAGCTAATGACCCTTTAAGATATAAAGCTAGATTGGTAGCTAAAGGATTTACTCAAAGAGAAGGGATAGACTATAATGAGGTGTTTTCACCTGTTATTAAGTATAAAACTATCAGGTTAGTCTTAGCCTTAGTTGTCCAATATGATTGGGAATTAGAGCAACTAGATGTTAAGACCGCTTTTCTTCATGGGGAATTGGATGAGGTGATTTACATGGCTCAACCTCAAGGGTTTAAGGTGAAGGGTAAGTCGGAACTTGTGTGCTTGCTTAGAAAGTCCTTGTATGGCCTTAAGCAGAGTCCTAGGCAATGGTATAAGAAATTTGATGCTTATATGTTTAAAATTGGTTTTAAAAGGAGTGAATATGATGCATGTTTGTATTATAATAACTGTAAGATAGGCTGTGAAGTTTATTTGTTGTTATATGTGGATGACATGTTGCTTGCTAGTTCTAGTAAAGCTGAAATTGTTAAAATGAAAAACCTTTTAAAATCGGAATTTGACATGAAAGACTTGGGAGAGGCAAGAAAGATTCTTGGCATGGTTATTAAAAGGAATAGGGCTGATAATAGACTGACTATTAATCAAGAGTCTTATTTAGACAAGGTGATAACCAAATTTGGCATGAAACTTGCTAAGTCTGTCAATATACCATTAGCTGCACACATAAATTTATCATCTGGACAATGTCCTAAAAATGAAGATGAAAAGCAAGAAATGAGTAATGTTCCCTATGCTAATGCCATTGGTTCTGTGATGTATTCTATGATTACCACTAGACCAGACCTTGCATATGCAGTTAGTTTATTGAGTAGGTTTATGTCTAACCCAGGTAAACCTCATTGGGCTGCATTAAAATGGCTATTAAGATATCTAGCGGGAACTCTTAAAAGGGGGTTAGTGTTTGAAAGGAGAAGTGATAAGCTTGAGCTTAAGGGATATGTAGATTCTGACTTTGCAGGTGATAAAGATCAGAGGAAATCTACCACTTCTTATTTTTTCTGTTTGGGTGATAATTGTATCACATGGAAATCACAGTTGCAATCTATTGTTACACTCTCCAGCACTGAAGCTGAATATGTTGCACTCACTGAAGTTGTAAAAGAATGCATGTGGTTAAAAGGACTATTGTGTGAATTGAACTTCTTAAATGAAACTGCTATGATATTTACTGATAGTCAAAGTGCTTTAATGTTATGTAAAAATCCTGTTTATCATGAAAGGTCTAAGCACATTGAGGTAAAGTATCATTTCATTAGGGAGAAGTTAGCTTCAGGTGAGTTTACATTGCTTAAAATTGCAACTGATGATAATCCTGCAGATGTTGGGACAAAGGTACTTGCGGCAGGTAAATTCAACAAGTGTTTATCAATTCTTGCTATTGATAATGGTTAGTTGTTTTGCAGGTACTTGGCTGGAGTGAGCGATGATGATTTATTAGACCACACACACATGGATAGTACTTGTAACCGGAGAAATTGGTAATGGATTAAGGTGGCCCAAGGTGAAGATTTGTGGAATAGAGTGGTGGTCCACTTAATCCACATGGCACCCTATGATTGGGACTTCACTTACCCATGGGATTTGAATTTTGAATAAGAGGGGGAAACCTTTCTTGTTTCAAAGAGACTTGGCACATTCTTGGGTGGAGAGGTCCAATATCTCCGGCGAAATCTTGCTACCTCCGGCGAACCTAGATCCGGTTGCCATTTCTCGAGGACGACGGTGCCATGTTCCGGTGTGTTTAAGTGGTCATAAACTGAGCTCAAACAAGGAACAAGAACAAGGCTGCTGGAATCGTTCTTGCTGGACATTCTTCTTGTGCTGGGTCTTCTTCTTCAATCTGTGAAAAGGAGCTTGTGAGCTCAACATATATAAACAAAACAAGATCAAATTAGCACTTTAAAAATCATGATTTATAGATACTGCACCAACGTGAAACAGAAGAATCTAATACTTAGAAAAGAAGAAAAATGTTCAGAGCTTCCTAAAGACTCCACAAGAACAACTCAGCCAATCATGAAAACAAAAACATGTATATATGAATGATAAGATAGTGATAGACTTCATTATACATAAACTAAGACCCCGTTTGGTCCCAACTCTTCTTTCAAGTTTTTGAGCAATTTTGGATTTTTTGGAGAATGTACGTGGAAAAGTGTGAACAGCGTATTTACAGTTTATTTATTCATATTTATTTGATGAATTTGCCTGTTTCAATTTAATGAAGAATAATTATAGGGAAACATTTTGAAGTAATATTGTGACATATCGAACTATATTGAATGGTGTAAATAATTACTCTATCACTTACTTTTTCACCATTCAATTTATGGGCACTATGTCACAATATCAATTAAAAATATCTTCCTAAAATTAATCTTTAGTGAATATGTAGCAAACATGCCATCTAAGTAGAATTGGAATTTTGCATAAATTTAATACGAGTCTAAAAGGAAAAGAACATGGAGAGGAAAAATCGGCGACGAATCTGAAGAAACATGATTGCCGAAAAAATGAACTATTTTGACTGTTTGTGATTGTTGAGTACGAGTTACTGATCCGTGAGCCGTTAGATTGTTAGAAGGATTGACTTCAGGACATTTAGTATCATTCACGGTTGAGATTGGAATTATGGACCGAGGGGAGAATATGATGGTGTAGTTTAACAGAAAGTCATGAAGAGAGCAAGGAATATTCGCCGGCAAATGTGGGGACATGAATATTCGAGCACTCACGTGCCACGTCTTCCAAATTGAGGGTGGACATTAGGGTGTTTTGGGGGAGTTATCTTATGCAACGCTTCTTCATACATTATTGAAAATTATAAATTTAAGTAAAATTTGTTTATAAATTTTGATTATAAACGATTACGTGGCAACATATTATTGAATCGAAAAGTCAACAATTTCAACTAGTCAAAAATTTTTGCTCATCTTTTTTTAATATTTTAAAAAAAATATATGGATAGACGAAATGTTAACACGTTATTATTTATAAATAATATTTACAAACAACTATTTATAAACGATTTATCAAACGGTGCCAAATTAACAAATCTAAATTCGATCGTAAAAATAGCATACATACGTCTAGTCAAAATAACATGTACGTAGCCATGTGCCTTCCAAAGTCACTTTAGTTCTTAATACTAATATAACGTTGTTTTATTATTTTTGTCTAATGCAACATATTATGCCCTATTCGGCATAAATTTTAATTCAAATCAAAGTCTTAATTCTAATCATCATATACATTTCATTAATTTTTATTAAAAATCTTATTTTAATCTCTATTAGTCTACATATATTTTTCAATCCATAAGAAAGGTATAATTCTAGGAAAATATTTTAATTGACATTTTTAAATGACATTGTGGCATGACCATCCAATGTATATGCATCATGTCACAATGTCACTTAAAAATATTTCCCTAAAATTATTTATAAAAAATGGAGGAAAAAAAATTTAGAGAGAGAATAATATTCTTCACATGGAGACGCATACAAGGAAGGTGTTAAATTCTTGTAATAAAATGTTCTCTTTGCCAGCTTTTCTTGAATTTTCTTTTGAGTTTTTCAGGTTTTCATCATTTGTCTTTTGAATTTATTAATGTAATAGCATGCTTATATTTTTTTTACCCAAATAATGCTATTTTTTACTACGGAATCCATTGATCTATTGTCCAATAAATAAATTGGATTATAATTACGACTTTCTCGAACATTATGACAGTGACCCAACTTTCACATTCAGGCTTCAGCCCCTGTTTGGTATATATTAAAATCAAATGTGTGATTAAAACTAATTTTTTACTTTAACTTGAAATTAAAATAAGATTTTAATCAGAACCAAACAGTGACTCAATATATTCATTTAGAATGTCGATAACATCTATGATTTTTGGAATTTTTTTCTATCAACTTCATTAAACTTTAGACGACGTCATTTTAGTTTTGGTAATAACAAGTGAACCAGTAAACGTGACTAAATGAAGGTAACTATGCAAAATGATTGTTTTTCGCAGAGTAAAAGCAAAATACAAAGTTCACAATAATTTTCCCACGTTGAACCATACTTCATAGAAAATAGTCTAATGAGATCTCTTACATCCAATTGATCAATGACGTGTACTAGGCAAGAAAATTGGGTAAAATGTTTCGTCGTGATCATCCCGACTTGCTTTCATCATGACTACAATCCGAGACTCTACCATCACAACCTATTGGTAAAGTAGAATCTTTAGAACTCGATAATCTACTAGAGAACAAAAAAGAAACAATTTTTGCAATTATAGTACTACAGTTCGGCCGGTCCTGAAGAAGTGCTACTCTCAATTGCCAAATAATGTTTTCACACTTTTGGGCCTGAAATTGGACTTGGCCCATTTGTCAAGCTATTGGACTTTGTTTACCCGTGGCTTTAGTTAAACAAGGCAGAACACAATTTGGCTTCAACGAAAATCAGAACTCGGCTGAATAAGAAAAAGAACGCAGCTCTCCACTGACTCAAATAAATCGAAGGTGATAATCTTGGGCTCGATTCGAACGATTCTTCTCTTGGTGAGATCAATTATTTACTCTTCCTTAATCTTCTCTTGGTGATTAGATTGATTACAATAGGTGTAATCTTGTATAAAGGAGAGTTTTATTTTTGGTGATTGTTTAGGGTTCTTAGTTAAACAAGGCAGAACACAATTTGGCTTCAACGAAAATCAGAACTCGGCTGAATAAGAAAAAAAACGCAACTCTCCACTGACTCAAATAAATCGAAGGTGATAATCTTGGGCTCGATTCGAACGATTCTTCTCTTGGTGAGATCAATCATTTACTCATCCTTAATCTTCTCTTGGTGATTAGATTGATTACAATATACACATCTTGTATAAAGGAGAGTTTTATTTTTAGTGATTGTTTAGGGTTCGATCGATTATAGCCTCTGTTTTGGGGGTGTGTTTTGGGCATTTCTTGGTCTTTGTTTGTGGTTTGCAATATTTTTAAATCAATTGTTTAGGGATTAGATTCTTGGTGAATCTTTGGAAAATTCTTCAATCTGGGTAATCCGAAATTAGGGATTATCTTTGTGTTTTTGGGATTGATTGTAATTGCTTTGAACATTGCTATGTGCCTAGTGGATTTGAGCGTGAATCCAAATTTAGTGGATTGCTCAACGGGGGAGTAGGAAATTCTTTGAATTACCGAACCTCCGGGGTCTTCGGACAGAAATATTCTTTGTATTCTTGCGTTACTTTCATTTTATTTCTCGTTATTGTTCATTTTCGATCCAACAAGTGGTATCAGAGCTAGGAAAAGGGGCTGAAATATTCATTTTCTGTTACTGCAGGTCTTGATCATCTATTACTGCAATTTTTTTTTTGTCATTACAGGTTCGTATTTTTGTGACTTCCTGCACTCTCTTTTGCCCCTGTATTGAACGATTTCGAATTCTTGGTAACTTCTATCCTTATCTTGATTCGGCATTTTGGAGTTAATAATATTTGGTATTTGATTTGTTATCCAAATTGTTTTTTGATAAGTGAATAAGTGAAGTTAATTTTAGGGAAATTACAATAATCTGATATATTCTTGAATTCTTGCATAATTGTTTCATTTATATAATTTGTTGAAATATTGCATGTTTTAATAATCTGCATTATTTTTATTATTTATATATACTTGGACTTTGTTGCTTAATTTCCTGATATATAGGTTAGATTTTGTGATTTCAAATTTTAGTGACTTGCTTTATGAAACTTGGCGTTTCTCTCTTTCAAAATGTCTCATACTAAATTTGAAATAGAGGTGTAGACTGGAAAATGTGATTTTAGTCTATGGAAACAAAAGATTATGGCTCTTTTACTTCAACAAAAATGTGCATATGCTATTACTGAAAATTGGCCAACTGAATTTAGTCCTTTTAGAAGGCAAGAACTAGATGAACAAACATGGAGCACTATTTTTCTTCATCTCTCTGATGTTGTCCTTAGAAAAGTAGGTGAAACAAAAACAACTGTTGAATTATGGGAAAGTTTAGAAGATTTATATCTGTCTAAATCCATTCCCGATAAGTGTTTTCTATTGAAACAGTTTTTTGCTTTTAGGTTTGAACCATCTCAGGATCTCGAGTCTAATCTTGATATATTCAATAAGCTTACACAAGACTTGTCTAATTGTGATGAAAAGATATCTGAAGATCAATCGTGTATTGCTTTATTAAATGTTGTAGGTGATAGGTATAAAGATGTGAAATATGCTCTTGAATATGGTAGAGATATACTTAGCCTTGATATTATTATCTCTGCCTTAAGAAATAGAGATTTGGAATTAAAATCTGAAATTAAAAGAAGTCATCAAGGAGAAGTTTTAATAGCTAAATCTAAAAGACCATTCAAGCCACATCAAAATACCTATAACAATAATAACCAAAGAAAAGGAAAATTTCCTACAAATAAGAAACCTGATTTCTCCAAATCTCGGGATAGATCAATCAAGAAATGCTATTATTGTGAAAAACCTGGACATTACATTAAATATTGTCCCAAGAGATTAAATGATCTTAAGAACAAACCAAGACACAATAATGAGTGTGATGATAATGATGGTGCTGTTTACACGGTGAATACTCAAGACACTCATCAATCTTGGGTATTGGATTCTGGGTGCACATATCATGTGTGTCCAGAAAGAGAATGGTTCAATAATTTCACACCTACAGATAAATGGGGTGTTTACATGTGAAACAATTTCCCTTGTAAGATACGTGGTGTTGGTGACATTGTCTTAAAACTTGAAAATAATAAATTTCTCAAATTGGAACAAACAAGGTATGTTCCCGAGGTTGACAAAAACCTCATTTCTTTAGGAATCTTGGATTCTAATAATTTCGAGATTTGCTTTAAGAATGGGTTTTGCAAAATTCAAAAGGATTCTTCTGAAATCATAAATGTTTCAAAAACAAATGGTCTTTACAAAATTCATGCTATTCCTCAGAAAGAAGAATGCTTATCCGTCTTACATTCTCAAAACAGAAACTCTTCCTTATGGCATCGAAGACTTGGCCATATAGGAGATAAATCTCTTAAGTCACTAAGCAATGATGGGGATATAGGAAATGTCAATTTAGACAAGGAAGATTTTTGTGAAGAATGTATTTTGGGAAAACAAACAAAACTACCTTTCAAATCTGGTATTCATAAATCAACCTCCATTATTGAATATCTTCATGCTGACCTATGGGGTCCAGCATCCACTCAAACTGTTTCTGGTTTCAAATATTACTTGTTGATTATTGATGAGTTTTCAAGAAATGTTTGGACTTTTTTACTAAAATCAAAAGATGAGACTTTTCAAAATTTTAAGGATTAGAAAATCTTAATTGAAAACCAAACCAACAAGAAAATAAATGTTTTGAAAGCTGATAATGGATTGGAATTTTGTAATACCATATTTGATGAGTTTTGTAAACAAAATGGAATTTTAAGGCATAGAACTGTTACCTATACACCACAACAAAATGGGACAGCTGAGAGAATGAATAGGACCTTACTAAATAAAGTGAGGTGTATGTTGTTGAGCTCTGGTCTCCCAAAATGTTTTTCGGGAGAGGCAGTGAAGACTACCACTTATTTGGTTAACTTGAGCCCTTCAAGGACTACAGGTTTTAAAACTCCTGAATTTCTTTGGTCTGGTAAACACCCCAACTATTCCTCCTTAAAGGTTTTTGGATGTGCTGCATATGCACACCAAAATCAAGGAAAACTCGACCGCAAGTCTAAAATATGTGTTTTCTTAGGTTATGGAGAAAGTGTAAAAGGTTACAGGTTGTGGGTAAAAGAAGATCAGGGTTTTAAAATAATAATAAGCAGGAATGTTGTGTTTAAGGAAGATTTAATGCCTTGCCTTATCAAAACTGAATCTAAAGGTGATAATCTTAAAAGGATGAAAACTGTCATATGGGACTTGAATGATCTCAGTCTTGATAACACAACTACACAAGCTCCTCTTGAGGTGGAGCACTTGAATCAGAATGACCAATATGAAAGCATGGATCAAGAGGATACTGATTCTAATACTGAAGGTGAACTTAGTCAAACACATGATCTATCCAACTATCAGTTAACTAGAGATAGGGTGAGAAGGGAAGTAAGACCTTCCACTAGGTATAACAATGATGATTTTATGTCTCTCTTTACTGATTGTGATAATCTGTGTCATGAACCAGTTTCTTATGAAGAAGCTATTTCTTGTCCTGAATCTAAAAATTGGCTTGCAGCTATGAATGATGAAATGAATTCTTTACATAAGAATAAAACTTGGATATTGGTTAAAAGGCCTAAAGATCATAAAGTCATAGATTGTAAGTGGATTTTTAAGATTAAGGAAGGTGACTCCAGCAAACATGGCATTAAGTACAAAGTCAGACTAGTAGCTAAGGGCTTTTCCCAAAAGGAAGGTATAGACTATAATGAAATTTTCTCACCTGTCGTCAAGTACACATCTATTAGGATCCTTTTGGCCTTAGTTGCTCATTTTGACTGGGAGTTAGAATAGTTTGATGTCAAAACTGCTTTCCTTTATGGTGAATTAGATGAAACTATATATATGCAACAACCTAAAGGATTTGAGCAAAAGGGTAAGACTGAAACTGTTTGTCTTTTAAAGAGGTCTCTATATGGTTTAAAACAAGCTCCTAGGCAATGGTATAGGAGATTTGAATCTTACATGAAGGTATTAGGCTTCAAGAAAGGTAATTATGATTCATGCTTGTTTTATGATGGAAATGGAGGACATGATTCTGTTTATTTGCTTTTATATATGGATGATATGCTTTTAGCCTGTCATGATATGAATAAAATAAACTCAGTTAAACAGAAATTAAATTATGAATTTGAAATGAAGGATTTTGGCTCCGCCAAGAGAATTTTGGGTATGAACATAAAAAATGATAGGACTAGTAGTACTTTGTTTTTAAATCAATCTGCCTACATTTCTAAAGTGCTTGAAAAATTTTCTATGATGCATGCTAAATCTTGTTCATTACCTTTGTCAAATCATTTGAAACTTTCATATGATCAATCTCCTAAAACAAATGAAGAAATCATTAGGATGAATAGAGTACCTTATGCTAATGTGATTGGTTCTGTTATGTTTTTTTATGGTATGCACTAGACCCGATTTAGCATATTCTGTGAGTACTCTTAGCAGGTTTATGTCCAATCCCGGTAAACTTCATTGGGAAGCTTTAAAAGGTATGCTTAGGTACCTAAAAGGTACTGAAACTGTTAGTTTGCATTATTCCAAATGCAAAGAAGATATAATCTTAATAGGGTATTGTGACTCTGGTTTTGCTGGTGATTTAGATAAAAGAAGAAGTATTTCATCATATGTTTTTACTTTATGTAATTCATGCATTAGTTGGAAATCCCAGTTGCAAATGGTAGTTGCATTATCATCTACTGGGGCTGAATATATTGCTGCACGTGAAACATTAAAGGAGGGGCTTTGGGTGGGGGGTTTATTGCATGAATTGAACTTTATTGATAAAAATGTACTTCTATTTTCTGATAATCAGAGTGCCATTCATCTTAATAAGAATCCCATGTTTCATGATATAATTAAGCATGTAGACGTTAAATATCATTTCATAAGGGACATGGTTGAAAATGGAATGGTTAAAATTGAAAAGATACCAACACTTTTAAATCCTTCGGATATGGGAACAAAGGTGTTACCCATTAATAGATTTAAGGATTGCATGAAAATGCTGAACATTGATTCTTAAGAATCAATATTCGGTCCTTGTTTATTTTTTGAAAAATTAATACTTTGTTTTTTTTCTTTTACAGGTATTTATGAGCAAGATGATATTGAATTGGTTGCTCAAATCCACTGATGGTGCACTCAAGTTCGTAGCAAGGTGGAGAATGAAGAAATGCTACTCTCAATTGCCAAATAACGTTTTCACACTTTTGGGCCTAAAATTGGACTTGGCCCATTTGTCAAGCTATTGGACTTTGTTTACCTGTGGCTTTAGTTAAACAAGGCAGAACACAATTTGGCTTCAACGAAAATCAGAACTAGGCTGAATAAGAAAAAGAGCGCAGCTCTCCACTGACTCAAATAAATCGAAGGCGATAATCTTGGGCTCGATTCGAACGATTCTTCTCTTGGTGAGATCAATCCTTTACTCTTCCTTAATCTTCTCTTGGTGATTAGATTGATTACAATAGGTGTAATCTTGTATAAAGGAGAGTTTTATTCTTGGTGATTGTTTAGGGTTCGATCGTGTATAGCCTCTGTTTTGGGGGTGTGTTTTGGGCGTTTCTTGGTCTTTGTTTGTGGTTTGCAATATTTTTAAATCAATTGTTTAGGGATTAGATTCTTGGTGAATCTTTGGAAAATTATTCAGTCTGGGTAGTCCGAAATTAGGGATTATCTTTGTGTTTTTGGGATTATTGTAATTGTTTTGAACATAGCTATGTGCCTAGTGGATTTGAGCGTGAATCCAAATTTAGTGGATTTCTCAACGGGAGAGTATGAAATTCTTTGAATTACCGAACCTCCGGGGTCTTCGAACAGAAAAATTCTTTGTGTTCTTGCGTTACTTTCATTTTATTGTTCGTTATTGTTCATTTTCGATCCAACAGGTCCATAAGTCGAACACTGTAGGAAAGAGAATTTTGGAGTTAGTATCATGAGGGGCTCGTCTCCACTAACCTTTCAGGACGCCATTCCAAGCGCATATCCCAGAGCTTTTGCCACCAGAACAGACACTGCATTGCCTATCTGACAGTACTTTTCCTTAATAGTCCCGCAGAATCTGTAAAAATCCGAGAATCCTTGTAATCTTGTAAACTCTCTAATGGTGAGAAATCGAATTTGCTCGGGATGTAAAACTGTCTAGCAATGTCACCACCGTTGCTACTGTCTCGTCCTACCATAATCTTGCGTATGGTTTTTTCGACTTTCCTTGTCCAAAATTGAAGACACAACCCGGTATAACTGGTTTTCCAGTGGGGAGCATCACTGGCTCTTTTGTTGGATCACGTCGCGCCACATTATCTTCTCCCACAACGACCCCGGGAAGGTCCCTGAAATTGGCTCCTTTTCTCTTCGAAATTTGACAAACGCTCAAATAATCGTGTGTAGACAACTGGAGAGGTCGATACTCATACAACATAGGACATTTTGATTCCATTTCTCTATTTGACATAAGTCCCAACATCTCGTCTTTACTCGATGATCTTATGTACTTTTGGAACACCATTTCTGGAGGCTTCTCGTATAGCATTTCTTCCCTGGTAGGTTTCGTCATTGGTTGGTAACAGGTGGTAGATCAGAAATTGAATCCTGAAGAATAATGGCGTCTTCAAGTGTGCGTGGCTGGCCTTCATCAGAGGCATTAGTGCAAGTTTGGTATGCAGTATTCGAATAGTCATTATAAAACATTTTCTTCTTTAGTGCTATCCAATACTCTTTACCAAACAAGCTATTAGTGTCTAGAGAAGTGCAGAAATGTGACGGTATTCGAACTCTAGAACTACGTACGTAGGAATATTTACTTTCAAAAGCTAGCAAACTTCTATGAGAATAAAGTATTTTCTTTTACCACAATACTCACCGGTTGACAAGGTACGGAATGTTGAATATTTATTGGAAATGAGGAGGTGTCCATGTCCACATGCACAAGGCACCTTCTCATTTTTCAATGAAAATGTGTCAACTGGGTAGATATCAATCTCAATGTTGAGATAATTAGCATTATTCAACACTTTAACTGATATGATCCGGACCAGGCGTCGAAGGGCGAAGTCGAGCCATCGGCAATATGACAGTGATCTACGTGCAAAACGGAGTAAGTTCCATGTTGGGGTCAAGCCGAGAAGAGGGACGGATCAAGCCGAATCAAGGGGTCGAAGTAATTTGGGCAGAAATTCCATTACGGCCGTAAAAGAGGACCTTCACGGCCGTAACACATATATTCATGGCCGTAAATCATGTTATCACGGCCGTAATCAATTGTCGAAGAAAAAGGAAGAAATTCTGCAGAACAACGCTTACGGCCGTAAGCTTGGAAGTTACGGCCGTAACACTCAAAAAAGGAAAACTTCACGGCCGTAAGAAATTCGTCACGGCCGTAAATAATAAACACAGTTTTGAACAGAAAGGCCTTTACGGCCGTAAAAGAATTATTCACGGCCGTAAATGAGTAGCGGCCAGATTTTCCGGATTTTTAATTATTTTATTCATATTTTAGTTTTTGGTTATTTTCCTAGTTTAGTATTTTAGTTTAATTAGAAGTCTATTTTGAGTAAATTAGATGTTAGGTTATTTTGCTTATTTATATCGCTTTACATTCATTGTAAAAACAGTTAAGTTTAGTTTTGAATATTGAATTTGAGTTGAGAGAGTTTTCTCCAATTAAAAGGTTGAGGAGTCCCTTTTGTATTCTTCAAGAACAAATCCGACTTATCAAATATTGTGAAAATATTTGTGGCGTTGTACTTATCAAATATTCGCGAGAATATTTGTGACGTGTCCGATTAGAATCTTATCAAGGAAATTGACAAGTCCTTGTGGTGTTTCGAAAACCTTGGATCTCGATTCCGCATCGTCAATTTCTTGCGTCGTGAATCTTGGGTCAAGGTCCTATCGTCAATTTTATCTTTCCAGTATTTTAATTTTGGTTATTTTCGTGTCAGATCTGATCTAGATCTTTCCTAGGGTTTTATATTTCGTTATTCCGCGTTTTCGACGAGATTCCCCGACTGGGATCGCGTCATCTGGTATCAGAGCTTGGATCTATTTCAGATTCTTGCGTTTCTTGATTTTTTTGTGTTCTTCGCGTTCTTCGTGTCAGTTATAATTTTCTTCAGTTTGATCCATAAGAGTCAGTCCCAAAAATTTAAAAGTGTTTTTCTTCTTCGTTTTTCGTCCAAATTCAGTCATAATTTTCTTCAGTTTGATCCATAAGAGCCAGTCCCAAAAATTCAAAAGTGTTTTTCTTCTTCGTTTTTCGTCCAAATTCAGTTCCGTTTTTTCTGCCATACTCGTAGTCCAATTCTCTGGCAGATTAAAAAAAAATTCGAAAAATTTCATTTTTTTTTTCCATATTCCAAATTTCCATGTCTCGCGGGGAGAGATATTCGTCAATGGGTGACAACAAACGGCCCGAAAGAGGGGATAGGATATTGGAGCAGGGTTTTGAATTATTGGCAGAGATGCAGGCAAAATTTAAGAAGGTAATGGCTAGGATGGATAAAAGAGATGCGATGATTGCCCAATTGAAAAAGGAGCAATCGCGGGCGGACTCTATGGCTAGGAGGAGTAGTAAGCGTGAAAGTCATGCTAGGTACGGAGATGGGATGGGTGAAAGGACATTGAAGCAAAAAGAGACATCAAAACGGGAGAGTAGTGATCATGTTCATAAAAGGAGAAAGGAACCGACAACCAAAGGTAAAAATAATTCTGATTCCAAGCCTCTCAAGGGTAAAAATGTTAAGTGCTTTAAATGTTTGGAACGGGATCGCATTGCACTTGATTGTCCACGTAAAAAGGTTAGGTGTGATAGTGTAGGGGCTAAAAGTGTTGTGGTGGATGAGTCAATTATTGATAGGCATGTTCTTAGCGTTAAGCGTAAGGTGAATGTTTTGAAAAATGTGGATGGGCAAAGGGATAATATTTTTCGCACTAGATGCTTAGTGAATGAAAAAGTTTGTAGCTTGGTGATTGACGGGGGAAGTTGTACTAATGTAGTTAGTACAATGTTGGTGGAAAAATTAGGCTTACATTTAATGAAACATCCAACACCTTATAAATTACAATGGTTGACTGAGTCAGGGGAAGTTAAGGTGAAGAGACAGGCCTTGGTGAATTTTTCTTTGGGTGGGTATTCTGATGAGGTAATTTGTGACGTGGTGCCAATGCAAATTAGTCATATACTGTTGGGGAGACCTTGGCAACATGAAAGGGCTGTGCTACATGATGGGTATACGAATAGATACAGCTTGGTAAAAGGGGGGAAAAAGTTTACTCTAATGCCACTATCTCCAACTGAAGCCCTGAAAGATCAATTAAAAGTGAAAAGTGAGTTTGAGGGGAAAAATAAGAGAGTTGAGGCCACGACCTCAGAAAAATGAGAGGGAGTGGAAATTAAAGAAAAGAGAGTTGAGGCCACGACCTCAGAAAAAGGAGAGGGAGTGAAAAATAAAGAAAAGAGAGTTGAGGTTCAAACCTCAGAAAAATGAGAGACTGAGTGCAAAAAGCAAAAGAAAAGAGAGTCTACCACAAAAATGAGTCTGTTTGCACTTACTCACGCTAACACACCCCTCCCCAGTTCTTTAAAATCTGTTTTACAGGTACCGAAGTCAAACCATGAACTTAAGGCTGGAAAGAAATTCATTGGCAAAAATGAGCAGCCCAAAAGTTTAAAAGAGCGCGGAAGCTTAAAAATGATCATCGAGCCCAGGAAAGCAGGAGGAATTTGAAAAGCCGACCAAAAATGGATTCGAGGTCGAATCCTTTTCAAGAGAGGGAGTATGATATGATCCGGACCAGGCGTCGAAGGGCGAAGTCGAGCCATCGGCAATATGACAGTGATCTACGTGCAAAACGGAGTAAGTTCCATGTTGGGGTCAAGCCGAGAAGAGGGACGGATCAAGCCGAATCAAGGGGTCGAAGTAATTTGGGCAGAAATTCCATTACGGCCGTAAAAGAGGACCTTCACGGCCGTAACACATATATTCACGGCCGTAAATCATGTTATCACGGCCGTAATCAATTGTCGAAGAAAAAGGAAGAAATTCTGCAGAACAACGCTTACGGCCGTAAGCTTGGAAGTTACGGCCGTAACACTCAAAAAAGGGAAACTTCACGGCCGTAAGAAATTCGTTACGGCCGTAAATAATAAACACAGTTTTGAACAGAAAGGCCTTTACGGCCGTAAAAGAATTATTCACGGCCGTAAATGAGTAGCGGCCAGATTTTCCGAATTTTTTATTATTTTATTCCTTTTTTAGTTTTTGGTTATTTTCCTAGTTTAGTATTTTAGTTTAATTAGAAGTCTATTTTGAGTAAATTAGATGCTAGGTTATTTTGCTTATTTATATCGCTTTACATTCATTGTAAAAACAGTTAAGTTTAGTTTTGAATATTGAATTTGAGTTGAGAGAGTTTTCTCCAATTAAAAGGTTGAGGAGTCCCTTTTGTGTTCTTCAAGAACAAATCCGACTTATCAAATATTGTGAAAATATTTGTGGCGTTGTACTTATCAAATATTCGCGAGAATATTTGTGGCGTGTCCGATTAGAATCTTATCAAGGAAATTGACAAGTCCTTGTGGTGTTTCGAAAACCTTGGATCTCGATTCCGCATCGTCAATTTCTTGCGTCGTGAATCTTGGGTCAAGGTCCTATCGTCAATTTTATCTTTCCAGTATTTTAATTTTGGTTATTTTCGTGTCAGATCTGATCTAGATCTTTCCTAGGGTTTTATATTTCGTTATTTCGCGTTTTCGACGAGATTCCCCGACTGGGATCGCGTCATTAACAGCTGGCATGATAAATTGTATTGAAAACAGAGGAGGGAAACATTAAATAGTCAAATCACATTTAAAGTTAATATGTAGATGTAACACTTAACATCTACTTTATTGTTTATGTGGCAGTAAACAGAAAGTTAATATATCAGTTGTAGATGCTCTATGTTTTGCCAAGCATTCATTAATTATGTGTCATTAATTCAATCTCAGCCCAAAATTATTCATAAACAAATAATATTTTGTCTTCTAGATAAAATATGTGGTTTAAAGTGATTTAAAAAATGTGAATAATTAAAACGTGGTCTGAGAAAATATGATGTTTTTTATAAACAAGTTACCAAACACGAGATTTGTTTATTTTACTTTATAAATTGCTCCATTTTTCACTTTAGGGTATATTTGATGTAGATTTTATGAAAAATGATTTTTAAAAAACATAGAAAAAATTATAGATCCACATGAAATTATTATTATTATTATTATTATTATTATTATTATTATTATTATTATTTGAGAAAAATGTGTGATTGAGAATGAGTTTTAAAAAATGAATTATAGAGAAATATTAAAATTATCTAAAAGTGTGTTTCCATAGAAAATGAAAGTTTCCACCAAATTTCCACTTTTGGCCTGTTTGAATGACCAAATTTTTCTTGAAATTTGTTTTCATTGCTTAAGTCGTATCACCATGTTTTATTTATTTTCAAGGAATTCATTTTCTAGCCAAAGTCTTTGAAATTTTATTTCTTGGCAAAATGGAAAACCCTTTATTTTCTTACATTTTGGTCTAGATAAATAGCACAAAACGTTCCTACATGTGACATGTATTACGCAAAACATCCCAACGTTGTGATTTTTTTACGCTGAACGTCCCAACATTTTCATTTTCTTGTTGGAGACATCATTTTTGTTATATTTGTAGGGACGTTATTCGCCAAAAAAATGAACGTTGGGGTGTTTTTCCACAATGAGTGTCAAACGTGCCAATTATCTTTATTGAAAGAAAGAAATGGATTAAAAATGAAATTGGACAAAAATGTCCCTCACGTTTACTGTTCAAATTTAATTTAACGGTGAAATATGGTTAAATATAACGGAAATGACGTCTCCAACAAGAAAATGTAAATGTTGGGACGTTCAGCGTCAAAAATCATAACGTTTTGATGTTTTGCACAATACATATCAAATGTGCTATTTATCCTTTTGGTCCTCAACTGTCTAATTGGCATGATTTTATACTTTTCTTCCTCCAATTTGATACTTCAAGTGTCAATTGGATCTAATTGATCCGTAGTCAAACTCAATATTCATTCTTTTATTCGATTCAACTTTTAAATAGTTGCAATTCAATCCTTCAACTTTCTAAATCTCACAAATTAGCTCATTTTCACTACTTTTTTATATTTTCATATTATTTATTTATTAAACAATTTATTATTAATATGTTTCACCAATCAAATTACATAGAAAAATATTTAAATCAAATGTCAAAACACGGAATTCGTTTTATTTCTACTCAAATTTCATCCTCACAATCAAACACTTTAACTTTCCCAGAAAAATAAGTTTCCATGAATTCAATTCTCTGGAACACGATTTCTTTCCACCTTAATTTCACAATCGCAATCAAACGAGTCTTAAATAATTAAGCATGGGTGTAAATCTTAATCCACCCTATAATGTAGTTTTAGATCTTGTTTGATCCCGATTAAATTTTAGATTTTTATCAAAGTAAAAATCAACAATTAATTAAAACTACATATTTCATGAGTTTCACAAATTTTTAGTCACACCCCTGAAGGCTTAAACTATTATCAAAATTCGTTAAAAATTTGATTTAATCTCTATCAAACAGGGGCAGTTTCTCATCATTAGGTACGAAAAGAAACAAATTTATATTTTTTAAATTTTATTTTAGTAAAGTTATTGAGGCGTTTAACTATTTTTATGGCATGTAAGTATCATTACTTCATGAGTAATTTTAGAGAGACATTTTTTATTGACATTGTGACATAGAGTACATACATTGAGTGATGAAAAAGTAATTAGTGGGGTAATAATTTACATCATTCAATGTAGGTTCGACATGTCACAATATCATTTGCATGTCACTTCAGTTGGTGCTACGTAGTAGTATTATTCTTTCATTATACTTTTATTAATTCGAAAACGCTTTATAGGACAACAAACAATGAAAATTAAAACAGAATGCATAATTTTTATTTTGATAAATAATTTGGAAACCCACAATTTAAAACATTTTGGAGGGTAAAAATGGATTATATTAATCAGTTCGGGGCGGTAAATGGCAATTCAATTAACTTCAGGGACTTGTCAGGAGAAAGAAAGCAGAAAACTACAAAATAGCAAAATGGTTCGTACATTCAAAAAACAGGTAGCAAACCGCCATTGGGCAACATAACACAGTACACTCTCTTTCTTTATTTTATCTATTTTTTTCTCTGTGTGTGAACTCTGAGAGACATGGGGGAAAATGGTGGAGGGAGCAGAGTATGGATGCAGATGAAAAATGTCTCAAGGTGCGTATGTATATGTATGCCTGTCTGTCTATGTCTGTGTGTGTGGGTAGTCTGCGTTGATTTTTCCTTCTTGGGTAAGCTTCAAAGTTGCTTAGTAACTTCTTGATTGGATAATCATAATTATTCATTTCTTGTAGAAAGAGAGACTCATTTTAACACTTATAAGTGAATGTTTTAAGCTCAATTATTGAGTGTTTAGTTCTTATCCTAAGCTTTTCTTGGTTCTTAAACATTGATTCTGTTAGAAAGCTACTGCAAGATTTTTAAAGCATAATGTACCCCATTTTCCCTCATAGCAACAAAAATAAAGCATTGTTATTCATTTTACCCAGTTTTCAGTCATATATCCTACATAGGCTGCTTGTTTGGTGAAAAAACATAGAAATGCACTATTTATGGTTTTTTTTTTCCACAGCATGGACTATGCAAGAAAATGCACTATTTTTTGAAAAGTTATCGAACTAAACAGGTTTATTCGTACTCGTGTGTAGCAGCTTAGTTCTTTTAAGACAAGTTCTATCCTAGAAGCAATAGTTTATAGTGCAAAATATGGTAACAAATGCAAGTCTACCGTTTCATCAATTAGATAGATGGATGTATTTTTATCCAGTTAATTGTTCATTGTTTTCGAAATTCCTATTAGCAGTCTACCAAATTTATCTGTCCTTGGTAGTAGTCTCATCCCTTAATGTTATTGTTATGACTTCATTACTGGTATATTTCATCACATTCCAGGGGTTGGTGCAATTTTGGAGAATGTAGTAGAAAAACCGGGCCATGCCACGATTTTTGTCCCACTAAGCACTTGAAATATGGACAAGGAGAAAATGCTAGTCTTTGTGATATTGGGCTTGAGAAACAAGAACAAGAAATCAGTCATAAAAGATCAGGTAATTCAGCTGTTCAGCCTTCAATTAGTATTTTAAATGTCTGCATCCGCTAAGAGATATAGCTTTCAATTTGAACCGATGACAAAATTACAGCAAGTTCCATTTGAAAGTGAGAGTAATTTTCTGGTTTCATTGTTGTTCAAGAGGAAGTCTTCTCATTTGTATTTTTGAGCTAAGAGAAAGTTCATTACAAGGCAGTTTCTCAGTCTTGAATTCCATGAGTATATTTCTCTATTTATTTATTGGAAAGGACGATTTTACTGCATTTACACTAGGTGAGGTTCAAGTAGGAACTGGTTGCAAAGGAAAGAGAAGCCGTTGTCTGCAGTTGCTACTGCCTGAAGGTGCAAATAGTGGTCCGAATCATTCAGTTCTTCGTCCTCAATCAATAAAAATTCAGTCCGATATATTTGAAGAAAAGATTTCTTCTACATCAACAAAATCAGATTCTGCTGCTATTGATTCAGAAGATGCAGAGAGAGATGAAGTGCAACAGCCTTGGAGTGAATTACTCTTCCCTTCATCATTTTTTTTTTTTTTAGCTTCTATAATTCAGATACTTGCAAAAACATGATTTGAGTAATTCATTTCATACAATTTGAGTCATGCAAGTTACTAGAATCTGAGCTAGCTCTTTTTTGGAATTGGTTCATAATGATCCATACATCTGATGAGAATGTTCCAGTTTTCATGAACATCACTCTCCTGTAATCCAGTTCTTAATATTGCGAGCTAAAGAGACGTGATCTTTGTAGAATGTTAGAAGAGCAAGGGCGGACAAATCTAACGAGGCCTTTATCTATTTGCATGAGATCTTCTATTAAATTTAGCAATAAATTGAAGGAGTGGAGAAAAGGATATAGAATGAAACTTAGTTTGTCGTTTTCAGTAATAAGTTTTTTGTCAATGCTATTCTCTCACGTTTGTATCCAAATTGACAGTGCCCCGGTCAAGAGATTTGGAACAACAAAGAAAAGGAAACTTCAAGGAACATAATGAACCACATTGCTCAACAGTGTCCCCTCCCAAAAACCCGGTGGTTGAAGATGCCGTTAGAGGGCAAAAGTTGAAGCTGAAAATGGAGCTTAAAACTCGTGATTTGAGTAGAAGAACAGTTGTTCTGCCTCTTGGAAATGTTACACTAAATTTGACTGCTGATCTTGAAGACCAGAGTGTAGACGAGGATTGTTTGGGTTTTGGGGCTGGCCGCAATGGAATGGAAACAGCATTGATAGATGTACATTTGACTGTTCAAGGAAGTCATCGAGCAGAGCACGTCCCGTTTGTCTGTTTGGTGAGTAAACTAAACGGGAAGGCAATCATGGGGCATCCTGTCGAAATAGAAGAGATAGCTGACAGCTCTCGAACTTGTCCTAAATTTCAGCAGCTTTTTTGGAGAACATCCAGGAGGAGTCCTGTAGTCTATGTTACAAATTCCTGTGCTTCTTCTATTGTTGTGGACGAGCAGGCTTTACGAGGCAGCCATAGCCTTAGGGGAAATGTTCTTGCCGGTGAACACAAGTTTCCGAAGAAACCAGGCCAATTCAAGCAAGGCAGAGTTTGTGTCCCAGTGAAGCATATAATCAGTAAGATACTAATTGCGGTTGGTTCTTGAGTACACATAGTGGCATGTTCAGTAGAGGAAGGTGGATCAAACAGTATTAGGCAATATTCAAAAGAAGCAGATTTTCTGATATATGAATTTTTACCGGTTTCCAAAAGTGAGAATGTACCCTTGATCTTTTCATCTCACTTAAATTTTCATTACCTCAAGATCATTAATCTGACGTGACATCAAATTAAAAACATTTATAATTTGTTTCCGGGGCAAGCCATTAGCCAACTATGAGTCCCATGAGACTAGAATGTCAAAAGAAAATGCAGAACGTACATGAGTTTTGGTTGTGCTTATGTATAGAGTAGAGACAATTAATTGGAGGATTTGCTTACATTAAACTTTTAGTTAGTTAAGAATAATAAAAAGTAGAGAGAGACACAAAAGAAACCAATCATAAAAGTTAAAACAAACATTAATTAATTAATTAATTAATTAATGTAAGCAAATGACCTCATTTTATTTTATGCTAATTAATCTAATCTAGTTAGCAAAGTAGCCTTTGATGACACCACCTCTTGTAAGAGATTCATAGTTAGGATCATAATTGTACGAATACCAAGTTTTGATTTTGGGATCCCATCGATATACATTCTCTTCGTCGAATCTCCAGTCACAGGAGTCGTATGTATCTTCACTGCATTGATAGTTGAATTTGAAGGCGACAAAGGTTCCCATGTTTGTGGAGCAATTGAACATTGTTGCGGATGGATAGAGTTTTCGGACGTGCACCTTGAACTTGAACTGAGCCCATGGCTTGAGGTGAACGACGTTGAATTCGTCATCAAAGGAGAAGCACCTGATGCTTAGATAGTTGGTGTGGTTGTTTGTCACCACCACCAGTTTCGTCTTCTCCTTCTCCTTCTCCTCCTCATCTTTGCCTATAGCGTTGGTTGTGGGGACGAGCAAGAGGAATGCGACCAGGATAAGTGAGGCTGTGCTGATGGTGGTTACGTGCCTCTTCTCTTCTTTTCTCCTCCCTTCTCCTGAATTAATTAATTAATATATATAAAGTCATAAATAAATGATAGGAAATTAGATCTTTGCGTAAATTTTGTTGTTCATTGTTCATGGAAAAAATTCCATGTCATCATCCTTCCTTCACAAAAGGCTTTCTCTTTGAGTTATCCTCATGTCGTTTTATATATGGTACAATACCAAAAGATAATTACCTTTTTTTTCTGTTATCGAAAACACACCAAAAAAAATAATAATAATAATAAATAGTAAAAAGGGGAAAGAACCGGATTATAACATTTACATACCTGTCATTTTGGGTTCTTCAATGTATCAATTCTTGATGAAAAATCAATAGAATTCTTTGATGTTCTTGAAATGTATATTTCAAGAAACCTCGAAACGGAGAAGAAAATATGGAAATTCTGAAAAACCCAGGTGATCAAGGCATTGACACACCCATAAATAAATGTTCACTTCCTGAATATTCGTTTATTATTTTCTATTTTTAGATAATTGACTTTCCAACGCAGAACCAAGAAAAACGGGAAGAATCCAGTCTTGTATTTAATATTGAATATTTACAGATTGAAAATAGAGTTCATAAATTTGCCAAACAGACAGTAACTCCCTCCCTGTTTAGTGAGGGATTATTGTAGATTTATGTAAAGGTCGATGAATTGTGATTGGAAAATCGTGAGTTCATCGAAATATATAATTAATTTTTATTTTTATCGTAGTCTATGTCTGATTCTCTACCAACTCTTTCGCTCAGAATTGAACTCTCTCGCTAACAATTAAAAAGATTCAGACGATGTGTAAGGAATAACAAGCTTTTGAGGCAAACTCCAAATAATTGGTGTTTTATTTAGGAACACAAAAATGCAAAGTAAACAAATCTTACACGAAATTTAAAAATGAATGAAATTACATAGTTCTCTATTTTGAGAGTGATTGTTCGGGTCCTGTATCTATTTTCTCTTTTCCATTTTATACTTCATTGACATTTTCTTTTGTTCTTGCTAAAAGACTGTTCATCGTCCAATAAATGTCCCATTTCCCATTATGGATGATTTGTCCAAAATCGCTGATATAACAGCTGTCATTACATCCATTATCCAACTGCCTGTAACTTATATTTTTGAATCATGGGATGTGATAAAATTGTCCATTAAATATCTAATAATTGTCGCTTTAAATGATGATGAGCTGCTTCATTTGTCCAGGCCTTGGGCATCTTGAAGATTTGAGTGATCCCGGACTTTCGCTTAATAATTATGTTTTGGGCCTCTTTTGAACATATTTTCTAGACTCCCACATTAGAGATAACTTTTAGGGAATATTGCACCGACCATTGTAAAAATATATATATATATATATATATATATATATATATATATATATATATATATATATATATATATGAAATTGAAAAATATGCTCCAATGGAATTAAATTGAAAAATACGTTCCCCAGCTTCTCTCCCACCTCAACGTCTCGTCTTCTTCCATGGTGATATATCCACAAATTGCCAGTCGACTCACCACCACCATGGTCCACCGTCGGTACCGACATCACATGACCCTTGTGCGTCACTTCTTCCCACTTGTGCGCCGCCACTTCTTCCCAATTAGGCATCTATCTGTTCTGTCCCGACTCCTCCTCTTCCGCTCACTAGTAGTGACGTTCTGGTGGTGCTGGGGATGTTCGTTTTTTATTCAACAGTGGCTGGTTTTCGGTGTGTGAACTGTTATGATAGATTTTGGATGTTTTGCAACTGATGATGGGTTCGGTCGTGGTATTCCTAGGTGGAGCCTTGGACGGTACTCGGTAGTTGTGGTTCTTGGTGGTGTGGGCAGGCTTGCAAAAGGTATAAAAGATGATGACAGAGGTAAATTTGTCGATGGTTTAGTTGATGGAGATGGCGATGATCTTGTAGGAACATTGGATGGTGGAGTCGTGGAGGTAATAGAAAGTAGCATGCCTGAGTATCAGTTTATGTATGGTATTCGTCCAAAGTATCATAAAAATTTGAAAGTTTCAAAGTATCATTTTAAAGCCTAAAGGTATCACAACATGATACTTGACGAAAACAATATTTTTCAGTTAAAAAAAATTGAAGTATTTTACAATGATTATTGAAAACGAAGTAATTTTCAATTATGATACCAAAAGTTGAGTATTTTTACAAATGCCCTAATTTTTACATGTCAACGCCGACTATGTAATCTTAAAGTTAATTATTTTTTCTTTATACTCAAATTGAAACTCAATTTCTATCCTAGTTTTTTGCTATGCATGCATATACTACTTTTACATTTATATTATTTATTTTTCAATTGCTAGAAAATAATTATTCAAGGATACGATGCTTGAAATGCTTCTCTTCAACAAGTGGCCGATAAAGCACAAAGATTGGACTTTAAAAGCCAAGAGCCCAATGGCACTAGTGTAACATTATGGTACAAAAGAATAAGGAACAATATTGTCTCTTTCCTTGTCTGCATGAAATTATTTCCTTTGGTTTCACCAATTATGGCCTAACTGAACAAATAAGAGAAGGGCATTACAGTTTAGAATTTAGTAATGCCCTTAGCTCCCTTCGAAGTATCTTCCCAGCCGCGGACCTTGGTATCGAGGCTCGGAAATACATCTTTCTCACCTTCTTATACGGTGTAACCTGCAAAAATAGAATATTCATGAACAGAAATGGAATCTTGAAAAACATCATAAAAGATCCCTATTCATCAATAACTTTAAAGAAAACGAGGATGTGACGAAGTTAAGCTAAGCTTTGCCAGACATGCTTCAAGTACAGATCGTAACCTGCTTAGCTACATAGTCCATTAGGGCTGTCTCAGAGAGTGAACTCCCATCTTTCCGGACTACAAATGCAATGGGAATCTCTCCAGCTTCTTCATCCTTTGCTCTATAAAATTCAATATACAAATGTCACGGGAGTTCAAAGATTAAGCAATTATATATTCACTAATATTAAGAATTTATCCTCAGATATCAAAAAATCATATTCACTAATAACTTTAACATGTGAACACAGCAGTATAAAGAGATTTCGGAAGCACGTGCCATCCAGCTTGACGTAGCCTCCGTTTGGTAAATTGATTATATAAACATCAAATTTCCCACAAACCACTTTTTAACCACAAACATTTCTCCAAATCACTTTTCAATCACATATTTTACCTCGAAAATATCACATTTTTTTGTTTACAAACAAAAATCTTTTACCAAGTTATTGAATGGGAATGTAGAATAAAAAATGGCCACACTTACGCTGTTACTGCTGCATCGAGCACCTCTGGATGAGACAACAATACTGACTCTAAATCAGCAGGAGCAATCTGCAAAATGTCGGAAGCTAATTGAATTAACAATTTCATTACAATTGATTTGGGGAAAATTCTGACATATTCAACTTATGATTATGCAAGGAAATAGACATCTTCGTGAAATAAAAGCAGTTATTTCTAATCCAAGAATCACAGAAAATGGAGAAAAAAAAAACTATGTACATATATTGTATACCTGGAAGCCCTTGTACTTGATGATTTCTTTCAAACGGTCGAGCACATATAAGTATCCTTCTTGATCAAAATAAACAATGTCCCCTGTATGTAGCCAACCATCTTCATCGATTGTGGCCATAGTTGCCGTAACATTATTCAAGTATTCTGTAACGTATGTGCAAATTGTTAAATTACTTCATAAATTGGAAAAGACAAGAAAATTAAGTTTAAATGCAAAAAATAGTCCAACAATATGTATATTACTGAAAGAGAAGTACACTTTAAATATTAGACCTACATTTCAAGGTATAGATGGTAACCACGCAATACTTGGAGAAACTAATTACCTTTCATGACACCAGGTGTGCGTAACCAGAGTTCACCTACGCTTCCTGGAGTTAAACAAGTACCAGTGACCCAATCCACAACTTTAGCTTGTGCATTTGGCGCCAAAAGTCCTACAGAAGAATGTTTACGAACCTTAACTGTATTGTAACCACGAGTTCCTACAGCAGTTGACTCCGTCAAACCATAGCCCTGACAGCAAACTAATCATTTGACAAGAACAATAATAAAACACTTGCTGGTAGAAAAGTGGATAGTAAATGTTACAATGTGCCATGCTGAGATATGGTATTTAACACAAACGAGTAACCGCGACTATTATCTGCCATCCTGCGTGATTTGTTTTATAGTCCAAAAGAATACAAGAAAATTGAAGAAACAGATTGAATTGCCCTTGTTTTGCACCAGTTTATGATCCGTGAATAATCGACCAAACCACTTTTTATCCACATATTTACGTGGGACCCACAAGTACTACCCACTTATCAACCCTCATTTATATCTATTTTTAAATGTGAACCAATAATAAACAACTCCCAAACGTGATTAAACCTCTTGCTTAAGTTCTTACAGAATGTCAAAGGAGAAATATATTTCAACAGCATGGCTAGCATATGCAATGAAGAAATTCATTTCTTGTTTTTCTTTACTAGATTGCTTCGAACAAAACTAAAATACAGGATTTCGAATAAGTCCACCGCCATATAAATGAAATCACAACGCGAAACTAAAAAGCCTAAAACTGCTTAACATTCTACATAAACGAGTACCTGAATCAAATCAACATGCGGGAGGGTCAGAATGAATTCCTCTATGCATTTAGTGCTCAATGGGGCCGCGCCACAGGAAACCTGTTTCAAGCTCCTAAAACTAGTACCCCGGGAACTCTTGACTTTCCTTATTAATGCCATCAATAAAGGCGGCACAGTGGGGAAATGAGTTACACAGTATCTATCTATAGCTCTTACCATCTCATCAGCATCGAATTTCTTCATCACAACAACAGTAGTACCTAACGACAATAATCCCATAACAAATTGGGAAAGTCCATAAATATGAAACATTGGGACAGTAGCCAGGTAGATATTACTTGTGCTCGGATAATCATACTGCGAAGATTCAAATCTTACAAAATGTTCCATCATGGCTATAAAATTTCTATGCGTTAACACAACACCCTTAACACTTCCAGTAGTGCCTGATGAATACAAAATCGCAGCTTTGTCATTCTGCTTAATTTTAGGCCTTGGAACCATAAGTGGATCAGTCAAAATAAGCTTCTGAAAATAATCACTTTCACTTGGGATTCTATCAAAATTTACATAATCCGGTACCCCAATTACAGAACAACCCCCTAATGTAATTCTCAATTCATCCACTTTATTAGGAACTGAAAATGCAAATCTTGGATTTGAATCAAGAACCTGCTTTTTTATCTCTATCAAACTACTCAATGGATTCATTGGAGTCACAATTGCACCTAAACTCAAAGCACCCAAGAAAATTACAGGGAAGTAAATTGAATTTGGCAGCAAAATCAAGATTATATCACCTTGTTTTACACCCAGTTGGTGTAGTCCACAGGCCATGGATTTCACCAATGAGAAAAACTGAGAATATGAAACTGAAAACCCAGATGAAGAATCAATAAAAGCGGTGATTCCATTATGCTTCTTGGACAAAATAAAAGACACCACATCAAGAAAAGGGTCCGACGGCAATTCAATGGAGGGGTGTTTGCTTTTGTATATACCAGTTTTTGGTGAATACCACGGGGTGTGGCGCCTGCTTTGGTGGTGGATTTGGGTGGTTTCATGGATTTTGGAAGTGATTTGTTGTTCTTCTTGGAAGTTAACGTGGGTTTTCAAGAATGTTGCCATTTCATAGAGAGAGGCGGCAACAGAGGAGAGAGAACGAACTTGAACTGCAAAGCGTTGCTCTTCAGCACAATATTCTATTCATTTGGCATTTAGTGCTCGTAAGTCTCTCCTATAACATTGTTTGATTTATTAATTGATTTATTTATAATTTTAAGATAAAAAATAATAATCAAAAATTGAAGAAAAAAGTATGTAATTAAAAAGTTATTTGAAAAATTGTATAATTTTTATAAATCAAGAAAAATACATTTACCAAACACAGACTAAAATTTTCTTATTATGCTACATTACGCAGTGTGTTTGATATTATTTAAAAATAATTTTTTTGAAATGAATAGTACTTTTTTGGAGAGTAGATGCTTGAAATTTGGTTGAAAATTCAAATATTGTAATTTGACTTTTAATGAATTGTTGAGATTGAGTACGTAGGAAAAGAGAAATTTTTAATGTAAACAAAACAAGGGCTCAATTTTAATTATTATCCATTAAAAGTCAAGTTCACAACATATAACATTTCAACCAAATTCCAATCCACCATTCTCCTAAGATCACTATTCATTTAAAAAAAACTCATTTTATCTAGAATTAAACACACTATACATGTTAGTTTCTTGAACCATTACTGTATTAAATCAATATATTTACTAATACAATGTATCCTATTTAATAATACCCAATAGATCGATATACGTTCATAATTTATCCTCTTTCATTTTTTATTTTTAAAGAAAAAATATTTATATGATATTGACAATGTTTTTTTTTTTTTTTTCAAATAAAAATTGATTTTCAAGAGGGGAATACAGACCAAGAAACTTCGAGACCTTAAAAAACGCGACTATTTAAAAATTTGCATTCAACTGAATTATTTTAAATCTTGATTTTGTCCAAAATAATAATAATAAGTTAATTAATATGACTTATCATTTTAGGAAATATATTTTAGAAGGAAAAATGAGTCAATATATATTTTTAGAAAGTGTTATCCCTTTATATATAACGTTTTTCTCTTATGGGCATATTTAGTCATTGTTTGATCTACAAAACGAGTTTTATAATAGTATTTTTTTGGAGAATGTGTACTCAATCCCCTCTTTGAGATCTATTATTTCAAATAATGAAGTATGTAAGCCTCTGTTTGCCAAACAAAAGAAAAACAAGTTTTTAAACAACAAAATTTCCCAAATCATTTTTTAACCACACATATTTTCTCTCTCCAATTTTCAACCACACATCTTACCTTGAAAACATAAAAAAACATGTTTTTAAACAAAAAAAATTTAACAAACAGAGGCTAACATTTTAAATTTTGAGAGAATGAGCTGTTAAAAATAATTTATTTTTTTTAATTTATATGTAGATTATTTTATTCACGGAATGTTGGTTGAAATTGAGTTTAAAAAAATAAGATTTGAATAAATGATACTTAGTAGGGGTCAATTATCAAAAATTAATTTATCATTACTCGGATAGTACTATTAGAATTTGTATTAATTATCTTAATACAATATTTGATATTTAAATATATTAAACAAATATTTCATTTCATATTTACTTTAATATTACAAATTAAATACACGTGGTCTTATATTTAAGTGAATATAACAAATCGAGCAATATGAAATGTTACTTTTAATTAAACTTTACCGAATGTATATTAAAAATACATTTAGCTTTATATATCAAGAAATTATCTATGTATCTCATTTTATAAAAATGCGCAGTTGTTTAACCCACAAGACATAATACTTTATCACTTACTCGTATGAAATTGATTTTTCAAGAATCATTTTTTCTGAAAATTCGTTCTCAAACACATTATTTAAAAAATCATTTTTCATAATATTTTTATACTACTTTTTAACTACACATTGTAAAAATAAATAAATAAAATCACTTTTCACAAAATCAATTCTCAAAAATGAAAATCAAACAGTTAGATTCCTATAAACCGATTTACAACATGAAACTAAGATCAATGACAGAAATTGAAAAAAAAAAAAAATTAAAAAATCGTAGATAATAACTATCAAAATATTCAAAACTTATTCAATAATTTTCAATACAACGTGACTTTTTCATTTTTCACCCATTAGTCAAAGGGTTAAGTTATCCGAAAAAAACTATTGTTATATATTTTAAATAAACATGTTTGATCACATCCTATTTTAAAATAGAATGAGCTTATTAACTTACCTTTATTTTTATTTTGATGAAAATTAATTAAAATACAGATGGTTAGGTGGTGATAATGAATAAAATTTTCATATATATTATAATTTGTTGTCATGTACACAATAATTTTAGACTATTTTCTTTGAATTTGCTTTCCTACCCGTCACGGGTAGGAGAGCGAATACTCGCCCCTCGCCCCCAGGGCACATCTCCAAGTGGCAAAGGGGATGGGTGGTAAGTGCTCAGCGCAGCTGTGTGCTTGGTTCGATTCCCCGCAAGGTGGAATTGGCCTTGTGGCAAGCGGGAGTTATTGAGCGTTTCTCATGCTTACCATAAGCCCTTCCACCCTGGCTCCTTGGAGGCATAACCTGGATTTACCTTCCCGAACCAATGGCCTTGGGCGTGGTCGGTTCGGGCCCTCAGGGTGTGGGCTACACCTTTTTTTTTTTTTTGCGAATACTCGCCCCTCACAAGCCACCCACTCCCATTATGAGGTGAGTGGCGGTGGGCCCCACTCCACACAATTTTTTCCCCACCACCCCATCTCACAAGGAAAACTTTCGTACCCGTCACGGGTAGGGAGCAGGGCTGTTATTTTCTTAAGCAAAAGGAACCATAAACTGGACAAAACTGGCACAAATGGCCACAAATAAAATGACCACCTGGGAATCTCTCAGTCATACCCACTCAATTGAGGATAAAATATGCACTTTCAAGCTGCATTCATGGCCAGTCATTTGTTTTCTTCAACAATAAGCCAAACTTCTACTGATGTTATCTGCACTGCAGCCAAACCTGCATCATACAATTCATCTGGTTTTAAGAACACTATCTTTTGCGGCTATTTTTTCCCTTTTTTTGGTTTTAATCACGGTCCCTCCATATGCTCGTTTCTCATTTATTGAAACCAAGAAATCAATGGACGGGTCCATTTTTGAAAGTAAAAGCTGCTTTCAAAGCTGAGAAGCTAATCTTAAACATGTTTGAATAATTTTCTTTTAAGTGTTTAAAGTGGCCGTAGGAAACTTCTTTGCTAAAAGTAAAAGCACTTTCAAACGAGCTTGTAATTGCAACCGAAAGCGCGATAGAATGAAGAATCATTAAAAACCATAAAACCAATTAACAAGACTACAACTGATAAGAAGCATAATTAAGGAGGCAAACAATGTTAAGTATCTATGCTTACAATAGTCAGACAGCCTCGACAGCTACAATTTTAAGTTGTCTCTCTCTCTCTATTATCCTATCCAACAGGCAATAGTTACAGCGTGATCCTGAACACCAAACAAGCCGTTGGGACTTTACACCGGAATGAAACTGCTTGCTAATCAAATAAAGATCTAGCTTTAAAAGTGATAGTTATGTTGGTGTGATTCAGTTTAATACTGAAACATGTTACTGTATGATTCGACTTCATAGTTTTGAGGTGGGGTGGGAGAGCTGTGATCCCTCGGAGAAGGGCTCGGAATGTGAATCTGGCTTTTATCGATTCTGACTCCAACTAACTCGACTTCTTCAAAGGAGTTAAAAATTGGATGCAAAAATGCATCAGCCAAGGAAGATTTTAAATTGCCAGCAGCACGATCTTCCATGTCCTTGTCAATAGCTTCCTGAAGAGTTCCAAGAGAGGAAAGGAGTAATTACCGATCATGATCAAAATAAACATCATGTTGGGTGAATTTTGTGAATAGTGACCCCAAATAAGTAAAATGATGGTTTTGTAAATCCTTGTCGAAAATTGGACAGAGTAACGGCAAAGAAAAACATAAACAACAAGAAGAAGAAAAGAATGGACAAAGCCGAGGCAAGAGTTGTACTATTTGTCCTTAAGTCGAACTTGCCCCGCAACGGTGCCTACGGATTTCGACAATCGACTCCCAAGATACAACAGCTTCACTTGTGTTTGTAGCACTCCAAAACTCAAGTACAACGAACCAAATATAGACTTATGTACTCCAAAGGATGCAATGAAGGAAAATCAAAATAAATGAAATGATTTTGATTTAGGAGACAAGTGAGGATGAGAGGTGTTTTTGCATATCAAAAGTGAGGAATAGGACACCCAAATGGTCCTATATATAGATCATGAAAGAGTGTGGACGAAGTGGTTGAGGCCCAAACCATGCACCATTTCCAAACAATACACATTTATGAAAAGGTACCTTCTGGCCGGACAACTGTGCGGCCGCACGGCTAAACCCTTTCCAAACAATGCACATTTATGAAAATGTACCTTCTGGCCGGACAACCGTGCGATCGCACGATTTTACTCAAAAAACCGGATATTAATTTGACGTGTGATCGCGCGGTTTACTAACCGTGCGGTCGCACGGTCAAACATTTTGACTTGATTTTCGTCCTTTTCCGTAATTTCTCATTCATTTTCACACGGTCAAACATTTTTGACTTGATTTCCGTAATTTTCGCACGGTCGCACGGTTTACTAACCAGGTCGATCCCCCTTTGTGCGCCCCGAAGCGGCGAAGTGGCAAACAATTTTGCCTAAACGGATTGAGTCGAGCTTTTGAGTATTTGGCCGAAGTCGACACGAAGTCACTTTAATCGATTTTCAATTCTCGATTTATTAACCAATATCCAACACATCAGTCAATAGAAGAGACCATTCAAATCATATTCCCAAAGAAAACGTAACATCGAAATTAGTGATTTCAATGGCATTTTAACGTTCAAATCCTCTCCACAAACAAATATACTGAAAAGGGTAAATATATTGCCACTACAAATTTTTATTGGTATACCACATTTTTAAATAATTTTCTATTTATCGAAATAACCATAAATAAAAGGACATAATTAACCTTGTTATTTTCTCTTCTATCACCGTGCACAATGGGAGACTCCGGGCCACCACTGATTATCAACTTTCCCTTTTCTTTTCACGTTAATCTCCGCAATCAGCTGGTGGGGAAAGTTGGGAAAATATTGGGTTTGACCGGGCCACCACTGATAATCAACTTTTCCTTTCCTCTTTCTCGTTAATCTCCACAGTCGGCGGGTGGGGAAAGTTGGGAAAATATTGGGTTTGTTTACAAATTCGCCATTGGTGTCTATGATTCGTAACTTATTTTCTCGTATTCCTTAATCATTGCTTCTAATTGTCATTCCAACCACAATTTTGTTGGTGATGCCGTAGAGTTTGAGTACCCGTACATTCCACCTTGGGGGAGGTTAATGATCTCTCCCACTATGTCGACGGTGGCTGGGTGATGAGAGAAGTGAAACGTACGGTGCCACGTTCCACAACTTTCGGATCGAGGAGAAGCTCTTCCTCATCTTCCGATTCACCAGGAAAAAGAAGAACCAAAATAGTGGAAAAAAAAAAAACAAGGAACTGGATAGAGGAATGCAAGTTAGTTGCTCCCCTTTAATTGATGGGAGGCCCGGAGAAAAATGGATTCCAGAAGAGGTACTAGGACTATAAAAGTAAATTTAATGTGGTGTATATGTAAGGATTTTAATCAATCGTGTGGGCTTATATGTGAATTATTGTGTATTAAATAAAATGCTATCAATTTTTGTTAAGCCCATTTAAAGTGATCTAATAAGGATTTAGTAAATTGGGCTTTAATGCATCTAATTAATGTATGGACTTTTATGTGTAGATACCAGGCCATTACCTAATTCATGATGGGCCGGATTAGGTTAATTGGCAATTCAGTATATAAAGTCGGTTATGGTCCCTGAATCCTACGTACTGTTCATCTTGTCTGACATCCCATCATCAGAGAGATAATAAGGACTACGTATCGATTTAGAAGATCCAAACACCGCCAAATCGTTAATCGTGAATCACGTTTGATTAAGGTACGCTTCCGCTTCAGTTATTTAATTCTTGATAATTCCAACATGATGATTTATTTTGGATCATAGATAAATATTTATCTGTGAAATAAAATTTACTAACAAGTGGTATCAGAGCCAACACCGTGTTGAATTATCAGATATGTGTTTAATATTGTGAATTTGGACAATCACGTACACTGCCATGGATTTGTTTGTATATAAATCGTGCCTATACATGTATGTATATGCGAAATCAGATTTCAAAAATTGAGCATATAGAATCTGTTGTCTGTTGTGTGTGTGTATATATATATATATATATATATATATGTATATATATAAAACGTATACAAGGGATTAAGACTCAGATTCTCGGTTGAATATGATTTTGGGATTATGAATATATGGATCTATTGAGATCGATTCGTATGTACCTCTCGAAACCGAACTATGGATTTTGAATTGGAATTTTTGAATCTGATTTGTTGTATAATATATATAAGTGTTTATTTCGGATTGGATTGTTGTGGATTATATGTGTTGTTGTGTACGGTGATTGTGGTTGAAATTTGTTGATAATGGATTAAGTGGCGCTGCGTTGCGATGGAGTTCGCCGGAATCGTGGTGCTCAGCGCGCGGCGCTGTAGGCGCGCAGCGCCGGGGCTGGCGCTGCGCGCGATGCCCTACCGGTGATACAGGCGAGCAGCGCCGGTGATGGCGCTGCACGTGCAGGGCTGCGACGGCAGTAACCCTAGCTTTTGCGAAATCAGATTGAAGGCAGGGACCTGCGCTGAAAATTTGATGATTTTGAGGGCTCATTGTGCAATTTTGAATTTTTGGTTTATTGCATACCAAGTCCCTAAAGGTTATTATGAAATAAAGTTTAAACCCTTCAAGTTCTGGAATTTACAACTTCAGCCCCTAAAGTTATAAACCTTTTTAAATTGGGCCTTTTAAAGTTTGAGAATTTTCAAAACTGGTCCCTAAAGCTTGAAAATTCTCTAATTTGGTCCCTTAAAGTTTGAGAATTTTCATTTTAAGCCCCTAAAGTTTGAAAATTTTCATTTTCAGTCCCTAAAGTTTGGAAATTTTCTAATACAGCATCTAAAGTTCTGAAATTCTTTAATTTGGTCCCTAAAGTTTGAAAATTTTCTAATTCAGTCACTAAAGTTTAGAAATTTTCAAAATTGGTCCTTAAAGTTTAAATTTCTTTTAAATTAAGTTCCTAAAGTTTGGGAATTTGCTAAATTGGCTCCTAAAGTTTGAAAATTTTCAAAATCAACTTTTAAAGATTGAAATTTTCATATTTTGGACCTCTAAAGTTTGGTTTTGTTTCAAATTGGGACCTAAAGTTTGGAATTTCTCAAAATTGACCAATAAAGTTTTAAGAAAATTGTAATTTAAGCCCTTCAAGCTTAAAATTTTACATAATTGGCCACCTAAGGTTTAAGAATATTGCAATTAGACTCTCGCAACTTAAGGATTGCTTTATTCTAAAGTTTTGAATTTTATAATTCAAATCCTAAAGTCAAATATAGATGCAAATCAATGAATTTCAGTTTCAAATCTTGGTACATCGGAATCTTTTGAGAAATATAATATTCGAAAGTAAGTTAGTTGAAGCAACATGTTGCCAAAGCAACCTCTCTTGTGGATATTAATTAACTTTGAATATTAGAAGGTATTTGTGTGTGTCATTCATTGCGGATATTGATCGGCCCAAAGGAAGGTCAATATTTGGCTCGAATTTCACATGCACCTGTTGTGATAAACACGTGGCAATTATTTGGTTTAACGTGTAACCAATAAATCGGTCCAAAGAAAGGTTTATTGGTTAACATGTCTTATTGCCAGTGTTTGATCACTACACTAAGGGAAAATTAGGTGTTTGTGTGTTATCTCATGCGGATATTGATCGGCCCAAAGGAATGTCAATATTTGGCCCGAGTTTCACATGAACTTGTGGTGATAAATACGTGACGGTTATTTGGTTTTACGTGTGATCAATAAATCGGTCCAAAGAAAAGTTTGTTGGTTGACATGTCTTACTGTCAGTGTTTGATCACTACACCAAGAGTACCACTTACAAGTCAATATTTCTGTCCAAAGACTAAATATTGATGTTGTGCTAGGTATCTTGTGATGGGCCCTACCATTATTTGAAAATATGATTTGCATAATAATGTATTTATGTGAGCAATTTTATTTAAGTGTTCTCTATTCGGTTTCAAATTCTGCTAGTAGTAAATCTACAAGCTCAAATTTAATCCCTGTATTTATGGAATAAACTTCAAGGATCAAAACAAGAACATTAACTTTTCGTTGGCTGCATCGATCTAGACCCTGTACTAAGGATTGAGTAACCTACTCCTCTTACGGATGAAAGTTCATCTAATCAAATGAGGAACTTTGAGAAGTGGGATTGCTTAAATTACGTGAGTCACAGGATCATTAAGTGCGGCATTCCGGAAGCCTTTAGTGGCATAGTATCTAAGGAGGTAAATGATGCCAATGAATTCCTTGCCGAAATTAAGAAATGTTTTGTGAAAAACGATAAGGCTGAAACAAGCACGCTTATGCAAAGCTTGATTTCAATAAAGTATAAAGGCAATGGGAAAATAAGGGAGTACATCATAGAGATGTCTCACACTGCTTCAAAACTTAAGGAACTAAAACTCGACTTGTCTAATGACTTGCTCGTGCATTTGGTATTGATATCGCTTCCTACACAATACAGTTAATTTAAGGTCAGTTGTAACTATCAAAGGGAGAAATGAACTCTAAATGAGCTCATTCTATTTTGTGTGCAAAAGGAAGAAAAGTTGAAGTAGGACAGAACTGAAAGTGTTCACTTGGCAAACACCTCTAAAGATAAGGGCAAGAAAACAAATAAAGAAAATAAAGTCGTTTAAGGGGCTATAAATTTTATTATCCCACACTTAAATCAATTTTGAAACGGGAATTGCAACATTTTTGAGGAAGTTGAGTTTGGGGGGAGAAATAAGGTTAGAGATATTGTCTTTAAGGAATAAGTTGAGGAAGGATCGGTTTCGATTCCTATTATTGCTTTTGACAACGTGCAAGTTTTTATGCATGTCATTGATCAAGAAGCATATCCGGAACCTCAATTAGACAATATTGAAGAACCTCCCATCCAAAATAAGGTAAATTTCAGAAGTACAAACTCAACAACCTCAATAACTAATGCCATTAAGGAGATCCACGAGAGAAAGGGAAAAAATGCTATTCCGGATAATTTAAATAGCATTTCTCGAAGAACATAAGGAAAATAATGGAATGGTGGAAGATGGTCCAATCAATTCCATCAGGCCATGCAGGGTTCTAACTCTCAGAAGTGGATTGATGTCATAAATAAGGAGTATAAGCATATGCAAGACAATAAAGTTTTGAATCTTGTCCTATTACCATAAGGTGCGAAGCCCATTGGTCTTAAATGGATTTTTAAACCAAGAGGGATTCGATAGGTAATGTGGAAAGATATAAGGTTCGTCTTGTATCTAAGGGCTTTACACAGAATGATGGCATTGATTATAAAGAGACTTTCTCTTCGGTTTCAATGAAAGACTCTTTCAGGAAAGTTAGGTTGTTGCACATTTTGACCTCGAGTTACATCAAATGGATACTAAGGTGGCGTTTCTCAATGGTGACATTGATGGGACGATATGGTTTGCAAATTAAAGAAATCAATTTATTTACTCAAGCCAGCTTCTCGTTAAGGGTAATACAAATTTCATCAAGTAATTATCTCATTTGGTCTTGAGATTAATGTTGTTGATGGTTGTATGTATTACAAGTTCAGTGGGAGTAAGTATATTGTCCTGGTTTTATATGTTGATTATTGATTGCCACTAATGATATAGGCATGTCACATAAAAGTATGAGATTTTTGTCATGGAATTTTCAGATTAAAAATCTTGGTGACGTCCCTTTTGTATTAGGAATTCAGATACACCGGGATTGTTCTCGGGGTATTCTTGAATTGTCACAAAAGGGCTATATCGATAAAGTGCTTAAGAGGTTTGGCATGCAAGACAGTAAATCAGGGGACAGCCCTATCGCTAAGGGAGACAAATTTAGTCTCAACTAATGCTCGAAAAGTTATCTTCAAGTTAAAGAAATGCAGAGGATCCATTATAGTTAAGCTATAAGGAATCTGATGTATACTCAAGTTTGTGCGCGTCCGGATATTGCGTACATTGTTGGGATACTAAGGAGATATTTAAATAACCCTGGGATGGATCATTTGGAAAGCAGCCAAACATGGGTTATAAAGTATTTAAAGAGAACAAAAGATTACATACTCACATACAGAAAATCGGATCAGTTGGAGATCATATGGTATTATGATTCCGATTTTTACTAGATGCCAAGAATGTAAAAGATCCACATAAAGGCTACATTTATCTGCTGGTTGGAGGAGCTATTTCCGGATGGAGTGCTTAACAGACACTTTAGCTTCTTTCACTTTGCAGCACAGTTGTAGCAATTTTGGGGGCATCTAATTATGGAATATAGCTGCGAAATTTTGTCACTGGGCTGCGTATTCTGTACGGTAAAGAAAGACCACTAAAGTTATATTGTGACAATAACTCAGCAGATTTATATTCCAGTAACAACAGGAGCTCAACCAAGTCAAAACACATTGACATAAGTTCCTGGTTGTGAAGGATACAGTTCAGAGTGGACACGTGTCAATAAGAGCACATTGGGACAAACTCCATAATTGCGGATCCGCTTACTAAAGTATTACAACATAAGGTCTTTCATGAGTACATTACTCATATGGGTGTTGTATTTCTTAAGGATATTCGGTTTCAGTGGGAGTTTGTATTTTGGGTGCATTAGACACATTTATTGTCCTTTTGGATACAGTTTAAAGTTAAAGTTATTTACAGCTGTAAGGTTTCAGGTTTATTATCTCTGAACTTGTTTAAGGATGATCTTACTAAAGTTGGACCAGTTGGAAATAGGCATGTTGAAGATCACATTACATGTAATTTCCATGCTACACATCCATACTTGATCCATGTCATTCAGTTATGTCGATATACGTGATCATTGAAGGTTTAGTTACGATTAATGTAGCGAAAGCCGCTTTGATCCTATGTTGATATAATTGATGGACCGGATTGTTTGGGGATGCATTCAGTAATGATAGCAAAATTCTGAGTACTCATAAGGTTATGAATGATACACAATTGTAAGGTTACACATATAGCCCAAGTGGGAGATTGTAAGGATTTTAATCAATCGTGTGGGCTTATATGTGAATTATTGTGTATTAAATAAAATGCTATCAATTTTGGTTAAGCCCATTTAAAGTGATCTAATAAGGATTTAGTAAATTGGGCTTTAATGCATCTAATTAATGTATGGACTTTTATGTGTAGATACCAGGCCATTACCTAATTCATGATGGGCCGGATTAGGTTAATTGGCAATTCAGTATATAAAGTCGGTTATGGTCCCTGAATCCTACGTACTGTTCATCTTGTCTGACATCCCATCATCAGAGAGATAATAAGGACTACGTATCGATTTAGAAGATCCAAACACCGCCAAATCGTTAATCGTGAATCACGTTTGATTAAGGTACGCTTCCGCTTCAGTTATTTAATTCTTGATAATTCCAACATGATGATTTATTTTGGATCATAGATAAATATTTATCTGTGAAATAAAATTTACTAACAGTATATATTGAAGGCAAGTTTTAATTGTAGTGTAATTATAATGTGGTGTGATGAATAAAATTTGTTGTGGCAATATATTTACCTTACTGAAAATTCAAAGTGTAAAAATTTTCTTATAAAAATGCCGCACTTCTGGTCCCTGGACTAACGTAAGAGCGGCAACATTGCATGTACCGAATGTTTAGATACTAAGAAATAACACCTAGTGACTCTAACTTGGCAAGAATTGAATGAAATGCTAACTTCTGAATTATCAATTATTCAAACTGGATCTCACCTCAGGAGGGTACGTTCTGAATGCAGGTTCAAAGCGATTCTTGCAGTACTTATGGAAGGTCAAAGTCAGAATAGGTAACACGACAAGCAAAGGAGTGGAATTTGCAGCTTTTTTTTGTACTCAAAAGTCCCAAGAACATGTTGCTAAAAGACGGCAGCGCTTTCGTAATGTTGGTTATATACATTATTGACCTACATGATAGTAAGTGGTAAGAATAACGATCTAAGATTGGCAATAATCACAACTTAAAGATAGTTTTAAGTAACTTTTTGTTTTCAAACATAACGTATTTTAAAGGTAAACCTTGTACCATAAAAAGATATGTATTTCAAAGCAAGCTTATCAATTTACAATTAACGAATAAACTTTTTAAGCTTAGCCAAACACGATCATAGGAACTTATAGAATTATTTCTAAAATTCAGGACACACATTTCCACAATAGCTTCCCTATAATGATGGGCGGGGTTGACATGAACATCCCAAGACTACTAGAACTTAAAAATTAGTTAATGTCTTCATATTGACATTTGCATAAATTGATGAATCAGACTGTATAACTCAGAATGAGAACAGAAATGGAAATGAAAATTAAATTAAGAACTAACGTGATGACGATAAACGAAGTATGCGAAGGCAAAGAAGATCAGTATAAAAGGAAGAATAATTGGTGTAACAACCATATATACAATACCCAGAAGGAAATACAATTGAAGACTTGGAAGAGTCTCGGGAAAATCGACTCCTCTGGGGTTCATGGCCTTCAGTAGGTCTCTTTCAGTTTTTACAATGAACATGTTCTTCAGGTGGAAAATCGCTAAAGGCTTTAATTGGAGAATCTCGTTGGCAATACCAGCCCACCCATCAACCATTATGTACATGATAAAGAAAGTGGCTTTCATAGGAATTGACACCCCAATGTTTCTTGGGATCCTACAACCAAGAAAAATTTCATTCAGAGTGAAAATCATTAATAGAAAAAAAAAATGACGGACGGTGTGGCCGGATTATAATAAGTCATATTTCATGTGTCCCACAGAGAACATCTCATTTTTTTATGTAGACCATGAAAACTCATTCAATAAAATGCTACAATACATAATTTATATCATCCTTCACAGTTTCCTTTGATTTTTTAATTTGGAAAAATATTAGTATATAATTGCTACTGTTTACGCAACAAAGCACTTGAAAGTTAAGAAGTTTACTGGATGTATATTCAGGCCATGGAAGTACTGTAATATAGTATGAGTTCACCAAATATAATGTTAGTTCCCATCTCTGGTTTTGACAAGTGACAGACTTTGGTCCTGATTATTAAAACAATAACTCAAGCAACAAGAGAATATAAGGACTGTTACTGCGTAGCTGATTGGTGAAGGAAGGCATGAAGTTGCTGGAATGCTGTTCTTCCCGTCACTATGCTTCCCAAGAACACATTAACGAGCATGAAGTAGTAATATTTTGCAGCTGTTCTCCTTTCTAGTACTGATACTGCCACAGTGTCCCTCTATTTTCGACATAAACATTAAAATTGTAGGAAGAATGTGCAAGAAGATTTTAAGCGCCAGACAAAATCAGCTGCTTTAGCTAAATCTAAGAACACGAGTAGTAGCTAAACCAATTTTGACAAATTATCCAAGAAAATAGTCAAGATTTAACAAATGTGTAAATGACAAAAAAAGTACATTGTTATGGGAATGAGGTATTTGATAGTCCCATAGACAAGACACACATCAAAGAAATGAAATGCAAAGAGCCAAAGATACACATTCGAATCATGTTGACTACCTAAAGATATCTGATTTTATTAAAGAATATAAGCAAAGATATGAAATCCTGTGTTTATGCAGAATCTTGCACGGTTTAATATTTCAATTTGATAAACTTCATGAAAAACAAACAGATGCAGGATAAACATTTTTATATTCATTTCCTCAACAATCCTTGATCCGAGTCCGAGATATATTTCAAGCACTCTTATTTTACAAGTTTGGTTCCATAGCTCATAGACTTAGAATAAACAGTGAGAATACTAGTTTTTGTTTATTTCTGAAGAACAAAAAAAAAAAAAAAAAAATGAGAACTTCAGTCTTCACATACACTGTCAGGAACGCCAATAAAAGTGAATTCAGGTTTTCAGTTGCATTTATAGCCTCTTGGGTTGAGTAACAAGGGATATCTACCAAATGAGTTAAAGCATTTCTCAATTAAAAGGCTCAGAAGTACAAATATGATTTAACTCAAATTAAATTTCAGTTATTCTTAACATATATGATATCCCACTGATCATTACTCGGCCATTAGCCAATGAGGTCTGTAGTTTTCGCATTGATACAAAACTACAACGTCAGACAACATAGGAAGATTTTTCTTTCCTGAAAGACTTACGATTCGATCAGCGACCTGAGAACAGGAGCAACCCTCTCCAACCCTTCCAGATTTGCCAATGATTGTACAAAAGCAATTGGGATCATGTAAAAGAAGACCAATGAAAACACCAATAATGATATGACAAGTTTCCGAATGCTAAGAGAAACAAATGGTATTGACAGATTCTTCCAGTATACATACCGGGGTTCAGGGGCTCAATTTGTTAACCACAGAATGAGATTCTTGCTCTGTTGGGTTTGTGCACAAACAGCTGCCCCCCATCTAGAATTGAATGACACAAAGGCAGTAGGGATGATCGTTTCAGAATTCTTTGGCATTCCATGGTCGACTAAGAAGCAAGGGAAGAGTAATTTTTATAAGAAAGAAAAGAAATATACATTTCCAGTTCAATAAGAAATCGAAGGTGAGTACTAAGAAGTGGGAGAAGGAAAAAATTTAAAAGAAAAATACAAATTGCATGGTAGCATGCAATTTGATTTTAAATAAAAGTAGAAAGCATGACTCACTTTTTTTTATCAAGATCCTTAATTTGCTCTTTGTAGAAGTCAATGGAATCAACTCTTTTACCCCAGAGTCCAAGGAAACCTTTCTGAATGAAAATCGTGTTAACTATTCAAAAATGAGACTTTCTGCTGTTAACCAGGTAATATCCTTGTGCACGCATGTTTCATTTTATGTCTTTAAATATCACAGTCGAATGATTTTAATACACAAAAGTACTACCTTGCTAGTGGGCCTCTTCTCTGGATATCTCTCAAACTTGAGTTGGTTGTAGTCCACCCAATTTTGAAGCCGGTCTCTTTTTCTGATAAGTCTAGCAAACTTATTTGCATTGTACAGCCTGGGTAAAGACAATGCAATAACATAGAAAAAGAAAGGACTTCCAAGTCAAGAAAATGTGGAAAGAATCAAGTAAATAAGAATTTTATTTCAAGGGAAAAGGTTACTTAAGAGTCAAGAATCTGAGTTTTAAGAAAATAAAATTATGTGTAATCTTTATCAAAACAAAGAATTTGGGTGGAACAACAAATTACCTGGTGACAGAGATTGTTGTCTGGATGGTTTCTCTTAAAAAAGTTATAAATACTATCCGATATTGAGCGTCCAGAAACATGTAGCACGTTCCTAACAAGAACCTGTGGATGGTACACGTTAATTTTGCCTCTGTTTGGCAAACGGTTTAAAAATAGGTTTTTAAACAACACAATTCTCCAAACTATTTTTTAATCATACACATTTTCTTTCTCCACTTTTCAACCACATATTTTATCTCGAAAACATAAAAAAAAAAAAAAATTTAAACACAAAACTTTTAACAAACAAAACCTTTGTAATTAATACGTTGCAAATTTGAGAAATGCATGTCAACAAAGATCTAGAAAACTGATTACGCATGTCCTTTCATTTCAAAAGTAAATAAACAAATCAATTACTAGCTTCTTGATGTTAGGAATAAAACGTTGATTCCCTCTTCTCTAATCAACACGATCTTTTTAAGTTCAAGAAATAATTAAGTAAACAAGAAAATAAAATAAAAATAACGCAAATTTTTCGGATCGCCAAGCCTTTCACTATATATTAAATTGTTATAAATATATAGAATTTCACTCACCAACCCAATCACATAAACTACAAAGAAAATACTAATAATGAACTTATATCTAACCCAAGTTTCTAGTTTTTGAATTATCCAACAAAGAGTTGCAAGAAAATACAAAGATTTAGTTCTCTAATTTTCTCTCTATTTAGTCTCACATAAGATTCACAATAGTATTGCTATCATATTTATAGGTAAACATAACAATCCTAAAATATGTAGCATTTATGTCAAAGAATTTTTTCTTGTTGAAATAGAATACCAAAAGATATTGAACGAAGATCTGCACAATATTACGTCCAGCCCATTAATTCCTTTTTCTCCACGACAGCTCCTCTTCTTTGAGGTGTTGGAGTCTGAGTCCAGGTCTAAGTCATCAGGGGCGGAGCCAGGAATTTTTTTCAGCATAGGTGAAAATTAATTATGGTGGGGGAGAGGGGGGCTTATTGGGGTTTGGGGGCTTGCCCTCGAAATTTTTTTTCCTGAAAAAAATAAATAAATAAAGAAAATGTAATTTCACAAATGACAAGTAACAAATTCTAACTCACAAATAAAAAATAAAAGAAAAATCAATTTCTCAAAAGTTAATTATCAAATGATTCAATTCTTTATTTCGTTGATGTAAAACGACTCGTATGTATACAAGTTTCCATTGTATTTTTTCAACATTGTTTAATGAAATGAAAAGCCAACCAAGGTGTCTTAAAAAACTTACACCAAAAATACAAATTTTCAATACAAAACTCATCTTCCCATTTTCAAAACTCTCTCACACTCACGTGCAACACTGGACAATTATCCAAATAAGTGTCAAAGCTACTTTAAAATAATAGAAATTGACCACGCAAGGTCCTGGCGTTCAATTTCAGCTTCCACATTTTCTGCCGTTAGAAGTACTATTTTACGATTCCGGTGGTCAGTCATCCTCAGCGATTTCTTCTTCCCATTAAAACACAGGAGGCTATGGCAAGACTTCTTGTTGTTGAAGAAGAGAAGGTTTCGGCGGTTGCTGATAGAAAGTTAAGGTAACCAGAAACCCTCGTCCTCCTTTCTTACTTCTTGCTTCTTCATTCTGCATTTTCAATTCAGATTTCAACGTGGGCACTAATTAATCTTCAATGGGAGGAGCCAAAGTCAGTGCGGTCCCGAGCCTACGCTCGGCCTGAACTGGCTCCGCCCCTGAGTCAAATAGGTTGAATCCTTTTTCAATTGAAGACTAAGAGCACTCCTAATTCCTTTAATCTATACATGTGGCTGAACCTCTTTTATTCAAAGTACACATGCAACAATCAATTAATAGAGCCCTAATCTTCCAGCTTTCTGTCGTCCTTCAATTGCATGCCGCATGCAATAATTAATTTGGGTCAAAATACCTAATACTTGACAATGAATATCCATCGTTATATTTTTTGGTTTGCCATGATAAAAACATATCAAGAATTGGAGTTTAAATAGAAATCACATAGTGGAGGTCACTCGAAGCTATAAGCAGTCAGATTGAAATATGGGCCAAGATTTTTTAGAATTTGACACAGAAAAAGAAAACGATGGCAGAAGGATAGTTCATAAATAAGTGAAAAGATACATAATCATTGTAAGTAAAAAGAACTAGTATTGGATTGGAAAATGTGAATTTGTAACAAGATGAAGATTGAAACATCACATCATGTATGAAATGGTCTTTGATATTTGCTCGAATTCTTATCCCCAGGGTTAGCTATCCTTTGAAATACCCCCTCACCATCCACAATGGAATACTCTTGTTTCCATTAAGAAGGTATCTACAAATACTTCTAGTTATGCACCGTGCGGCACGCACTATCGTCCTCGCTGCACCATTACCTTTTATCTCGTTCTTCATGGTGCAACCTTATCCTTCCAAGTTTTGTACTTTACACACTCAATGATAGGAACTCTAACAAAGAAGTACCATAAAAGACTTCCATCTCTAAAAGCAAGTTCACTTATCTTGTATATCATTTACTCGCTTATCCACTTATACTTTTTTATTGAAAAAATCGCTATGGATATCGATAACCATTTGATGTAATCATAAGGTACATAGAGTAGAAATGTAAGGTGGAATAAGATTGTATTACTTAGATATGAAAATGGTTACAATAGGAGGTATAAATAGAAATATAAATACATAATTTTCCTACTAGTCTAGTCTCTTAACTATTCTAAACTACTATTTTGGTCCATACAACATTAATTGTACATTTCAACGCTCCCCTCAAGTTGATGCATATATAAACATCAACTTGGAAATGATGTAACAATAGCCTACTACTTGAATTGCAACTTCATGTAATAAATAAATTGCTCCCCCTTTCTTCTAGTTCTAATAGTCTTCTTGGATCGGTGTCCATAACGAATGATCATTTGGTTACATAAAAATCTACAACCCGTAATGAGAGAGGTGGCACCACCATTCCATAACAGTGATTCATCACAGAAACCACTGAGAGAGGTAGCACCACCAATCATGACAGTAGGACGTAAACCCAATAGAAAAGAGAACCACCTGATCATCAAGGTCGACCTAATAGAGACTAATTTTATGAATAATAAAAGGCTAATAAAATACACCAAGAAAAATAGGCGACAACAAGGAAATTGAAAATTTAGGAGGTTAATTGTGCAGAATTTGAAAGACCTGGGACTGAAATGCAATTTCAGGAAAACTAGGGACAACAAAATAAGATCCAAAAAATTCAGGATTAAATTGTAACTTTTCAGAAGTTAAGAGATCAAAAATGTAATTTTTGATAGTTTGGGGACCAAAAAATAACTTTCAAAAAGATTAGGGGCTAATGTGCAATATCCAATCACAAGGGGACCAACTAGGTCCAAACCAAACACTAGCCCAGCTTCACAAGGTCCCATAACGGGCCCAATCACCAACAAGCAAGCCCCAATCCAAAGAATAGCCTAGTAACCCAAATCAATCACTTCAAGCCTGACCACAAAAACCCCAATCAATAATAAAATTTGGAGACTGACTGCTAAACCCTAATCACAAACAGAGGCCCAATAGCATTTTTGTTCCAACCTTTTTCAAACCCTAATCTTAACACCTCTCTAGAGCCGCTCTGCCATCTTCATTTGGAAACATCATTTGCCCCATCCTACATCAGTCCCCCTCACTTAGAGGAACACTCGTGCTCAAGCGAAGTACTGGGATGGCCATGGGGCATGGTACTCGTACATGTCTTGCACATTGAAAGTTTTGGAGATGGCTAAGTCCGCAGGAAGATCAACCACATAGGCGTTATCATTGACTTTCCGAAGGATCTGCACTGGACTTATCTTCTTCTTCTTCTTCAGCTTGTTGTAAGTACCCACAGGAAATCTCTCCTTGCGTAGATGAACCATAACCTAATCCCCAACAGCAAACACCTTATGACGTCGATGGCGATAAGCTGCTTCCTTATATTTTGCTACGGATTCTTCCAACTTCTGTTTGACATCCCTGTGAATATCAAAATGCTTGTCAGCCAAGTGTTGGGCGATAAGCTGCTTCCTTATATTTTGCTACGGATTCTTCCAACTTCTGTTTGACATCCCTGTGAATATCAAATGCTTGTCAGCCAAGTGTTGGGCGACAATGCTATTGCCTGGTAACTTTAGCAACGGGACTAAGTCCAAGGTATGAAGCAGTGAAGGATGTAAACAACTTCAAAAGGCGACTTGCCACTAGACCTATTAGGTGCCATGTTGTATGCAAATTCAGCTTGAGAAACAGCAAAATCCCATTATTTTGGGTGATCCTAACAAAGACTTCGTAGAATATTTCCCAAGGTGCGGTTCACTACCTCCGTTTGACCGTCTGTTTGGGGGTGACAAGTGCTGCTATACCGGAGTTTCGTCTCAAATCGATGCCACAAAGATCGCCAAAAATGGCTCAAGAACTTGGTGTCACGATCAGAGACAATAGATTTTGGTACCCCATGTAAGCGAACGACCTCTCTGAAGAACAAGTGTGCAATATGGCTAGCATCTGACATTTTCTGGCACGGAAGAAAGTGCACCATCTTAGAGAATCTGTCAACAACTACAAAAATAGAGTCCATACCTCACTGAGTTCTTGGTAAGCCAAGGATGAAATCCATAGATAGCGCTTCCCATGGAGCATCTGATACAAGTAATGGGGTATATAACTCGGTGTTCTGGGCCTGTCTTTTAGCAGTTTGGAAAATATAACAGCGTTGTACATATTTCTCCACGTCCCACTTTAGGTGTGGTCAGTAGTATCGAGATTCCACTGTTTTGTCCCGCCCAAGATGACCCCCTAATCCACTGGCATGTACTTCTCGAATGAGAAGTTCTCGTAGTGACCCACGAGGGATGCATAAGCAATCATCGTAAAACAGGTAGCCATCTTGGATCTGGAAATTAGGAGACGTAGGGACAGTAGAACTAGCCTGATTCCAGATTTCCTTGAAGTCCTCATCTGTGGCGTAGAGGTCTTTCAAGTATTCAAAACCTATAATTTCAGCTCACACCATTGTAAGTAAATAAAACCTCCTGCTCAAAGCGTCTACTACCTTATTAAGTGTCCCTGATTTATGCTTTAAGGAGAACGTGAACCTCTGAATGTAAGCAATCCACCAAGAGTGCATGTAGTTAGGCTTGGCTGAATTCTGCAAATATTTTAAAGCCTGATGATCACTATGAAGGATGAACTCACGCTGTATCAAATATGGTTCCCAATGCTGTAAAGTTCACACCACGGCATACAACTCCTGCTCATAGGTACTCCACTTCGACCTGGGGTCGTTGAGTTTTTCACTGAAGAAAGCAACTAGCCTCTTTTCTTGTGACAACATTGCTCCGATATCTACACCAGATGCATCACAGTCAACCTCAGACAGCTTCTCAAAACTAGGAAGGGCCAAAACAGGGGCTGTGGATAATTTTTCTTTCAAAAGGGCAAAACTACTCTCAACTTCCTCACTCCAATTTAAGTGCTTCTGCTTCAAACAGTTTGTGAGGGGAGCTGCAATGGTACTAAAATTCCACAAAAATCGCCTGTAAAAGGTTGACAAACCATGGAAGCTGCGTAAGTCGCTGATTGTTTTGGGAACCGGCCACTCCCGAATTGCCTTAATCTTAGCTTCATCAACTTTGATTCCTTTAGCACTAACTACAAGTCACAGGAAGATTAAGCTGCTAGTGACAAAGCTGCACTTCTTTAGGTTCACGTGTAACTGATTATTCTTTAGAACACGCAAAATTTCTCGCAGGTGCTCCACATGGTCAACTTCATTATGGATGTATATTAGGATATCATCAAAATAGACAACCATAAACTTCCCAATGAAAGGTTGGAATACCTGGTTCATCAACCACATGAAGGTTTTGGGTGCGTTCGATAACCCTAACGGCATGACCAACCACTCGTACAGTCCCTCTCGGGTCTTGAAGGATGTCTTCCACTCATCTCCTAACCAAATCCGAATATGGTGATACCCGTTTTATAAATCAATTTTTGAGAACACTTTGGCTCCTTCTAACATATCCAACATATCGTCCAAGCGCAAAATGGGGAACCTGTACTTCACAGTGATCCTGTTGATGGCTCTACTATCAATGCACATCCACCATGACCCATCTTTCTTCAGAGTGAGCAGTGCTGGAACTGCACAAGGACTCATGCTTTCCCTAATCAACCCTTTTTGCAATAAATCCGCTACTTGGCTTTGCAAAATTTCAAACTCCTTGGGACTCATCCGGTAATGAGGCAGGTTAGGATGACTTGCTCCTGGAACTAGTTCGATCCCATGCTGTACATTCCGCATTGGGGGAAGCCCTGCAGGTAAGTCAGCAGGAATGACATCTTGGAACTCAGCCAACAGCGGGCTGACAGAATCCGGAATGCTCACTTGTCCTTCCTCTGTGTTGTTTTCCCCTTTCACAACAAGCACAAACATCTGCTTTGTCTCCCTCATTTCTGGTAATATGTTAGGTACAATCAGCAAATTTTGACTCTGCCCCACCAATGAGATAGGATCTGGTTTTCGCAGCCTCGGTGCTAGTAACACTTTCACACCATCTTTGATAAATGAGTAAGTGTTCTCCTTCCCCTTGTGCATTGCATCTCTGTCATATTTCCATGGCCGACAAAAAGCATGTGGCACGCATCCATGTCCACCACGTCACAAAGTACTTTATCTTGATAGTGCGTCCTAATAGATAATAGTACCCAGCATTGATCAGTAATTTCCACGGCGCCGCCAATGTCCTTAATCCAACCTATCTTGTAGGGTGTTGGATGCCTCTCCGTGGGTAATCCTAGCTTGTCGGCCATGGTTCTAGAGACAATATTTTCACTGCTGCCATTATCGATGATCAAATCACACACCCTCTGTTTCATAGTACACCGTGTTGTGAAGATCTTGTGTCGTTGCTCGTCCTCCTTTCGTGGGGTATACATCCAACTCCGAACTACAAGAGATACCCCTTCATCCTCATGGGTTATTGTAGAAGGCTCCTCCTCCTCCTCCTCAAGAGCTTCATAGTGGTAATCATCCACTTCAACAAACTCATCATCATGAACAGCCAAATTCACCGCCTTTCACTGTGGACATTGATTAGATCGGTGCCCTGGATGACCACGGTGATAACACTTATCACCCCTGGCTGGAGCGTAAGGGTTATTGCGTGTGGCAGGAGTAGGAGTAGGAGTTGTGGTTTTAGATGGCAGTGCTGGTGGCCTTGGCTGTGCGACCCACGATTATCACCCGCGAGTATTTCTGATACCGCCTTGCCCCTGTGATCCGTTTTCCGTTTGCGTTGAGGGTGGATTAAATATACCCCCACTTCCTGTGTTAAAAGTCCAAGTATTTCGGCGGTTGATTTGCACCTTTGGCCGCGTAACCAGTTGTATTGTACTTACAGCGCGTGCGTGGGCTGCATCATAACGATATCTTGAATATTGGCACGCAAGCCATCCATGAACCTAGCCACCAATTTCCCCTCGGTCTCCGGAAGATCGTTCCTAGTAGAAAGTCGTTGAAACTCAGAAACATAGTTAGGCACTATTCAATTACCCTTTCGGCATCTCTGGTACTGCTGGAACAAAACCTGATCATAGTCCGCTGGTAGAAATCGTGACCTCATCAACTGCTTCATCTTGTGCCATGTTCGGATTTTGGCATGATTTTATCGAACTCTAGAGATTTGCAACTGTTCCCACCATGCAGAAGCGCCCCCTTTCAGTTTGTAAGCAACCAGCTTCACTTTCTACTTTTCTTCAATACTCATATATTCAAAGAAGCGCTCTATTTCGCTAAGCCAATCCAAAAATTCTTCAATACCCAACTGTCCGTCAAAAGATGGGAGGTCCATCCTCATACAGAAAGTGTTATTGTGGCTACGCCCCTCCCGATCTGGGGTGTTATCCGCTAAAACCATACCTTCAATTTCTTCAATAGTTGAATCGCCTTCGAAAACCATTGGTTGGTGGGGTTTGCGATCGCGCCTATTCTGGACATCTTCTCCTGGTTCGCGATGTGGAAGTTTCCGATTAGCGTTGATCACCAGCGCTGCCAACAAATCTCGAATCTCTTGAAATTGATTATCATTCACCCGACGATCCTAGTCAACTCGTTGCCACAAGTCATAAATCCCACGGCAATTAGGAATAAGAATTTCGCCACCTTCGTTCTGTGCCATCTGATCCAGGGAAGGACTCGCTCTGATACCAATTGACTCAGGGAAGATGGAAAAGTGGATCGAATATCGTTTCGATGGACGAACGGTTCTAGATATCGTTCTAGAAGACGCAAAGCAGTGAAGGAAAAATCAAGCAATAATATTCATTTTTTTTCAAAAGATGCTAAAAGCCTTAATATAGGCATTACAAAGATCTATAAAAACGGAAAATATCAAAAAGTTCCGAAAAATAGTGCAAAATTAAGATGAAAAATACTAAAAATATTGATTTAACTACTTAAACGAAGGAATTTGTTTAAAATCCCGAGATCTCAGGTTTTTTCCCCGAGTCCAATTTTTTGGGCCGTTTGCAATCAACCTGCCACATTTCATCCAATTTCGAGATCGTCGCGTCAAATGACCAAAATACCCTTAATCGCGGATTGGAAACATCATTTTCCTCGTCCTACATCGGTTGTGTTCTGGTGTCACATGAAAAGTGAAAAGAGTGTGTTTTCATTTTTTAAAGGTGAAGCCCTCATCTTAGGGGCTCCCATCTGCCCTGTCCTGCCCTGAGTTTTTGTGAATGATGTAAATCATGGTATATACCTCAATTGTCCAATGACTTAGAGTTTCATTCTTTGCTTGGCTGTCTCCCGCGGAAACTGTAAGGCGGTGGATTATGATTACAAAATGCAAAATGCACGTCATGATTTTGGGCTAATGCAAATGCAGAATGAAAGTTGAATTATGGATTCTATTCTTAATTTAGAATATTTTTTATAATATTATGTTCACGTGAAGCAGAGTTGTAGGCTGATAAATTTGGGGTAAATTAGGATAGGACTCTCTAATTTTTTAGATAACATGAAAATGGAAAGATTTGGTCATAATTTAAATAGTTATTAAGAGGTTGTTTGGTCTATGGAATTTTTTACCAAAACTTTTCAAATCAATCACAATCATCTATTCTTTGTCAATCCCACACTTTCTAACTTTTCAAATATTTTTAAACCACACATCCGTTTAAAAAAAAAAAAAATCATAACAATCAAAACTTTTTCATGGATCAAACATTGCAGCTGCAATCACTTACCCTTCACCAAAAATTCAACTCAATTACTAAAATTTAATTTATTTCAATTAATCACTAAACTTAATTAAGCTCTTGTTTGATGTTGTTTAAAAAGAGAATTTGAAATGAATGGTGATTTTTAGGAGATTGTATATTTTTTGGATTTACTATGTATAGAGTACTGTCAAGGTTCTAAAAAGCGTAATGCGTTGCGATGCGTCGAGATTTAGTATTTATAATCAAAAGCTTAAGCGAATAAATGCGAAAAGAATAAGCGTCATAATACTTTTCGAATTTTTAATTAACATTCTAAGTATTTTGAAGACATTAAGCTCCTATTTGATATTGTTTAAAAAGAGTTTATTTTAAATGAATAATGATTTTTAGGAGGATGTGTCATGTGTTGCTAAAAAGTAAGGGATTTTTATAGATTTATATATAGTATTATTTTATTAATAAATGTATGGTTGAAACTAAGAGAGAAAAATATGTTAAAATTTTAAAGGGGACCAACTAGGAGCTAAATAAATTTTTATATATAAAAAAGGATTTTTTACATAAAAATAAACAAAGACATTTACTATTATCTCATTCATTGTTAATTTTAATAAATATTGTTGTCCATGGTGATTTCAGTTAAGGAACAAAATATAAATATAAATATGAATATATAATATATGTGCATATACACACGAGTCAAGGGAGGGTAAAAAAAGAATGAAGTTATCACTCAGGCTTTGTTTGATAGCCTTCTTTTCCTTAGAAAATGCAAATTTTCCACCAGTTTTCTATCTTTACTTTGTTTAGAGGTGGCAAAGCAGCTCGTCAAAACATAAGTCAAGGTGGCGGGCCGATAGGCGAGCCAAACGCTCACGTCGAACAACGAGCCGAGCCATGCTCGGCTCGTGGTTCGACAAGTGACTCGTGGGAGTGAGCCATGAGTCAGGCTCGTTTACCACGAGCCTAACGAGTCGGCGAGTCGCTCGGCTCGCCGACTCATTTGAAAAAAAATAAAAAAAAATAGATAAATAAATAAAATAGACGTTTTCCGACCGTTGGGGATGCATAATGGTCGAAATTTGACCGTTTCCGGTTAATTTTGATCGGTCAGTTTATTTATTTATTTATTTCCCTATAAATACCCCTAAAATCAACTTCATTTTCACTTCGCAATCTCTCAACTCTCTTCTATACTATACTCTCTATAATTATCCACCTACTACTGCAATTCAATTCAATCACTCCATTTTCATTTGTCATTACATAAATTTACTTATATACATTTCATTTCAATCTTCTAATTCTATATCTGACCTTTTATTATTTATACAATACACATATTTCCTTTTCAATATTCTTATCACTTCAAGTCTTCACCTACTACTAGCACTACAAATTGTCAAATTCTACAATTACACACCACATATTTCAATTTTTATTTCAAATTTTCAACTACAAAATAATGGATCCCAACAGCCGAAGATTTGTCAATGAATTGTTCGATGGTCCACCTAGATTTGGGGATAGCTCAACCCACAGTCTCACGCTCTGTCTCACTTCAACGATGAATTCGTCGATCTTAACTATGTTCCAATTCCTGAAAATCTTAAAGAAGTTGCACTTAATCAACAAATCGATTTAGATGATGTTGAAGAAGATGTGAGTATTGAAGTCTTAGAAAATGATCTCAATCTTCCCGTCACAAAAGGGAAGCTAAAAGCTGAAAAACGTACGAAGAAAGTTGCAAAGTGTTGTGATCACTTCAAATTGATCTCAATTGGGAAAAAATCGAATCATCACCGGAAGAGTTCAAAGCAGTGTGAAAATATTATGCACAACAATTGACATGACAAAAAGGTATTGATACTACACACCTCAATCGTCACTATAGTAAGCGTGGTACCAAACATGGGTTTGTCGAATCAAATCAAAGTCAATTAGGATTTGGTTCATCCGCTAGTGGTTTTGCTGCTGGATCTACTACACTTTCAAATTGGATGTATTCCGAACAAGAGAATCGAAACGGCATGGTTCAATTCGTTGCGGGGGCGGAGTTGCCACTAAGCATAGTGGACAACGAATACTTTGTTACGTACATCAAATAATATCTTCAACCTGGGTACGCTGGTATTACTCGAAACATGTGTGCTGATACTATAGCATATTTTACTAAAACTAAGAAGTAATTAATAGTCGATTTAAATAAAATGGTGATGTTATTTATTTTACTTTTGATCTTTGAGAAGGAATTAACAAAAAAATGTTATATTGCTGCAACTGCACACTACATTGATCCACTTTGGGTTATGCATTAAAAAAATTATCGCTTTTAAAATTATAGAATTTCCTCATAACGCATCCAACATATTTAATTCTATACTGCAAATTGTTAGAGAATATGGTTTTGAAAGTAAAATTCAATCATATACTTTCGATAATGCTAATGTAAATAAGGTTGTAGTGGATAAGTTATGTAGAATTCTTAATCCAAACTTTGGTGATTTTTTATTTCATGTTAGATGTTGTTGTCATATTTTAAATTTAATTGTTCAAGATGGAATGAAGTATATTAAAGAGCAAAAAATGGATAGAATTAGTGTACATAACTATATTACCGAGTAGAAAACAATACTTTGAAGAGATGTGTTCACAATACGGTTTAGATGCTAAGAAATTTATAACCGACATGTCATAGGTGGAACTCTACATATTTGTTACTTAAATCATGTGAAGTTTATGAACACATAATAACCGAATATTATAACAGTAGAACACTTAGGAATAACGATGATCCTCTATTAATAGAATCAGATTGGGAAGCTGCTTTCAAAGTCAAAAGATTTTTGACAAGTTTTTATGATTCAACTAACATATTATCTGGGGTATATTACCCAACTAGTTCAAGAGTTCTTGAACATCTCTATGTTATTGCAAAAAAATTTTATATATATAGACATGACACATTTTTCAAGATATGATAATTGCCATGGAAATTAAATTTAGAAAATATTGGGAAGATTTACCTATGTTATTTCCTTTAGCATGCGTAATGGACGCGCGTTACAACTTGAAGGGTACGAAACTTCTTGTTTCTAAAATCAATAGCTCATTACTTTTGGACAAACCTATCACTTATAATAATTTAGAAATCACGTTAGTAAGCATGTATACCATATATGCAGCACGATTAGGAACTAATGTTAATCATACACAAGCTACACCATCACGTACCACTACACTTGAAGACGATGAAGCAGAATTAATAGATTTAATGGATGAAATGAGTCGAATACAAGGAACTTCTTCTTACACTGTGTCTTCTAGTTGTAACGAATCGGTCCAAATCCAATTGTAATACCTGGAGAATTAAAAATTTATTTTCAACAAGATTTACTTAGAAATGTGGAGCGTGCTAATTCTTTAGAGTTTGATTTACTTGAATATTGGCGAACAAATGAACGAAGATATCCAATTGTTTCGACCATAGGAAAAGATCTACTAACACCTTCGATTAGCACGGTAGTTTCAGAGTCTACTTTTAGTGCAGGTAAAAGAGTTTTGTCAGAAGTCAGGAGTCGACTCAAAGAAGATATTTTGGAAGCGTTAATGTGTGTCAAAGATTTGCAATACGCTCATTTTCGCATATAAAATAAGTATGCCGAAATTGCATACAGTCGGGTAAATTATATTTAAATTTAACTATAAACTTTTAATTCCTTCCTTCAAAATAAAATTTTGATTTAAAAACAAAAATTGTACATGTAACAAGTTGTTCAAGTACAATTTTAACTCCGCCTAATAGAAAATTCAATTATTCAAGTTAGTAACCGGTCCCAAGCCCGGATAAAAAGAATGAGTGTTTTAATTTTAAAACTTGTAAATTTTAATTTATTTACTCAATTTTATTTTGTCTTTTCAAATATTAATTCTTGACATGTTCACTGACATTCATTACTTATATAGTCTTATACTTACTAAGTATTATTTATTTGTTACAAATTTACACAACTAATTATAATTTTAGATACAATTTATATTCAACATATTTAATTATTTTATGTTAACTTTAATATATATATATATATATATATATATATATATATATATATATATATATATATATATATATATAAAGGGGTGGGGGCTGCCACGAGCTCGTGGGCCAAGCCAAGCTCGACTCAGCCCACACGAACCGAGCACCTGCTCGGCTCGTTTTGGACGAGCTTGTGGCTTGGCTAGTCCAAATGACGAGCCGGTTCGGCTCGGTCCATTGACACCCCTACTTGTGTTTGACAGACAATATTTACCAAGCAAAATGAATTCCCATTTTCCTCACGTGATGCCCAATCCCTCATTTGTAGGAATTCATTTTTCCTTCATACATAGGAGGTTTTTATTTTCTTGGCAAAATTTTTTATCAATTTCATCACGTTTGATCATTTTTGTTGTTGTTAATTTATTTATTTTATTTTTTAAAAATTAACATTATTATTATTATCAAGTATAAATACGTAAAATTAAAATAACTAAATTTTGTTTTATTCGCCATGAAAAATAATGCAAATCAAATAACAAAAGTAAGAAAATTTCTCACTTTTTTCACCTAGAAAATTAAATCAATCAAACACTTAAAACTTGCAATTCCCAGGAATTCATTTTCTTTCCATCGAAATTCCACACTGACTATCAAACGCAACCTAATCGGTGGAGTATGAGAAAATGTTTTAATAACAACTAACAAAATAATAAAAGAAAAGTATTAACAGAATAAAAGTTAGAACATTTTTACATTAGGTCAAACATAGCATAACTTTTTTCTGACTTTTTATCAGATTCTAACACAACTTCTTCTTCCTCATCTAACTCATCTTTTGTGTCATCTGATACAAAATCATTTTTGTCAGATTTCCTTATTTCAACTTAATCATTTATAAAACATCTTGTATGCTATAAGATATCATTCTCCACCTCCACCTCACCTCCACCTCCTCCTTATCATTATCATCACAACTCTCAACAATTCAAGATTGTGCATTACATCACTTGATAGTAAAGTTTTTAATTTATCACTCCTCCTCTTCTTTTTGTTCATTACTATTGCATTAAATTGGACAAAAACTAAGGCCTCGTTCTCTTTACTATTTTGAGCCCGTTTTGAGTTTTCGATTTTTGGAAATATCGAAAACGCGTTCACTTTGCCCATTTTTAGAAACGCGTTTTCCAAAACACCAAAAAAAAAAACAACGGAAACTCAAAACGATTTTTTTTCGTTTTGGATATTTTGTGTCAAAAAGTCCAAAACGACCAAAACGCGCGTTTTGGATTTTTTTTTTTTTTTTTTGTAAATGTGAAATACTTCCTTCACTTGAAGTTCTTATATTATTTTGTCATTATATATAGATCCAAGTTAAGATTTTTTTCTTTTTTTTGTAATTTATTTATTTATTATTATTATTATTATTTAAATGTGAGACACTTCCTTCTTTTGAAGTTCTTATATTATTTTGTCATTATATATAGATCCATGTGATTTTTTTTATTTTTTGTAAATTATTTTTATTTTTACTTTTTGTAAATTATTTTTATTTTTACTTTTTGTAAAAGTGAGACACTTCATTCACTTGAAGTTTTTATGTTATTTTGTCATTATATATATATATAGATCAATGTTAAGTTTTTTTCTTGTAAATTTTTTATTTTTATTTTTATTTTATTTTATTTTATTTTATTTGTAAAAGTAAGACACTTCATTCATTTGAAATTCTTATATTATTTTGCTATTATATATATCCATGTTAAGATTTTTTTTTTTTGTAAATATTTATTTATTTATTATTATTATTATTATTTTGTAAATGTGAGACACTTCCTTCACTTGAAGTTCTTATATTATTTTGCCATTATATAATATAGATCCATGTTAAGATTTTATTGGTATGAGGTTAAATTTTTGTTTAGCTGAAACAATATTAACGATGAATTTATTGACATAGAGAACTAACGATTTATTAACATTAAAATTAATGTAATTCAACAAATCAACCATTTTTTACATATAAAATATCACAAAATAAATATATCAAAAAATTACAAAGTAAACACATGTTTCAGTTTTCTATTTTTGAAAACAGTTTTCCAAAATCACAAAGAGAACATGTTTTCAGCAATCCCAAAACAAACAATCAAAATCCAAAATTCAAAACAAAATCCAAAACTCAAAATCCAAAATCGAAATACAAAGAGAACGGCCCCTAAATTTTTCATCCTTGTGGCATCCAGGAGGGAATATGCGAGAATAACAAGATTATGTGGAACTAACAGAAAATAGGCTCACCTATTCGCGCATAGGCGTGAACTATAACGCATAATCACGCCTATGCGGTCAACAAACAAGGTTGATCGCATTTTTATATGCACGCTTGAAGTAAACATTCTGATTACGATTCTCCTCCTTACAAACCTCATTTCACGTCATGCAAATGGACCTTCGAATGCGTGTTAGGAAGCACCGCGACTCTGGCTCCATGTATGCTAAGTGCCTTCCAACATTTAAATGTTATCTTTCAAGAGTCAATTCGAACATTCGATCATCTAATTTCAATTAGTCTTTCTCTACCAATGCATCATGTTCATGGGTAAGATTCCCCTTAGTTTATTGAGACAAAAGTGGTTGGTGACACCACCAACTTCAACTATTATCTTTCAATTTCACATGGAGTTTTAGAGAAAAAATGGATGTTGGTCAAACCCCTTCTCCTTTCTTTAAACCATTTAGGCTTTTCTAAACGTGAGTTTGTCAAAAATTATAACTGATTATACATTCTAGTTTTGAAGAAACGAGTATTTATAAAGTATGTCAGTTTTGTAAATCTACGGCATGTGTGAAGAAAAATATAGTTTGACCAAATTATAAACAATTAATTTTGACGTGCAAGGACTAGTTATTTTATTGAATAAGCCTCAGTTTGGTAAATTATATAAAATACATTTTCCCCCACTCACTTTTTAATCGCACATTTTTCAACTACATATTTTACCTCGAAAGCGTCACGGTCTTTGTTTATAAACAAAATTCTTTTTACCAAAAGTTATAAAATGTTTATTCCCCAAATATTTTCGTTCTAGACTGTAGTATTTACCAAATGTTCCCCAAGTGCGTCTTGGCATGCATAGTAAACATCTAATCTAAAAAGTAAAAAACAAGCATATATAGAAGGGTCTTTCTCCTTGATTTTTTTTTCCCCCATTTCACATGTGTTTTGTTTCTCTATTGTTACAACTTACAAATCTCCCCAAAGTTCGGAAAACAATACATCAGTTTTTTAAGGATTTGCCTAAATAGGAAAAGTCTAGAGAAAATATGCAGGAAAAATGTTTTTACATGATTTAGTCTCTCTCAAGTACACACTGGCATGTTTGGTAGGCAGATTAAATAATAATATTGGACAATATATATATAATTAAAAAAAAAAAAAAAATTAAAATTTCATTGGTCATTGTCCAATTGCACCGTATCAAACATGCGCTATAGGCGTGTATTATGCCTTTGTAGCTTCCAATGGAGCTCCAGTTTTTGTAGCAACGATCTGCTCATAGAGATCTCTGATTTTCAAACCAACTATTGTTTGGAAGAGTCCCGTTCCATTGTTGCTTCCCGGGAAATCTGCATGCTTCAACATTTGTTGTGTGACTTCTCCATAGAACTTGGTAGAAATGTTGCTCAGATGGCTTTCTACATAAATCAGTTCATCTAGTCTGTCAAACTGCCCATCCATCTCCAACACCGACACCTACAAAAAACGAGGGAAATCAAGGTATAATGCCGAATAACTCACTTATAATTAATTTTTTGAACAGACAAAAAGTTACTAACAACAACTTTACTTTTTCTCAATTCTAGACTAGACTGATTAGTGAATAAGTCCCTTTCAATCTATCAATGCAGTTCGAGTTTCCATTCTGTTCAATATATATACGTCACCATAATCAATTTAATGAGATTGGAAGGAGTATTTGATTAGGCACATACCTCGTGCCCAAAGTAAGTTTCGGGGCCGTAAGAAAATTTGATGCCGGGATAAGAACATGTCAGCTTCCTTCCACAAGGTATCCATGAAACTGTGGAACCTTCATCAAAGAGGTAAACAGGGTTGAAATATTTCACCCCTTCTTTCATTATCAATCTTACTCTTAAGACCTTCCCTTCATTGTCATCGGGAATGAGCTGTGTTGGCAACACTTCAATAACTGCATCTGCATATTGCTTTTGTGGATCTGTACGACACACACAAATCAAAATCAAAATCAAAATTCGACTTTGTATGTGTGCATTTGGGCATCTGCATTGTCACGAATTTTGCCCTAAACTCTTATTTCCATAGCAAAAACAATCGCACAACGAGCGACGTACGTCTAGACTCTAGATCATTCTCCTCACACCTTTCTAGCACACAAAAAGGCATATAATACTTTAGGACAACCTTTACAATATGTATGAATGTTCAATGTATTACACTGTTGAGAGTAAATATTCCACATCAACACAGTCAATATATAAGGATTTAAGCTACTTTGAAGGTTGATACGACATCTTGTAAACCCCATTTTTCATATATCCCTCTAATAAAAAAGCTCGTCTGGGGAGTACTACTGCCCCAGCAAAGCCTCATCGGTCGAGAAAATAACCAGAAAATAAAACTATGTGTGAGCATGCGTGTCTTTGGAGTTTAAGCCAATAAGGATTACCAATGTAAGCATCAAAATCTGGCTTCCTTGCTTCAATACTAGCTTTAATACTTTCAAGACTGTGACCTCTCTCAGCCATGTCCCTCTGCATTTGGAAAATTCTTGACGATTGAGTTATCGGCCTCAACGACAAATATATATATATTATAGTCTTCCTTTGACAAACATATTTTTAAAAAACATTTTATCAACCACCTTTTAATCACACACATTTTTCAAAATCACTTAACCACATATTTTACTTTAAAATCATATTTTACCTCGAAAACAACATGTTCTTTATTTTTAAAGAGAAGACTTTTAGCAAACAAAGCCTCACAATCGTATTGAAACCGAAATAAATCCCCTAACTTCCCCGGAAAAAAAAAAAGAAAAAGAAATAATATTTTAGTAAACAGAGAGGCTTCACTTCCATATTCAATTCTAGGCAGTGTCAGTCCTTTGATTGTCAGGACTTGAGTCGAACTTTATAAATTAGGCTTTTCGAGACGAAGATAGGAAAATATGAAGTGAGAGGCCCCCTCACGAGATCCGCCCCGAAATTTATTTTTTTTTAGTCAAGAAGATTGAAATTGACGATTTTACATTCCAAGTTTAATATAAAAATAGTCATAAATACATAAAAATGGTCCCTTTCAACGTTCAAAAAAGAAGAGTTACTTTTGGGTCTTGTATATGACTATATATACTTGAGTCTTGAATTTTTAAAAGTAAAAACTTTAAAATTTGTAAAAAAGTCGGAAAAATAGGCACTCATTTGTGTTTGGACTTACATATTAAAAATAATTAGGCCTAAAATAAAAATTAATGGACTCCAATTTTTATTTTTTTTAAATATCGAAGAAAATTTTTGGGCTTCAATTTTTATTTTTTTTAAACATCGAAGCAAAATTTTTGGGCCTCAAATTTTTTTTTGGCTTTTTGGACTGAGTTCATCGACTCTTTCGCCTAAATGAAGGACTGGCTATAATTCTAGGAAATCAAATTACCTGAATTTTCCATGCGAATTTAACCTCGTTGCTAATGTCCAAATAGATACTGAAGTCCAAGAGTTCTCTCACTCGGGCATCGTACCTACGCGTCCCAAAAAAAATAAATTAAATTAAAATTCTCATCACAAATTTGATTTTGTTGAGATGTATTTGATGTCAATTGAAGTAATTCTTTCGTATCACAAAGGTATCTTATACATATCACTTCTTGCAATGAATAAAACACTTGGGGACTATTTGATATCACTAAAAATCTATAATTTAATTAAACTTAAAATTAGCATTTAATTTTAGTCACATAATTTAAGAATTCACTACTTTCAACCACAAATATCATCAACTTTTATAAAAATATATTAAAAATGTGATATTTATCTACACCATATGTGGCTTAATCCCTTGAGAAATAATAAGAGATGCGAGAAAACAGTCGACTACTAAAAAAAATAATTATAGGGAAAAAAATTTTGAGATATTTTTAAGTGATATTGTGATATGTAACACATTTATTAAGTAGTGAAAAAGTGATTAGTGAATAGTTATTTTCATCACTTAAAAAATGTATAACTTTTTATAATGTCACTTAAAAATATGGTCACATGATGTCTCCTGTAACTATTGTACTGAAAAACATTAAAATATTGCCTCATTTATCAACTATAGCATTTCTTTGATTTTCTTTAAATTTTTTTTCTTTTTTCTATCGTAATCAATCCCAATTTTTCAATCAAATTTTAACCATCAATTCTTCAAAAAATCGCTATTCATTTCAAAAAAATTCTTTTAAAAGAATATTAAACACTCTTATTCTCGTTGCTGTTTATTTGTAAAAACTTGATCGCGTGCGTAGAACCTTGTATAAAAAGTCGAACCTCGAACGACCTACTTGTGCAAAAAGACGTGTTTAATACGAGATGGTTCTACGACACAAAATACTTACATTGGGTGCAATCCTTCAATAACAAAAATCTTGGGCGGATTGATCAATTCAGGAGGGTCAATTAAACCGGTGACGTGATTATAGATAGGTTTCTCCACAGCAACACCACTTTTAATCGCCTTAACCTGTTCATACATAAGATCAAAATTATTTGCTCTTGGATCAAGTGCGGTAACTCCCTTCTCTTTTCTCCCAGTTCTATCCAGCGAATGATAATCATCCAAACATATGACAGTAGTGGTGTCACTAATCAGTGTGTTTGAGTCAGGGTTGCCGCCCTTGGGTGGCTCCGCCGCTCCGCCGAAGACACTCGTCAACCGCCGCATGAAGGTGCTTTTTCCACAGCCAGAGTCTGCAGCTAAGCCAATCACCACCGTGTCCCCGGTGGAGCATGTTATTACAGTGGTGGCTCTTCTGCTGATGGTGGTACTTTTCTTGAAGAAAACTAGCTGTTTTTGGTTGAATCCTAAGTGGGTTTTTGTAGGTTTTGAGATTGAACAAGAAGAGTTGAGAGATTGAACTGTGTACACTGTGGAAACTGCCATTCTCTCTCTACTCTTACTCTACGATCCGAGAAATGGTATGGAGTAGTATATCATCGAGACATGAATTATGAGATATTTTTTATTATTTGTACAAATTATGGAAAAAAAAATGTGAGACACAGAATGAAAGAAAGCAGTTTTGTTTGGATAGGAAGTTGTTCGATTTGATGTTGTCACTGTTTATGGGATTCTGTGGCTACCCTTTGTTTTGGACAAAGTTGGAGGTAATTTTTTAAAGGTAGGAGGAGGGAGGACATGCATGGAATTTTGACTTCTCTTCAAGGATAAATATGTAAATTAAGTTCCTCTCTATAAAACTTTAATATTTCTCCATTTATTTTTTATTTGTCTTTACAGGAAAATTTGCACTATTAGAGCCCGTTTGTTTCATCAAGAATTTTTATTAAAAATTTTTAAACTCAATCTCAATCATCTATCATTAATCAAGTCTATAATTTTTTACTTTTCAAATCAATTTAAACCACACATTCATAAAAAAACACAAAAAAATCATAAAAATCAAAAATTTTCCATGGACCAAACGGGCTCTTAAGTTTTAACATTTGGAAAAAGGGCAAATTCATCATCAATATTTCCTTATAATTGCACGGTCAGTTCTTGACGGTACAAAGTCGTACGAATCTCATTGAATGTGAATACTTGTATGTTTATCATTTATGATATGAAGAATGCGTTCCAGTTTTAGTAGATGTTATATAAATTTTTCAGTAGCTGAAGACTGGTTGCTTAATAATTCTTTTCAAATGTTGAAGACACCTTACTGTTTAGACAATAGTTTGAGGACCGATGCTAAAAATTTATGAAAATGGTTTGTGATGAGGTATGGTGTTTGTGATAAGTGTAGGAATGGAGAAGCTTGGTTGAAAAAGTGTTACAGTTTGGATATCTGAGTTGCCACGTGGCAGAAGATGATGGCTTGGTAAAGGATTATGGAGGTGAGGTTGTGGAGAGGAGAGGATTGGATTGGATTGGATGAGATATGGACCCTATTGCAACCCCATTTCAAATTCTAACATTAGAGCTTGTTTGGTGAATGAAGTTTTGGAGAAATTTTGAGAGAATGTGTAGTTGAAAAATTAAATTTGAGTAAAAATGTGAAAAAACTTGTTCCATCAAACAAGCTCTTAAATAGTATATTTATATTTTTGTTTTCATGCCAAAGATTGTACATTTGGAAAGACAAGGGTTTGTTGCAAGGCCATTAATATTTTAATATTCTCGCTAAAGAACTCATGGTTCACAAGGCTGTAAATTATTAGGAATATTGTTATCATCATCACTGACATAGGTAGAAAATATTTCAAAGGAGCAGTCTTAATATCAAATTATTGGAACAAAAGGTTTGGGAATTGAAGATGAACAACGGAGAAATGATTCTTGGTGCAAGACTTTCTTTTTTATTTGTTAATTTGATAAACTCAACATGTTATTTTATTATATTTTCTGCATTTTTAACTCTTTTGCGATGAACAATTAAATATTTAGTTGGGACAAACGATATAGCATAGCTAAATACTATTGATTTCATAATTCAAGTTTTGTATATATGTTGCATGTATTGATTCTATTTCATGTTTAATGTTTGAATTAATTGAACACTAATTCATTGATTTTATGAGTTGTTCTCATAATCTGATAGACGGGTTAACAATTTAGATTGTTATTATTGTGACTAGTATTTGCTCATGTGCGATGTACGGGATATATAAATGATTAAAAAACATATATAACATAATTACAAATGTGTATTATGTTATATATGCTTTTTAATACTATTTTATTTTACTAATAAATTCTCTAACAATTACATTATCTTTCATATTGATTAATTATTATAGTTTTGGTAAAACATCATACATTTTTAATTACGTTATTTTCAAAACTATTTTATTATTAGCATAACATGTATTTAATTAAAACAATCACTACAACAAAAATAGCCTTTTGCAACACTCAATGAATGTTGCCAAAAGGTTTTTGCAACATTTGGCAAGTGTTGCAAATCGCAGTGTTGCCCTAGAGAAAAAAACTTTTTGCAACGTTTTTTGAACGTTGCAAAAGATTGAAATAAACTTTGCAATAGACATTTTACAACGTTTATTAAGTGTTGCGGTAGGCCCTTTTGCAACGTTTATTAAGTGTTGCAGTAGACCCTTTTGCAACGTTTTGTAAGTGTTGCCGTAGACCATTTTGCAACGTTTATTAAGTGTTGTCGTAGACCTTTTTGCAACGTTTTTTGAGTGTTGCCGTAAACCCTTTTGCAACGTTTTTAAAGTGTTGCAAAAACTTTTAACCCAACATAAAAATTTAAAAATCAAACCAACACCTCAAACAACTTCCAACATCAATCCCTAACTCCTCAACATCACAAATTCAACAATAAACTCTATCTAAACCCAAATCAAATTTAAAACTAATTAATAATAGCTAACAAAAATCTTGAATTCAAATTAAGTTTGTTTTCAAATAGACTTATATGAAGTTAGTCATAAATAAGAATTACACAAGATCATTGAATAAATAAATGTTTCTTACCATAAAAAGCTCTTCCACTAGCATTTCCAGTGCTTTTGCTCAGTTCATGACCACCTGAAACGAGGGGGAGAAAATATGAGTTTTCAATAATCAACTATATCTATTATAATGTATATGCACACTATATAAGTTACTTCTCAAGACTTCCTTAAGAAATATTTGGCATGTGAGAAACATACATTTGTCAAACACACATTATCATGCCCAGTAGATGTCTGCGCAGAGTCCTTCATGAGAGGCAAGGGACAAAATCTCTGTTTAGTTCTCTTCCTCCCCATTATAGTAGAGAACTCCTCCCAAACACAATCACCAACAACAACCAACGCCAATCAAACCAACACAACTCAACAATCACAATAAAACAATACAATAATAATTGCCGACAAGGCTACTGAATTTAGGCCGACAAGGCCACAAGTAAGCCACACTAACCTGAAAGAAAGTGAAACCAAGCAAGAAAGTGAAGAGAAACCCAAAGCTTCACTCTTGCTGTGCTGGAAGAGGTATCTTGCAGGATGAATGGTGAGAAAACCAAGTCACCACCACCTGCAGGCCACGAAATAAGCTTCAATGGCGCTCCAAAGCTCGTATGAACAGTAGCCGTGCACAAAATGAGCTGAGTAGAGGCTTGAGCATGCAAGAAAATCCACAAAAAAGCTTCCTCCAAGTGCTAAGAAGAAAGCCCAGAGGAAAGAAGCAGAAAATTTCTGAAAATCGAAGAGAAATCCACGAGTTCACTCCCCATTTTCGTACTCGGCAAGAATAGTGACCAAGAGCTTCAAATCTTGACAAATTCTATCCAAAACTATGTAATAATCATGAATAGAGATGTATTCAAGCATGAATAAGAAAGCCTAGTAGAAGAAATCCCTCAAAACACTCGGATTCAACCCCAAAATCGAAGATGGAGATCTCGAATGAACAGTACCCGAGGTCTTCAAAATCGCGATTTGGTGCTGGGTAGTGAATTAAATGCTGAAAAAACTACAAAATAAGGTAGGTATAGAGTTTTTCCAGCCTTAAATGTAACATTAAACACCAAAATCAGAAGAGATGATGAAGAACTGATGATGAACTCACAATAACCACGAGCACCTGCGTGAAATGAAGGAAATCGTCCAGGCGAGATCACCACTCTCTAACTCGTGGTCGAGGGCTGCCAAGCTTAATTATGAGGGAGAAGGAGTTGGAGAAGTAACGTTTAAAAACGTTGCAATAGGCTACCTATTGCAACTTTTTTTTAAACGTTGTCAAAACTTAATTTGAGTGTTGCAAAAATTTCAAATTATCGCAACAATTTTTAAATGTTGCAAAAATTGATAAATCTCAAATATTTATATCAAATGCAACATTCAATTACAAAATGTTGCGGTAGACCACTTTTAGCAACATTCAATTAGCAAATGTTGCCATTTAAATGTTGCAAAAGCCCATTTTTGTAGTAGTGAATATATACACATATTTAGTTATATTATTTTTTAATTATATAATTTAATTACGTTCTTTTAAATATTGTTTTATTATTACAGAATTATTATTATTAATTAAAACAACATACATTTTTAATTATATTTCTTTTTAATACTATTTTAAAATTTTAAATTTTTAATTATATCCTTTTCAGAACATAATTAAGTTATGTTCTTTTCAATAATGTTTTAATTATTATAATACATTTTTTAAAGCAATACTTTTTTACTTATGTTATTATTATTAATCCATCGTTTAAAAATGTACGTGGTTGCATTCTTTTATGAATATAATTTTATATTCAAACTCTACATCATAATTCCAAATTAGAAACATATATTGAAAATACCAACTAATTAATAGCTTCATATTACATTACTAATAATGAGATAAAATCATTTTCAAAGTGACTATTTATATTCTCTAGATAAAAGCAATTTTAAAATATATATATATATAATCACTTTTTTTTAATCTCTACAAACCATGAATTTCCATTTTAGGAAAGTGTAAAAAAAGCGGGAACTATATGGTGTTATATTTGGCCACTTTATTGTTATAATATATAACTAGTATTCGCACCCGATGCACGGGACAAAATTTAGAATTTCACTACTATTTGACATATATATTTTATAAAAATTAATGAAATGTGTGATTTAAAAGTGGTGTGATTGTGAAACGTGTTGTTAATTAAAATTACAAATGCTAACTATTACATAGATTATAATCTTTATCGTATTTTTTATGGGCTTCATTTATACCCGTCCACGTGGTACACATCTTTCGACAATTTAAAAAAAAATGTCAAATTCTTGATGGAAGCAATTCTTTGTTCACCTATTTCGATATTTCAAAATAAACTAATAAAATATTGTCACGTCGCTATTTATAAACAAATTTTTAAACTAATTATCAAATAGACGTTTATCAAGAAATGTGTGGTTATAAAAGATTTTTTATGAAAAAATAAATAATGGGAATAAAATGTGTTCCAAAAAGTATACATGGTTAACAAGCTCTTTGAATAAATGTTAAAATAATTTTCGTTAATAGTATGTAGTGATATTTCAATTTAAAATAATTGATAAGATTATCCTAACCGTTTATCGATTTAATCTGAATTAGCAATATAATTTTAATTCTAGTTTTCTTCATTGACTTGAAACATTGAGCGAATATTTAGTACATATATTTGGATTTTTCTTAATCAACATTATTTTGAACTTATTATTATTATTATTGTAAAGTAATCATTTTTAACTACCCATTTTATTAATAACATAATTTACCAAATGATGGAAATAATTCATAGGCTCATTATTTTATTTCAAATTTAGAATTCATTTTTTTATTACTTATGAAACTTTATTAAAATAAAAATTCATTATTTTACCTGAATTCGAAATTCGAAATAAAATAAAATATTGGTTATTTAATTAAAATTACAAATGTTAACTATGACATAGATTATAATTTTTATAGTATTTTTTATGGGCTTCGTTTATACCCGTCCACGTGGTACACATCTTTCGACAATTTTAAAAATAAATAAATAAATAAAATGCCCAGTTCTTGATAGAAGCAATTCTTTGTTCACCTATTTCGGTATTTCAAAATAAACTAATGGAATATTGTCACGTCGCTATTTATAATCAAATTTTTTAAATTAATTATCAAATAGACGTTTATCAAGAAATGTGTGGTTATAAAAGATTTTTTATGGAAAAATAAACAATTGGAATAAAATGTGTTATAAAAAGTACACGTGGTTAAAAAGTTATTTGAAGAAATGTTAAAATAATTTTCGTTAATAATATGTAGTGATATTTCAATTTAAAATAATTGATAAGATTATCATAGCCATTTATCGATTTAATCTGAATTAGTAATATAATTTTATTGTAGTTTTCTTCATTGACTCGAAACATTGAGCGAATATTTGGTAGATGTATATTCGGCCTTTTCTTGATCAACATTATTTTTAACTTATTATTATTGTAAAGTAATCATTTTTAACTACCCATTTTATCAATAAAATAATTTACCAAATGATGGCAATAATTCATAGGCTCATTAGTTTATTTCAAATTTAGAATTCATTTTTTTATTACTTATGAAACTTTATTAAAATAAAAATTCATTATTTTACTTGAATTTGAAATTTGAAATAAAATAAAATATTGGTTATTCAATTTATAGGAATAAATGCTTAACAATATTTATTTTAGGTCATGTTCTTTGTGTTGGAATAGACACTACATGACAATATATCATCTAATATTTTCGATTCTCTTTCATTTTCAATATATAGCATTCATTTGTTCTTTTTACTTTTCTTTCGTTAGTTGATAAGAAATAGATGATGGTGCAAGATGTTTAAAATATGTTTGGATAGTTCATGGTTAATCTTGAGTTTTGTGTTGAGCAAATTTTGAATTTTTCTTTAGCATGTCAAATTTCAAATTTTTGTAATAATAATGAGGTAAAACCATTTTCCAAGTGACCGTTTATATTCTCTAGATAAGAGCAATTTTGAAATTTATATAGATAATCACAATTTTTTTTTTTAATTTCTATATATCATGAATTTCCATTTTAGGCAAGTGTAAAAAAGGCGGGAAACTGTGTGGTGTTTTATTTGAAAACTTTATTGTTATAATATATACTAGTAATCGCACCCGTGCGATGCACGAAATAAATAATATTTATTGAATAAGTTGTAAAAATACAATGCCCGATAAAAATAATACAATAAAAAAATAATAATAATATCTTGTATCCACAAATTGTGAATAATTTGTAATTTCATTTCTCTATATAAGATTTCTCACTTTAATGCATAAATTGTATATTCAATATACAATCAAAAAAGGAAAAAAAAAAGTTATGAATTGCATTTTTTTTAACAGTTAATTATTCATTCTCTAGTTTTCTTAATTTATTTATTCATATAGAATTGATTATTCAATTTTTTTTTTTTTATGTTCATTCACAACCACATATTATTTAAAATTAATTTTTCACAATTGCACATACTACTTTTTAACCACACATTCTAAAAAAAGAAAAACAATTTTCAACCACTCAATTGATTAATTTGACAATTATTTTATTTTTTATACTACCTTCTTTCACTTTCAATCATGCATTTAAAGCTATTTCTATAGTCTATATCAAACTTACTCATATTCAATGGTTTCAAATACAACGTGACATTTTATTTTTCAACAAGTATTAAAAATAGTCATGTTACACACACACACAAAAACTATTTTTTGTACATGTTAAATAACTGTATTGACCATATTTTATTTTTAAATAGAATAAGTTTGATAAAATCTTATATTTTTATTTTCTGTAGAATTCAATGAATCAATTGTTAAAGTCTGTAGTATATATTTTACAAATTGATGTTATTTTAAATTTATAAAAATTAAAAAATAGATAAATGAACAAAATGAGTAAATTTATAAAATTAATTTCAAAATTACCAAAGAGTTTATCGAAACCTAAAGTTGTAAAAATTAAAATGATTCAATTGAATTTACTTAGAAAGATCGGATATCTATTATTTCTTTTCATTTGATAAGAAAAAAGATTTGAAATTAATCATTTATATCAAATTGAAGTTAGGTAAGAAATGATAGATATCATTTTATGACTTAAATGAGATAAATAAAAAAGATTGGATATTGGAAAAAGTAAAAAGTATAAGTAAAATTTTTACCTTTATTATTTGAGACAATTTTATGAATGATATATTTAGAGTTTGCTTTCATTTGTTAGCTTGTATTAAATTTCTCGTTAAGATCTTGAACTTGACATCTATATTGCATATTTTTTTACTTCAAAATATTACAATAATTATCAAAAGAATAAAAATAATATACAATTTGACTTTTTTTTATAGATTTTTTATTTTTTACAAATCAATAAGTCATTTATTACATGTCACCTATAATTAATTTTGCATTAATTGAAGTTTCCTAATTCAATTATTAAAATAATTAATAAAACTACAAAGTTTCTTAAAATAGCAGGTAAAAATGGCGGGAAATTATGTGCGGATTTATGTGACGACTATGTTGTTATTATATATATTAAAAAAAAAATATATATATATATATATATATATATATATATATATATATATATATATATATATATAAAGATAAAGATTTGCAATAATTATTTGAATTCTTGTGTCTCGTGCACCTAATTAAGGAGTAGCTCTGACCCTCTGTAGAGATATGTGATTGACTTAGTAAGATTGAATTGATTTAAACTCGATAGAAGAATTTCAATATGTACCCTTGAATTCAATTGAGCATATTTATAGGAATAAAACTTGAGGAATAGAATTAGTAGTATTATCTATAGTGAAACCGTGTCTCCCAACACTTTTAGCATCACTTTAGAAATTAAAGAGATTTTCATTGTTTATTTTCTTTTCACTGCATTTAATTAGAATAATTGCTTATTTTAGTTTTAATCACCAAATATCATTTAATCCTTATGGAAACTAATCCGGACTCTTAGGTACACTCTATTACTTGTCACTATTCGTACACATGCGATATATTTTGCACAATGCAAAATAAGTGAACAAATTTCATTACTCGTGTAGCCTTTATTTGATAAAGGATTTTTTTTATAAATAAATAATTTATTGTTTTCAAAGTAAAATATATGTAGATGCAAAATGTTTTTTTTTTTTGAAAAATGAGTGTCGTTAAAAGTATTTCAAAAAATGTGTTTTTTATAAATAAGTTATTTGACAGAGGCTAATAGTCATCAATTTTCTCAAGAGAGATGGTATTATGCATTATACTTTGAAGGGAAATAATATACTTATACTGGAAGGCCATTAAAAGAAAAATTACGTGCGATTAGGATTGAATGGAACATTTCTGGATCTTGAAAAAGAAAATATATATATATATATATATATATATATATATATATAGGGTGAACACAATTTAGTTTGGGCGGTTTGTAAAAATATTTCAAATCAAATCATTTAGAACGTTTTGGAAACCAATCTAAACCATTTCAATTTCTAAACCAAATCAAACTAAACCAAACCAAACAATTTTTTGTGGTTTGGTGCGGTTTGAAACCGCGATTTGCTAACGAATGAATTAGTAGATTTCAAAGACACATATTCGTCTAAAATTTCGAGTTGATATTAGCTTAATAATAGTAACTGGTTTTTAATTGAATGCATTACTGTAAATCAATTCATATTGATAAAAAAAACTAATTATATAGAAGCAAACATTTAAATTTTCCCCAAATAAACTGTTATTATTTTTTACATTTTTTTAAAGAAAATGTCTTGGATGATGATGATAGCCCAAGATAAACTAACCAAGAAGGAGGTTAATTGGTTTTACAAAACTTTTTGTATAAATACTCTTAAGTTTGATACAATTAACCAATTATGAACAATAAATGATAAGGATCACTAAACTTATCAAGGTAAAAAGATATGGATAAAAGAACTTAGAAAATTTACCAAATACTACAATAAAAGGATATTGCACAATATGAAATAAGAAATAAATATAAGTGTAATGGAAGTAAGTAAAAGGGATAAAAAATTGCAAACGGTGATTTAAGAAGGTTCAATCAACAAACGTGATCTAAGTCCTCCATTACCGAGCTCTCTGTCACGAGTAAGGTCAAATCCACTATATTGATAACTTACAACAAGGAGTATCGAATCCTTAAGTGATTATAACAATGAGCACTTATCCTTATGTGACTTTACAACAAGGAGCACATATCCTTTACAATCGAGTTTTCACAAGGATCTCAAAACCATTAACAAAATACAAATGAGATTTTTACAATAGAATAAATTCTCTTAACAAATGACATGATCAAGTTAAGTATCTTGAGAGTTTAGAATAACACTTCAATAGATAGCAAATATTTAAAGCTCAAGTGTTTATGAAAACTTTGATAAATGATATGAAATAGTTTTGCTCGAATCAAAGTTTTTCAACCAAAGATCTCTCTTTCCAAATAATACTAATTAAGTATGAAGAGAGATATACACTTCAATATAAGTGTTTGATAATGAAGAACTCAATCAAAGATCAAGAATAAAATGTGAGTAGTGAGTTTTCTTCAATGTAGAATTCTTGATAAAATATGTAAATGATTTTTATCAATCAAGAATTACTTTGCAATAAATGAAATGAAATATAAAATCAAATAAACTCAATGATTTTTCAAGTAAATATGCTCTCTTAATTGCTTTATGGTTGTTGAAATTGAATGCAATAGAAATAGCTATTTATAAATCAAGAAAATAAGGTGCAGGAACTTTCGGTCGATCGAAAGTTTAAAACGGGCCGTTACACTATTTGAGCTGTTGAACTTTCGATTGAGCAAACAATTTTGGTAGATCGAAATAGCTGAATTTGGAATTTTTTTTTTATATCAAAAAGTTCATTTTTCTAAAAATTATTTCATGTTATGATTTAAAAATTCATTTTTATGCAAGTAATGATTTTAAAAATATTTTTAAGCTTTATAATCTTGTTAAAAATTGATGTGTCGATACCTTTACAAATGCGTTGAAATTTTTCAACATAAATCTTCTAAACTTTAATCTTCTGTCTTCGACGATCTTGTTCGCTGCAAATCTCTTTTTGATTGCTCTGAACTTCAATGGATGACAATTTTGATTTCGGAATATTCAAATGACATATATTTGATAAAAACTCAAGAATCGAAACCATTAGTAATACAAGAGATCTAGTTTGTTATAATCAAAACAATATACACGTGAATAATCATATGTCAACAGATGATTATGAAATGTAGGAGCAGGAATCGTTTCAATGACTGTGGATTTGAACAAATTATTCTTTGACTCCTTAATTTTTATTTGTTGAGAATAAAAGTGTGCTTTATTTTTTTAAAAAAAAAATTGAACTGTAACTCCCCGGATTTTTCGTATATAAATCTGGAATGTTACTAAAAATAATTCAAATTTATTCAATAAATGTGGGAGTATAAAAAAATGATTCTTTTACTTTAAAAATAAATCTTATTAAAAAAACATGCCAAATATGAAATTAAAAAGATTTCCCAATAAATCATAATAATATAATTTAATTTAATTTAATAAATAAACACATCTCTAACATTAAATAAAATTGAAATATGAAACTTTATAACATTAATTCTTCAAATCCCATGGCAGTCTGCTTCACTATTTCGTCACAATCCAATCGATCCAAACTAGCCTGCAAAATTTTAAAATAAGAGTGAGTATTAAAAATATCTAGTAAGATGCATGTCTATTCCAATTCAAAGTAACATAAATATACGGTACATTTAATACAAAATATTTTCCTCGTTTAGAGCAACTGACCGCGATAACAACTAGCTCAAGGAATTATTTAAGAATCCCACATCGATCCCTAAGGATTTAAAATAGCATGCCGAAGGATTTAATTCTGAAATCGACCCGAAAGCCTAAAGCATTAAAAGTAACAATATATAGATATCATGAAAAATTAGAATTAAATCACTTGCATGTAATGTATCTTACCTTAATGGATAAATTGAAGTTTGAAAGTAAAAATTTGAACGTGTGTTCCAATTTACAAATTATTGGCTGCTACTAGAAAAGTTTATGTGATCGTGGTAAAGCATAATCAAATACCATGATGCATGTATGTGTATATATATATATATATATCCCCTCTACTATAAAAGAGTCTATGTAACTTACTATTCATCATGAAACCCTCATTTTCACACTTGTACAGGTCCCATAAAAACTGAATCGTGTTTGGCAACAGTAAATGAGAACGACATCGTTTTGGTAAGTGTTAAATATCCCCCTTGTGTTCACACTAGAAACTTGAATTATTTTCCCAAACTGTGTTTTTTTACTGTTCACATAAGAGAAAAAATATCTACTCTATAGTCTTTACCCACCCAGCTCTCTTACTCGGATTCATAGGTTTTCAAGATTTCATTCGTCTTGAAATCTCTACTAATATCATCTTCACCGATTCTCCAACTTCAGCTCCTATCCCTGTCCAAATCCCTTCGATTTCTCCTTCATTGCACAGTTCGCAACCCATTTCACACTTCTTCCTATCCAATCTCTCCCCAATGGCGATTTTTTCTCTTAAATGGAAAGCAAAAACTATGGCCTCAAATGGATTGGATGCTTTCCGGAAAAACACTTTGCAAAAGAACCGTCAAACTTTTCCGACGAGGTTGTGTAAAGTATGGATTTATAAATTATTACATTATATTTGCACTTTAGGAGGGTTTTTCTGTTTCATATAATTTCTTTGACAGTTTTCGGGTTTCAGCTTCCGAGTGCTTGAAGAGAGGGGGTTAAAGAAGTGGTCAGAAGTACTCGCTGAGGAAATAAAGGGTTTTTCACGGATTATGGTTTTTTTTTCTTGGATAAATAATACCTTGGTTGAATCTTTAACTCCCAGCTTGACAACTCAACTCATTGTCCGTGCAGGTTGGATAATTTGGCTTTTTTCGTGTCTATCTTTCAGGAAGAAGAGAACATGGCAGCTTGAATTCTGGGTCTTAATAATCTCAAGATTCATCCTTTCAAGCTTCCTCCTCTTCATCGTTGTTGATTCTTCTATTTCTGCTATGTTCCTTTGAAATTCTTTATTTATTTAAAGATATATGTTGATTTATATGTTTCAATTTGTTCTGAACATGCTTACTTATATGCTATGTTAGGCCGCCATGATGCTAAAATTACGGTGAAAGCAGGCTAAAAATTTGGTTACGAGTCATACAACTGTTATGGGCTCAATTTGATTTTCATTTAACAAATCTTACTCATATGGGCATAGAATTCAGATTCATTTTTTCAGAAATCAACAAGTCGTTTTGGATTCATGCATTTTATTTTGGAATCACTTTGCATCAGGAGTTGGATTTTCATTTCCAACTTCAATTTTTATTGTTAATGCAAAATAATGTTTCTGTGTATTCTGAGTTTCAGAAATCGCTGTCTGGAGTTTACCAGTGACTACTGAATCGAGGTAAGAACCGATGATTCTTTCATTTTTGTTCCTTAATTTTCTTGATTTCATCAATTTTAATTTCTTTAGTTGAACTTAGTGGTTAAACTGTTTCTGTACATGTGCACATCTTTTTACATATTGATGCCCCTAATTTTGTGCAACCAATTAAGAGGAAAAAAATTCTTCATTTGTGATCTTCTTGTTCAGACACTGAGTTATTGAAGTTGTTTGACAAAGGTGAATGAAGCATTCCATTTCAAAGAACATAACGAATGATCTTATGAGGCCATTTTCATATGCTTATCAAATTTTGCTAGGTTTTTAATCATATAAGATGATGCTGGTTGCCTCTAAAAAATTTAACATGTTTTATTTTCTTTAGTTTCTCTCTTTTTCGAATTATGTTTATATAGTAAACATATTTTGGACATTTCTAACAAAGTATATGTTGGTGGCATTCCATGCTACACCTTAATGATGATATCAAGAGTTTTTTTGAAGACTGTTGTACCATTACTGATTTCCAGAAAGCATGAAGTTCTGAGGGATTGTCATAAGCAGTTTCAAGGTAACTTCTTTGATTGAATTCGGTTCCATTTCTTATGTAGGACTCTGAAATTTTATTGTTTATTCAAATCCATGTATATACTAAATTCGATTTTGTTATGAGCTTTTCGGAATACATGCCCTTATCATGATTGGAGTCAAGGATCAAACTGACAAAATGTTGCTGGAAAAAAATTAGTTACTTTTGTTGACCACAAAATCCGGATGGACCTTGGACCAACACGTCTCAGCTCCTCCCTCTTGAACACGTGGATCTCCTGCGCACTGTGACAAACAATCAGTTTGCAAAAGGGGGCCGAGATGGCTCCCGTTTGCACTCCGATGCCTAAGTCAGTACTCATTTTGGGCAAATGTATATTGGGTGCGGGAAATATAAATGTGTAGAAGAGAGAAAAGGGAGTGAGAGAAGTATAGAGTTAAGAGTGAGAAATTGCTAACCCCCTACTTGGAGACAATTGTGCTTCATTTATAGTGAAACTTCTTGTCTCGGATTGCGACACGTGGCATACTTTACAATTGTCATCAACCTAACTTATGGATGTGACAATCTTGCTTTTCAACCGTAATCATTGCTACATTTTGTAGGGGATGGGCGTCTGTTACGTCTGGGTAAAGGCAGTGTCCCATCACTGACTCCATCTCTCTCTTCTGGTCAACGCCATACAGCGCCCCGGCTGAGTATAAAGCACATCGGCTGGGCGTTAACTAGGTCGGCTAAAAAAAGGTTTGCTTGACATACCACCTCGGCATTCATCCCAAGGTGATATTCTAGGCCTTAGCTGTGGGTCAAGGTCCATTGGGCCACTATTGGGCCTTCGCTGGTGGATCACTGTACCTTTCTTTGGGCCCGGGTTCAACAACTTTTATGTTTATTTCTTGTTTTAATAGTATAAGCATATATATGGTTGTAAATTTTGATTTTATTGTATTAGCATAATGAATATTTTTTTTCATTGTTTAACTTTGCCTTCATGGAAAAATAATAAAAGATGCACGATTTTCTTGAGTAAAATTGGCAATATTTGCAAAACAAATGTTTATTTATGTTCATTGCAATTATTTACTTACTTTTTTACAGAAACCTATTGAGCTAATTTCTTTATTGGATGAAGAATCAAATTCCCCCAAGGCCAGTGATTTGACCTTTGCCACTAAGCTGAAGTAGCATCAACATATAGACATTCCTGAAAGTAGCTTCACAAGGGGTCAATTAATTTCTACCTGAGAAATAAATTCCTATCATTCACATTTTACACTAACACTGTTAGATCATAATCATGGATATAATAATTGTTCCTTTCACTTCACTATATTTGCCTTTTCTATCCTCCATTAGAAACTTCATGATTAAACTTCATGCTTTATTGTACAGGACAGTATTTAAAATGTTTTATTGGTTTTGCCTTTTTGTATCAATTAGAGTAATATTTTTAATACATTTTTAAAAAAGTTAATGAGATATATGATTGAAAAGTTGTGAATTCTATAAAATGTGATTTGGAGTTTGAATTTATTTGACAGATCACACTAAAAAAATCAAATGGAAAATAATTCTCGTACGAAGTATGAGTCGGGACTAGTGTATATATATATAAAAGAATTTTTACTTGGTATCTAATAGAATTAAGGTGGAACTAAAACTCTTAAGTCCCTGTATATAGTTTGAAAAGAATTTGAAAAAGAATCCTAATCCAACACGTAAAATTGGAGTAGATATGTTATCCAATTTTTAACTCTTAAAATTTTATTTCACTAAGTATTCCTTTAACTGAATATAACTTCACGTGGTCTAAAACAATAACTTTATCTTGAATCGTGACTCCTAATTAATCATAATTTACAAAACGAATCCAATATTGATATACCAATTATCTCTAACAACAATTAAATATTTGACCTAGAATAAATTTGTTGTTAAAATATAAAACACTTTAGCCGTTCGATTTTTCAAAATTGTTAAAAAACATCAAGGATAAAATCGTATCGCTAACTATTATATTCTTCAAACCAATTCAAGGTGTTAAATACGATATGGGATAGGAAGTTTTTCCAAATAACTAACTTCCCTAAATATCAAAGGGAATGAACATATGATGAAAAGCCCACCCAACTTTGCCTTTATTTTTTATTTTTTTATTTTTTTAAAATTTGCGGGTAAGCGGTTTGAAACCGTAATTTTGACAATCGAAACATAAACCAAACAGTTTAAGGCAGTTTGAAAAATTTTCAAATCAAACCATTTGTTGCGATTTGGTTCGATTTTTTGTTCAAATTAAAAATGTCGTTAACGATAATTTACTACTATAAGTTGATCACGAAAATTTTTACTCTTTCATTTTGCAATACATCCTATGTTTGGGAGAAAGATTTTAATCCAATTCAAAGTTAACAATTTATTTTAACCATACATTTCGTGAGAACCACAACTTTTTAACTATATATTTTATTAATTCCTATCAAAATCTTTAAAACATATTTTAATCCCAAAAACCGGGGCATAATAAAAAGCACGCATATCTAATGTTAGTGAAAAATTATATTTCACGATTTAATTATAAGCTAAGTAAAAAAAAATGTTTTGTTAAAATTCAGAGTAAGATTGGTCGATATCACTTGTTTGAATATGATCTATTTCCACGTTGTTGTTGTATTTAAATAACTAGTGTATCACTCGTGCAATTACATTTGTATATATAAACTAATTTCAATGACGAAATTTCTAATAATAAACATGTTGATGTATTACAATACCCTACAAATTGTCGACTAATCAATGTCTACTATCAATTTATGTTCACGCTCTAGATATTGTTTATGTGACATAGCATTATATCTGACATTATTCTGAGTTGAGCTTGAAACTAAATAACTTCGAGCAAACATTGTTTCTTCATGATCGTTGTTTATTAGTTAACATATTGTAAACTCGAAAAACATAAAAATAAAAAATTGAATGAAAACATACCATTTTACATGTATTAAGATATATATAGATATAAATGAAGACACGAGTTAATTTCTCATTAATAAAAATATCTTTTTCCTTTGAGAATGACATAAATTTTAAATTAAAATGGTATTCGACAATAATTATCTGTAAGGCTTAATTACAGCTCACGACTACTCATCTGGAATTGCTCATCTGGAATTGGAATTATAATTACTTGAATTGAGGAATAATTTTTGTTACATTATATACACTAAATTCAATAACGAAATTGTTAATAATAAACATGTTTATGAATTATAATACCCTGCAATTTGTCAACGAATCAATATCTACTGTCAAATTAGGTTCATGCTCTAGATATTACTTATACGATATAACATTATATCAACATTTTTCTAAATTGCGCTTCAAACTAAACAGCTTGAACCAAACATTGCTTCTTCATGAACGTTGTCTATTAGTAACATATTATAAACTCGACAAAACAAGAAATTAAAAAATTGAACGAAAATGAAAATTTAATGTATACCATTATATATATATATATATTAAGATAATATTAAGATGTAAATGAAGACGCAATTTAATTTCTCAACAACAATATTTTTTCCTTCGACAATGACATTAATTTTAAATTAAAATGATATTCGACACTAATTATCTACAATGCTTAATTACGGCGCATAACTCTTTATCTGGAATTAAAAGTAGAATATGAATATTAAATATGAAAATGAACAAAAAAAAAAGCAAAAGAATTGGATTTAGCATAAAAAAGATTCTTCAAAATTATTTTAGTATCAATCGCTTTTCTTTAGTATAAAAAAGATTCTTCAAAATTATTTTAAAACCAACCACTTTCTCAAACTATTTCTTCTCAATAGATGATTGAGTATGAAATTCTTTTACTGGACGTGAACCGGAACCATATGGGAAGAAATTTTGGAGCCTATTAATAAGTATTACTAATTTACTGACTAACAAGATACAAATAAACGAGCACGAATTTATCTTAAATGAGTGGATTCCCCTCCAAGTGTTGATGGACCAAATGTAACTTTTGATCGTGGAATGCATAGCTGACTCAAAAATAGCAAAATAGAAAAAAACCACCAAAGAAATGTGCATAAGCAAAACAAAACAATGCGAAAATAACCAGCCACAAGATCTGCACAATAAATATTGATATGTTGGCTAGAAAAGGGAAACATTAGTCATGAATGGCGAAGCCAATAAAAAAATTTAGTGGGGCACAAGTTAACTATAATTTTTTTTTGAAACAAAATAATATATATAATAATATTAAAATCAAATAAAATATGCACAAACTAAAGCTTAACAATAGTCCACTCAACTTAACCAAATCCAATTACAAGAAAGAATAAGAAATAAATATTTAACATGAATATGCTAAAATAGACCATACTAAGATGGAGTTTCAACATAAGCATTAAATATAAATATTAAAATATGTCCAAAATTTAAGACTAAATATTGAAAAAACTAATAATGGAAACTAAAATCAACGAATTAATACAAGAGAGTTGAAAATATATATATTATACATATTTCAACGGATATTATACAACCTTTAATATTCAATTTTTTTTCTTTAAAAAAAAAAAAAAAAATCTCCAATGTTTAGTAGGGGCCATGGAGCCCATTGGCTCCCATGTAACTCTGCCACTGACGATTATGTAGAATTAAAGGGAATAAATCATAACTATAAACTATAAAAAAATAACATTTCAATACTAACAAACTAAAATATATTATATATATATATATATATATATATATATATATATATATATATATATATATATATATATATATATATCTTAATATATATAATAATAGTATAGCCGTCAAAAAAATCCACACATAGTTTCCCGCTATTTTTCCCTGCTATTTTAGGAAACTTTGTAATTTTATTAATTATTTTAATAATTGAATTAGGAAACTTCAATTAATGCAAAATTAATTATAGGTGACATGTAATAAATGACCTATTGATTGTAAAAAATAAAAAATCTATAAAAAGATCAAATTGTATATTATTTTTAATTCTTTTGACAATTATTGTAATATTTTCAAGTCAAAAAAATATGCAATATAGGTGTCAAATTCATGATCTTAACGAGAAGTTCAATACAAGTTAACAAATGAGAGCAAACTCTAAATATATCGTTCTTAAAATTTCCTCAAATAATAAAAGGTAAAAGTTTTACTTATACTTTTTACTTTTTTTAATATTCAAATTCAATCTTTTTAATTTATCTCATTTAAGTCATAAAATGATATTTATCATTTTTTTACCTAACTTCAATTTGACATAAATGATTAATTTCAAATCTTTTTTCTTATCAAATTAAAAGAAATAATGATATCCGATCTTTCTAAGTAAATTCAATTAAATCATTTTAATTTCTACAATTTCAGATTTCGATAAACTCTTTGGTAATTTTGAAATTAATTTTATAAATTTACTCATTTTGTTCATTTATCTATTTTTTAATTTTTATAAATTTAAAATAAAATCAATTTGTAAAATATATACTACAGACTTTAATAATTAATTCATTGAATTCTATAGAAAATAAAAATATAAGGTTTTATTTAACATGCACAAAAAATAGTTTTGCGTGTGTGTGGGTAACATGGCCATTTTCAATACTTGGTGAAAAATAAAATGTCACATTGTATTTGAAACTATTGAATAGGAGTAAGTTTGATATAAACTATATATATGATTTTAAATGTGTGATTGAAAGTGAAAGAAGGTAGTATAAAAAATAAAATAATTGTCAAATCAATCAATTGAGTGGTTAAAAATTGATTTTCTTTTTTTAGAATGTGTGGTTAAAAAGTAATATGTGCAATTATGAAAAATTAGTTTTAAAATAATATGTGGTTGTTAATGAACATTAAAAAAAAAAAAATTATTTTTGAATAATCAATTCTATATGAATAAATAAAGTAAGAAAACTAGATAATGAACAATTAACTGTTAAAAAAATGTAATTCATAACTTTTTTTTTTTTTTTGATATTTTGATTGTATATTGAATATACAATTTATGCATTAAAGTAAGAAATCTTATAGAGAGAAATGAAATTACAAATTATTCACAATTTGTGTATACAAGTTATTATTATTATTATTATTATTATTTTATTGTATTATTTTTATCGGGCATTGTATTTTTACAACTTATTCAATAAATATTATTTATTCCGTGCATCGCACGGGTGCGATTACTAGTATATATATATTTATATATATATATATATATATATATATATATATATATATATAATCAGGTGTTAAATAGTAAAATTAATATAATATTATAAAATAAATTCCAATCCACTTCAGCCCAGCCCAACATTATCAATCCATTTTCTCTTCGTGGAAATTACATGGAGGCCTACTTTTCAAGGTCACAATTCAAAAGTAAAGTTTGTTAGTCTTTTATACACTGATCAGGTCCTAATTAAAATTTTAAAATTATAAAAAGCTTACACCACCCATCCCTACTGAGCCCACCGAAATTAATCCCTTTCTGTTTTTATTTGGTCTTTCTCTCTCAGCAACCGAACTCATCATCCGACAATGAAAAACTCCTCCGACGATAGCACCCTACTCAATCGACGGCGCAAAGCCGTTTTACCCACATATTATTTATTGATCACACTTACTCATCTTCTTGGTCACAATTAGTTAATATTTTAATCATGATTACCTAATAATTGGTCATATCTATGATCTATAAAAATTTGTAACATATAAATTAATTAAAAATGTCACGCTTAATGATCACACACAGTCACGATAGGTCACAACAACCCATATAATTGGTCATGTTGACCACAAAACCTGATAGGACTTGGATCAACACGTCACAACTCCTCTCTCTTTAACACGTGACTTCCTGCACACTAGGGCAAATGATCAAGTACAAAGGGGACAATGGTGGCTTCTATTTGCACTCTGACGCTCAAGTCAAAACTTATTTTGAGCAAGTATAAATTGAATGTGGGAAATATAAATGTGCGTAAAAGAGAGAAAAATGAGTGATAGTAATATATTGAGTTAAAGTATTGAATTGCTAACCTCTTTCTTAGAGATAAGCATGTTCTATTTATAATCGGAACGATCTCCTCAGATCATGACACGTGTCCTACTTTATATGCGACATCACCCTAGCCATCTATGAGGTAAACCAAATGTTCGGTCATGATCATCACTACCTATTGTAGAGTTACGGCTGCCATCACATCTCCAACGAAGGCACTGTCCCATCAAATTGCAACTTGCAGAAATGTCAAATCCCACTGACACAATTGGTCAGCCTTGTCCCTGGCCTTAGGCACGTACCTCGGATGACACTACTTCGGAACGAGTAGTTCGGTCATAGGGGGTTCAGCCCATGTACCGCCTCAGCCATGCCCATGCGATAACTTGCAAGTCTATAGGCCTATGTAGTAACTGGTGGGTCTCATGTGGGCTCCCATGAGTGACGTGTCATGTTTAATTTAGGCGTGGTCGTAACATGTCACGTTTGTGACTAGAAGGTTCGCACAAAGTTAGGTTGCCTCAAATCAAATGATCACATTCCATACTCGTCACATGTTGCACAAAGTTACAATTAGTCAATACTTTGATCACAATTACCCAATAAACTTGTCTTAATCACTCATAATTGATCTCAACGGTCACATCCCGTACTTGTCACGAATTGCTCAAAGTCACAATTAGTCAATATTTTGATTACCAAATAGTTGATCACATTTATAACCGGTAAAGATTTGTAATATATAAATTAATTAAACGGGTCACATTTCGTACTAGTCATGTGGCACACGAAATTTCCCTAAATTTTTTTTCATTTAAAGTATCACACATGTTGCTTTTTATAAAATTAGGCCGTGCTGTTTCCCTATAAGTATTGATACATGTATCGATACTGGTTGAAAAAGGACAAATATCTGTAAAGCTGTAAAGTTAGTCTTATTTTTAATATGAACTTTTAGCCATATAATCATAATCCATTCGTATAATAGTATACTTTGTATTATAAAAAATAAGGAGTAGAAGTATATAAAAAATAAACAATGCCTGTTATTTTAGACAAAATCTGCAATTAAGCTACTCTTGCTCTCAAGATTGTAATTACATCTATAAGTGGTAAATGTTTAGTTTAAAACTTTGAACATATTAAATTTTTATACTCTATATCTTTAAAGACTTAGATATTTAAATAAGAAATATAAGTATATCTTGAAACTTGTAAGTATCACTTATATATTTTATAATAAGTAGATTTAGAAATAAATCATCCATTAGAACTCAATTAAAAGCAGAAAGCTTTAGCGGGAAGAGATAGGTCAATTCATTCTTCGACGCACTCCCGCCTCGTGTTTTTGATAGAGTCTTGTGCCATACTTCGAGAATGAGACGATTCGGAGGAACTCTAAGTCATGCATGTATCGATACATGACAGTTATCTAGTTACCTTTAAAAATTAAAATTTAAAATCTAGTTCATTAGATAACGTTGTATACAAGTATCGATACATAAAATATAACTTTTATAGAACATGCATAATTTACATATCTATTTTATTCTAAGGCCATTTACGAGGCTTTCATATTCTTCAAAATAAAACCTCGTACTCTAATTGCTTACATATTAGTAAAATTAAAAACATCCGTGTGAACTAACTCAAAAGTATTTATATCATAATACTCTACTTTCATTTTTGTGTACTCGTAGCGGTACAGGGTGGGATGGTTTGGAGGATAACTCCAAATTTCTGTCTCCATTATATACATATGAGTCAACCCGTCTTTCGAGGCTTTCCACCTGCGAGTAGTGGATTTAAAAGAAGCACAATCAGGCATCTGTAATAAATCATGAAAAATCTGAATACAACGGTATTCAGCAAGTAACAAAAATTTCATTTTAAAACATGAGTTTCGAGAGGGCCCAAATTACAAAACATATGCTATCCCGTGAGCCCAATAATTCAAGCAGGATTTACAATCTTGATACCAATATCATATATTTCAAGTAGGAAAGAGTTTCCTTTAGTTCAAGTATAACAAGTTAAGCGCCATAAGGCGTAATATCAAGCGGGATAACATAACGAATGTAATAATACAAGAAAATATTTCGACAAACCAAGAACAAAATGAAACATCAATAAATTTTACATGAAGTAGTATTTAAGACTATTGCAGTGCTACTTGCCTTGTTTAGAACCTGAAAATAAAGAAGGAAGCAAAAAATCAAACTTCTATTATACTAAAATTTAATAAAAGTATCGATACATATTTAGATCCTGATTCTTCATGTATCGATACTTGATGAACTATTTTTGCAGTTTAAGTTCTGATATCAACAGAAGTCTTTCATTGTTGGTTCAGAATCTTGCAAAACCATGGTTCTAGCAAGATTTCCATAAAGCATAAAGCAACTCAAAGTCTACCTTTTGAAATTTAGAATTCGGAGACAAGGAGAAAACCAAATTCACTCACACTTTCTCACGATTTTTAAGCTTTCAATTGTGAAATTTCAATTGAAGAACCACCTACTTATACACGGAATATGGATCAGATTTTAGATTAGGATTTGATAAAATATTATGCTTAGGCAATCATAACCCTAAGCTTAGGTTTGAGGATTCACCAAAGCTACAACATGTGCTGTTTATGTGCATGTAAATGACAGTTCATGTGTGACAACTGACGCCATTCTGTTAATCCAACAAATTAACACATAGCCATGCGTAAACCTTACCCGGGTTTCTGCAAGTTTCGATACATGAAACTCGTGTATCGATAAATAGATAAAATATTTTAATTCTTGTATTCAGATCTACATGTATCAATCACGGTTATAAATTTAGTCATAAATTGCACGAAGTCATAGTTAGTCAATATTTTGATCACAATTACTTAATAATTGGTCACAATCACCTTATAATTAATCACAGTCAGCCACTTATTGGTCACCCACACACAACCAACTGTCCACCCCTTCCCAACCTAAATCATTTCCTCCTCCACCACCACAGTCGTTGCCACCCATTGCCACTCGCCACCTTCGTTATGTTATCTTCTAGCAATCTTTAAAAATCACGATACACCTGCCTTCTGTTCTCTCCCCTTCTAGAAATGGAGCCCCACCCCCCCAAACTCTTAACCCTACCACCATCATCATCACTACCACTTGGAAACCACCACCTTTGATGCACCACCATCACAACTACTACCCACAACCATCGCAGTGCACCGTCACCACATCACACCAAATACCAATCAGTAATTTATCAATCAGAAAATCATTTGAATGCCCTCAAACTATTTCAATTCAAAAACCAAAGAATCATCTGTAGAGAGCAATATGAGTAAAGAAAATTAATGGTTTTGGATTTGACTTGAATGGTGATGTTTGCATTTTATCATAGATGGATAAATCTTCCAAGTGTTTAACCAACATCGTAGGGTCAAATCTAAGTAGCACAACTGCAAGAGCCAGTAGTCTGCCTTCCCTGAGTGACAACGACATCTATGAATGCCTTGTGCATTGACGATGCGACACTATAGCCTCGCTGAACAGTGGCTCTTGACGATGCTGAGGGACGGTGACCTCCGGTATGTATGCATGGAGAGAATAGGGATGATAAAGTATTAGGGCTTGAAGTTAGAATGTGTGAGGAGAGAATTAATGTATTTTTGTAACATTATTATTATTATCTATTATTACAAACTATCACCTCATTTTTGTACAAAAAACTTTAAATTCTCATCATTTTTAAAATTGGAAGTTAAAAAACATGTCAATGTGTAATTTTATCTCAACACATCAATGCTATTAGGGATGGCAATGGAGAGGATTAGGGGTGAGGGTACGAGAAGAACTCCAAACCCATACCCGCCACATGACCCATTAAATCATAATGTAGCGGGGAAAGAGAAGAACCCCAAACCCACCCGCCCACGCCCAACCAACAGACTACATACATCCACCCCCACCTCAAAATTAATTTCATTTACCCCTCAAAGAAATTCCCAAAAACAAGATTGAATTGCCGATGGCGGTGACAGTGCTAGTGTAGATGGTGGTGACAGTGCCAGTGTAGATGGTGGTGGTGAATCTAATGCGGTGATAGTTATGGTGTAGAGGAGGAGACGATGGTGGTGGTACAGTGACAGTGGCGCACATTTTCATATTTTCCAGATCTGGCATTGATGTATACTAGCTAGAGACTGTTTGAGACAGTATTTCTCTTCCACATTCAATTCTTTGGTTGTTGTGTATGTGTGCTCATTCTTGATTTCTCCTTGTTGGGTTTTTGACAGAATTTATGTTAAATATTGTATACTTTGTTTCTTGCACATCTTGTCGATCTTGTGGGGTATTTCTTTTCTTGATTTGCAATTTTTCTTAATTGTTTGAAGTGAAATGCTAAATCCACTTGATTTTACACTCCAGTTCCAAAAGTCTGTGGCTACAACTTGCACTTTTACTCCTCCTCTCTTGTCCTCATCTAAGCCTAATCTTCAAGAAAGTTCATATATGGGATTTTCATGACCAGTCTTCAGGTCACATGTTTAACTCTTTTGGTCACATGTTCATTTTCAGGTCTCAGGTCGCACATATTCTTAATTCCTCAGGTCACACACGTTCAATTCCTCAGGTCACACATTCAAATCTTTAGGTCATGTGTTCATTTTCTCAAGTTATATGCAATAATTTGTAGGTCACATGTAATGTTGTTCGTCGGAGACTGTGAGTTAAGTCACGGCTGCGACGATTGTGCATCAATGATTTTGTGGTGGTGGAGCATAGGAGACCATGATTATTATGATGCTGGTGATTGTAGTGGTGGTGGTTCTTCGGAGATGGCAGTGACACGTCGAAGTCTTGGTGCTGGTGCCTGGTGGAGTGTCGGTCCAACTTGGATGCAGGGGTTGGGTAATGGGGTTGGTGGTTGAGCTGGATTTAGTGAATTTCGTTTTCAAAATATATAATAATTGTAATTAACACCTAATTAGTGAATAAATGAAAGTTATTTTCTATTTATGAATTATTAATCTATAAGTAGGGGTGGACATTAACCCATCCAACTTGCTCAAACCGTTCAACCCAACCCAACCAAATCGGTTTGAGTCGATTTTGAAGAAAATCGGGCTGAGTTCGGGTTCTACAAAAAAAATTGGGTTAATTGCACCATATACTACATTTTTAGGACTAAATGCAAAATTACTACTCAAGAAAGAAAAATTGAAATATACGGTACTCTTCTTCCTCCCAAAGGCATTGTCTTCTTCCTGACTCCAAAGCGGCACATCACCGCTGCCGCCACCTCCTACCACCACCATAACCCCGACCATGACCATGACCATGACCAACACCACCTCCAATGCACCACCACCACAACATCGACCGGACCACCACAGCAACCAAAGCAACCACAACCATATTTGTATTCTTCTCTTGCGTTGTCGAATTGTTGCTGGGTTTTCTTCTTCCTCTTCTCCATGATGTGCAGCGACAGGAGGCAGTGGATCTTGACTCTTCCTCGCACTAATTTTTTTCCTCCGCGACATCGGTGGACGAAGCAAATCTATGTGCATTGAGTGTGCGGTGGTGGTGCTGGTTATTTGAAGGTGGTGCGGTGGACGTGAGGCAGTGGTTGTTGCAGTGCAAGGTTGTTGATGTTTGGTGGTGGGGCGGGTGATTTGAAGATTCTGCAGGGATGTGAGGTAGTGGTGGTGTGGTGTTGTTGGTGTGTGGTGGTGGTGATGTTGCAGTTTCTATGAATCTATAGTGGTGGAGTGTGGTCGTGGTGTGGTGGCGGTGGTTCAGTGTTTGATGGCGGGTGGTGATGGGGGTTCGATGGAGGGTGGTGGTCAATGGTTATGTCTTTGAGACAAAGTATTATAAAAAAAGTGTAAAGTTTCAAACTGTGATACTGCAATTTCGTCCAAAGTATCATAAACATTTGATGAAGTTTCAGGTTATAATACAAAAAATTTGAAGTATCATATTTTGATAGTTCAAAAAAAAATGAAGTATTTTTCAATGATTATTTCAAATGAAGTAAATTTCAATTATGATACCAAAAGTTGAGTATTTTTGCAAATGCCCAAAAAAAAAATTGGTCGGGCTGTGGGTTGAGTGAAAAACCCGACCCGACCCACCCAATAAAATTTTTAAAAATATAGGATTATTTAAATTTCAAGAATCTCAAGCTCATTTTTAATTTGAATGAAATTCAAATATGATTTGAACATATTTTAGTTTTATTAGCAAGTATTTAATTTATTATATTTGAGCTTATATTGTATTGTACATAATTAATTTGATTTAATAGTTGATTTATGTATTTAATTTTTTAATTTTCAAGATTTTTTGTTAATTGGACCAAAGTCCGAACCACCAAACCTGATCGAAACTTGATCGAGTTGGGTTGGGTTGGATTTGAAGTCATGCTCGAGTTGGGTTGGATTGGTTTTTTATCAACCCGATCATATTGAGTTCAGTTTGAATTGGACAAAAAATCGACCCAACCCAAGACATGTCCACCCCTATCTATAAGACTGATTTATGCATCTTTCCCTTTTTTTTCTTGAGGAATTTAGCTCCAGTACCAAATTAAACATTGAAAATTGAATTATACACAACACTTTAATAAATATGAAATTATACCAGTATCATTAAAAAAACTGGATATATAGAATTATAACTAAAAAATCCACATTTATACTAAAAGATAACAACTTTCAGAAATTTTCGCCCCACCAAAATCAAATGGTCCATGAAATTATTCAAAACATTAATTGAGTTTATCTCTGCAACAAATTCTCTCAGATAACTATATCCTACACCTCGCCGATCGGAAGCACTACATCATGGTATCGATTTTGTGGACATAGTTTTACACCGTAGACATCACCACAACCCAGCTTTCCACGGTTATCATAGAAGATTTATACATATTCAGGGACACACCTCACCGACCGACATCAACCCTATCCGAGTTTGAGTATCAATCTGAACATGAGAGATTTTTATCGACAGAAGACACCCCAAATACAATGTCAAACCGTAAGTGAAGATTTTTATCAATTCAAATAAAAATCCATTCTAATCGTAAATGAAGATCAATTCAAATTCAAGTTATTTTTCTGGTGGGGAGTTTTAGCAGTCAAGTTCCTTCTTGTTTTGTGTTGGAACTGCTTTGCAACATAAGAAAAATAAATTTTTAGCTTCATTGATTTTCATATGTGATTACAATTTCAGGTCATAGTTGATATGGGAGAGCCTATTCTGATGGCACTTGATGTTCCTACTAAATTACCTACAAATAAAGATCAATCAGTTGTTAGGTCAAAACTAGATGTAGATTGAATTACCTGGAATGTTACATGTGTTAGCATGGGAATTAAAAATCCGCACCGTGTCAATTTCGTATAAAAGTTAGCCAGGTATTTATCTCTAGAAGACTCTTCTTGGGTTCAACTTTTCTCTAAAGTTCTTCCGTGAATGTGATATAGATAAATATGCACTCTCTTTTGGTTTGTTATGCAAAAGGATTTGCAAGTTCATGAATTAAATTTAGCATAAACTGGACTGAAATTTGAACATCATGTTATGTTCCCTACTCGAACAAACACAAGTACAAGTTTAAATTTAGCAGAAATTGGACTGAAATTTGAACATCATGTGTGTTCCTTGCCCGAACAAACACAGGTACAAATTTAAATTTCTTAAATTTTAGCAAACTACATCTGCTATTGTAATGTGTCAGATCTGCCCCTCAAAGACACTCATGATTGCTTGCAATTGCACATGAATGACCACTTGCAACATGAGTAATTTGTGTTTCATAGAAATTAATATATGGTCACCAATTAATGATGCAGGATCTATTATAAACCATGACTCAAGTATTTTAATCTTCGAATCCTTAATATGTGAAACATAGAGAATAAGCAATTACACAACATTGTTACACCAAATGAAAGTTTCGATTCTTCAAAAAAAAATTGAAAGTTTCGATAAACTAACACTAATTCAAATATAATTTGACATGAATCAGGATAACAGCCATTTGATGCTGTTGAATCTCAAAATCCGATGGTAGAGAAAGCTCAGGACACTGCTAAGAGTAAGAAATCTGTAACACTAAATGGTACTTTGAGGTTGCTTCCACCATTTGTCTCAATTTTGTGGAATCAACGAATACCTGATAGAATATTTGGCACTGATGGCTGGTTGCATTCTCTGGTGTTTTGGATTCCGATATGGATGATGCTTTTACTATTTGGGGTTCCAGTTTTTATACCCTTTCCCACACATGTATAAGATCGAACAAAGAAGTTTGGTTGCATTTATAGTGTTTGATCAATCAACTTTTTCCCAAGTTATAAGTCACGTTATAGCTGATATGTAATTGGAACTTAAATGTTTTGCATAGGATCTTTGATGAATTTGATACGTTGGGAAATGATATTATGTAATGAATTGAGTTTTCTAGTCAAAAGAGAAAAATTTCCCCATGAGAGTTAATCCGAGCATGGGGAAAAAAAAAAGAAGCCCTTCAATTACTTGTAGCCTCCATCCCCTATAGTAAGTACAGGTAAGAGAAAAAGAACAAAAAAATCTTGAACAATATCTTGGGGACAATTCCAAATTCCATGCTAATGCTCTCCTTAAAACAATATTTGTGCCTCGCCTAATGAGTGCCCAGGGAACCAAATTTGACCCATGAGGATACAATGAAGCACATAGAGATGTTTGTTGGTCTTTTAGTTAACGACGACAAAAAAGTTATATATGTGAATATAAACATTATAGATTCTTTGTAATTCGAAACTATGTTACGTAAAACACAAAGTACATTTGAAATACGAAAGCAAAAGTTCAAATAAGAAGAACAACAAAGGAAGAATAAAAATACATCTTCAACTTAGATCAAATAATCAAACTCCTTTCGAAAAATAAACATGCACTACATTGCGTGTTCCAGTTTCTACCACGGTATCACAACCGAGGTCACCAATTAAACAGCAAGGTTTCTAGCTAGTCGTGGCTTCGCCGCAGGTTGCTGGCAACTTTGTGGGTCACTTTGATTCTTGCAACTTTAATCCCGCCACTTCTGATCCTCATTCTAATTCCAATCCGCAACTCATGCAAACTACTTATCAATAAGATGAGTTGTAAATGGTTTCCTGGAAATCAGCAGCAGGTTGCATAATGCAGATGGCTCACCTTGGCTGGATATTAGTATTTCATGGCTGTTGAGTAAAAGTGAAACGACGTTATGAAACTGATTAGGAACATCAATGAAATTTTGGAAATCTGATAGGTTCCTATCATCGTGGCACATGAATAATTATTTGTTGAAGATTATGTTATAAATAATTAGAGACTATGTTTTAAATTTTCGGTTACAGATTGCTTATCCTAATGTCATTCGTTAATTATAGGTGATACCACTATTATCTCTCCAATTTTGTATCTAACGCACTTTTGCAATTTTTTTACTTTCTTATTCTATTTTTCATTTTTCCAAAAATGAAGTTGCATTTAAACAAAATTAGTTACAATGTGAGTATCACTCTAAAATCTCCTTTTTCCCATTCCAGACCCTAAATGCGATGCGCCAAATGGTCTATAATTCCATTCTGGGCCTTCTTCAAGCCCAACTCGTTAAATAAACACACGTAAGTACCGCCCTCTCTGCGATTTATATCGAGAGGGAAGCATTTATCATTTTCAAAGTTTCTCTCTCTAAAACTCTCTGCTTCAATTTGAAGCTGTCTTTGTAATTCCAATTTTCACCTTTTCCTTTCTGTCTCTATATATACCAACACACTCTCTCTCTCTCTCTCTATATAATATAAATAAGCAGGGTTTAGTCCGTAAAACTGCTCGTTAGGGTTTTGGATAACTGGTTTTTGCTGTGTTTAATACGGTTTGAGTGGTGATCTAGATGGCGGCAGAGAAGATACGAGATTTGAGTCAGCCGATTGACGTTTCCTTGCTTGATGCTACAGTAGCGGCTTTCTATGGCACCGGATCTAAAGAAGAGGTCTAAAGCATTTTTTAGTTTTTTGTTCTCTATATTATTGGCTGTTAATTTACATGCATTCAATTTTGTGCATTTTTTTTTCGGTTTACCAAGTTGTGAGGAAATGCGGAAGAACTAGATAAGTTTATTTCCTTTTCTTTTAATTACTGGAGTTTTTGAATGAGAATGAAGTCAATTGCTAGAGTTTATACTCTGTAGAATAAAGATTTCAGCAAATATTGGTATTATCGTCACTTTGTAACTGGCGTGCAGCTAATGAGTAGTCTGTGATAGTTCACATTAATTGATGGGTGCAAACTGGAACTTAGAAGCTGTTGGAAACCTTGAATAACTCAGCATGCCCATCGTTTGACTATGCTTTATTAAGGTTGAGCTATTTTTGTTTCCTCCGACACACTACATGTATATTTGTTCGTTAGTAAGAAATTATATAATTAAAGTTTAGGAGCAATTAAACTCGTAGAAGTGTGAGATCTCGTTGTTCCGCTGTTTTTGGTGTGTGGGACGTACAAAATGTATTCTTTTAGATCTACATCTTAATCTTACTGAAAGCCATACCTCAGGATGCAGTTTTGATTAGCTAAATTGAACTAGAACGTAAAAAGCAACTTTTACGTAACTTACTTTGAAAACAGTGTAGGTGATATAAAATGGAATGTGAAGTAGCTTTTGAAACCTTTTGGATTTGCTCCATGTGTGTGGTTTGAGTACACGTTTTAGAACATATTCATGAAGGGTTTGGCCTTTGCATAACTTTTGTGGGCCTTTTGCAAAACAACAATCACTACTAGCATATGTATGTAGCTGATAAATACATGAGACTATAGTAATCTTATAATTGGATCAGACTGATGTAAGTATAATTCATTAATAATTAAATAAATATAACCAGTGATCTCCAAAAAGGCATAATGTCGTTATTGATATTTTTGTTAGATAAATGTCATGAAATTATAACGATTTAAGCTCAAGTTATCAACATACCTTTGGGTTCCATCGAATAGTTATCACAACCTGAAAAGGCTTAGTCAGGTAATGATGCATTTTATATTTTTGAGGCAGGGCGTAAGCTTTGAGGTGTAGGTCTTAATAGAAGCCAATAAAATATTTAAATGCTATAAAAAAATAAAAAAAATTTCTCATAGTAAATCATATTACCATCTTTGAAAGTCTATAATACACTAACAAATCTAGAAGTCTAACTTGCAATCAAATAAAAAATATATTAAGCCCCTGATTTATGTTGACTTTAAATAGTTTATTTGAAGAAATAGTTTTTTAAAATTGTGTTTTTAGGGGAATGTGTGGTTAAAAAGTAGGGATTTTTTTTTTGAGTTTATATGTTATATTAGTTTATTGATACTGTGTTGTTGAAAAGAAAAGAGAAAAAATGTGTTTTGTTTATAATGAGGGCCAAACAGGGGCTAATTATGACATTATGTATCAGATAATAGTTCTAATGTTAATATTCAAGAAATATAATCTTTTAGGGGAACAATCAACATCAACCTTTTAACCACTTTTGGTTTCTTCTTTTTCTTTGTCTTTATCCTCCACTAGCTATGTTGTGTCTACTTCCCTTTCAGCTGAAACTTTACATAGAAAAATTCTAGATTTAAAGAAATAACCCAAAAAGCTAAGGCCAAAGTAAAGTGTCCACAGCTGCAAGTAAAATGGGAAAAACATTATCGGGCATTATCCTCAACAAGGTGCCTCAGCAAGGTGCCTCAAGGTGTAAGCTTTGAGGCCTTTAATGTGATAGGATTCCAAGTATATAAATTGAAATATAACTGGGGAGAATAAGAACCAAGGGAACAAATGTTTATTTGAAAGAAGAAAACGATTACAACTCTGATGATCTGGAAAGAAAACGAAATATGAACTCTAATACTCTCAACTCACTCAATTTTTGCATGCCCTCATGGATCCCCTCTCTAACCCTTTATATAAGCCTTCCTAACTGAATTATGTTTTGCTCTCTTCCTCTTAACCGATATTGTTATTGCTGCTTTCCGCCACTGAAGTATACGGCTTCTTGATCCTTCTAGAATATGTATGTATAATGGGAGGTCTATCATTACTCCCAGGGGGCCAAGACACCTTGTCCTCAAGGTGGAAGTTGGGAAAATTTTGTATGATGGATGCCACGGTTTCCCAAGAAGCTTCAGATTCTGGCAGATCCTTCCATTTTATCAAAGCCTCACGCCCTGAGTGGCGTACACCAAGAACTTGATCAGGTTCCACCATCCATTCCAAAGATGCACTTAGGTGAGGTGGTAGTTGCTGGCAAGTGTCAGCCGGACCCAGTGCTTTTTTTAGTTGAGAACATGAAATACAGGGTGGATAGAGGCATTAGGTGGGAGCTCCAGACAATAAGCGATAGTACCAATGCGTTTAATGATTCTGAAAGGGCCAAAAAATCGAGGGCCTAGTTTCTCATTAGGCTTTCTGGCCAAGGAGCGCAGGCGGTAGGGGCGGAGTTTAACATACACTAGATCATTTGCATTGAATTGGACGTCTTGACGATGTTTATCAGCAGCTACTTTCATGATCTCCTGGGGACGCAAAAGGTGGGTCATAGGTGCATCCAAAATAGCATCCCGAATTTAGAGATGGCAAAAAAATCCGATCCGCCCCATCGATCCGTCGATCCGATTCGAAAAAATCCCAATCCGTGGATCAACGGATCGAAATTTATGTGATCCGCCCCGATCCGAAAATTCACGGAGCGGATTTGGATCGGGGCTGATCCGATTCGCCCTGATTCGACATTTTTTTTTAATATAATTAGATTTTTATCATGTATAAAAATCTAATATGCAAAATTTTGTAGCAAACTTTAATTTTTGGGAATAACCTGCAATCTTTGTATTTAAAAAAAAAACACATTTTCATGTTCTTCATTTGAAGAAAGAATTCCAATAAGTGATGGTAAAAAAACTCGATCCGTTGAATCGGCCTCTATACGTCTCGTTTCAATAAAATAAAAAAAATTTAATAAAAAAATTTTTTTTCTAATTTTTTTAAAAGGATTTAATTTAAAATATATTTAAAAAAAGTTTAAAAATTAAAAAAATAATTTGGCGGATCGGTGGACCGATCCGCCCCGACCCGACCCGAAATTTGACGGATCGCGGGGCGGATCCTGATCGGATCAAAAAAATTCGGGGCGGGGCGGATCGGACCCCGATCCGCCCCGTTGCCAACACTAATCCCGATCCTGTAATTGCTGCTCTACCGCAGTGACATTGGTTGTTTGGGACCCATAACGAACAAGGGGAGGAGGATCCCGACCATATACTGCTCTTAAAGGTGTTGTCTTGGTCGAAGCATGAAATGTGGTGTTGTACCAATATTCTGCCCAAAGCAACCAGGTACAGCAGCTTTGTGGTTTATCATTTGTAAAGCACAACAAATAATTCTCAACACAATGATTCACCACCTCAGTCTGCCCATCTGTCTGTGGGTGATACGCCATACTTCTACGGAGATGTGTACCCTGCAGCCTAAAAATCTCTGACCAAAAATGACTGAGGAAAACCTTGTCTCGGTCGGAAACTATGGAACGCGGAATTCCATGGATTCTTACCACTTTTTAACAAATATGGCAGCTACACTGGATGCTGTAAAAGGGTGTTCAAGAGCCAAAAAATGACCATACTTGCTTAACCGATCCACTATCACCAAGATTGAATCAAACCCCTTTGATTTAGGTAATCCTTCAATAAAATCCATAGAAATGTCTTCCCATATCAGATGTGGAACAGGAAGAGGTTGAAGTAGGCCCGCAGGTGAGAGCGCAAGATTCTTATTCGTTTGATAGACTGGGCATTCTTCAACAAATTTTTTGACATCTCTTTTCATACCTGTCCAGTACAGATCACTACAGATCACTGGTTAAACACTTGTAGGTTCGAAGGAACCCAGAATGGCCGCCTACTGTACTGCTATGAAATTCATGAAGCAATGTTGGGATTAAAGGAGAGGATCGCGGAAGGACCAACCACCCTTTGTAAAGAAGATTTCCCTGGTCCAATGTATAATTGGAATGTGAGTCATAATCAAATTGAAGTTCCTTCTTCAGCTTAGGGAGTAGGGGATCAGAGTCCACTTGAACCACTACTGATTGTACATCCAGGATCGTTGGAAAAGTGAGAGAAGCCAGTGCAACCGGTGAAGTGATTCGAGATAAGGCATCTGCAGCTTTATTTTCCAGCCCCGCCCTATATTGAATTTCGAAATCATAACCTAATAGCTTTGACACCCAACGCTGGAATTCACCCTGAATTACTCGCTGCTCCAAGAGATATTTCAAGCTTCGTTGGTCGGTGCGGATGATAAACCGATGACCCAAGACATAATGCCTCCACTTCTGAATGGCTAGAACTATGGCCATTAATTCTCTTTCATGGACTGATTTGAAACGAGCCGTAGGTGAGAGCACTTGATTGAAATAAGAGATGGGGCGTTGATTCTGCATAAGGACTGCCCCCACACCATGCCCTGAAGCATTCGCCTCAATGACAAAGGGCCGAAAAAAATCAGGGAGTGCCAAAACTGGAACAGATACCATAACCATTTTAAGCTGTTGGAATGCTGTCTGTGCTTCAGGTGTCCAACCAAAGGCGTCCTTCAGTTGTTGAGTGAGGGACCAAGAAATTTCCCCATAACTTGCCACAAAGCGCCTATAGTAACCAGTCAGACCCAAAAATCCTCGAAGCTCACAGAGATTCCTAGGGGTAGGCCATTGCTTCATTACTTCAATTTTACTGGGGTCAGCCGCCACCCCTTTATTAGACACCAAATGACCAAGGTATTCGACCTGGGACTGAGCAAATAGACATTTCTTAGCATTGGCGAAAAGCTAATGAGATGCTAGTGTTCCGAACACCGTTTCTAAATGTTGCTCATGTGCTGAAAGGTCCTTACTGTAAACTAGAATATCGTCAAAAAAGACTAGCACGAACTTCCTCAAAAAAAAACCGAAACACTTGGTTCATCAAGGACTGAAATGTGGCTGGAGCATTTGTGAGGCCGAAGGGCATTACAAGGAACTCGTAGTGTCCTTCATGTGTTCGAAAAGCAGTTTTGTGGACATCCTCCTTACGCACCCTTATTTGATGGTACCCTGATTTTAAGTCCAATTTTGAAAACACCATAGCACCGTGGAGCTCATCCAGCAGTTCATCGATAACTGGGATTGGGAATTTGTCCGGTACCGTAACTTTGTTCAAAGCTCTATAATCAATACAAAAACGCCAGCTACCATCCTTCTTCTTGACTAGTAAAACCGGACTGGAAAAGGGGCTTATGCTGGGCTGGATAATTCCGGCCGTTAACATCTCTTTCACCAAGCGTTCGATTTCATTTTTCTGGAAATGAGGATACCTGTAAGGCCTCACGCTAACAGGCTCGACACCTTCTTTTAAGCAGATGGCATGGTCAGTGTCACGGCTTGGCGGTAATGTCTTTGGAGCTTCGAAAATATTTTTGTGCCGTTGCAATACGTGTTGTATAGTGGGGGATAGTTGGTCGTCATTCCACCACTCCTTTGTTGATGCAGATAGGTTGTCTAACTCCAACAACACACCCTGACTTTCACGTTGCAAAGTTTTCATCATGGTTTTGAGAGACGCACCTGCTTTGTTGAGCCGTGGATCCCCTTTCAGCGTCTTCACAATTTCGCCCATTCGAAACTTCATGGTAAGAAGTTTCCAATTAACCTCCATGTTACCTAAAGTGCCCAGCCACTGCATACCCAAAATAACAACTGTACTGCCCAATTCGAGGGGTAGGAAATCCCCAACTACAGTTATTCCTTGCATTTCGAGCACAACTCCTTTACATATCCCTTGTCCCTTTATCGACATACTCGCCCCCATGACGACCCCGTAACTTGTTGTGGCAGTCGTTGGAATGTCTAAATTTCGGATCAATTCCAAGGATAGGAAGTTATGAGTAGCCCTACAGTCTACCAAGACCATTACCTCCTTCGAACTCAATGTTCCAATCAATTTCATAGTTCTTGGGGTTGTTAAACCTACCACCGAGTTGAGTGATAGCTCCACATTTTCTGCCATCTCATATGGTCGACAATTGCCCAGTGAATCCATCTCTCCCACTTCACCCGCATCTTCTACTTGCATCAATAACACCTTGAGCTCTCGATTTTTTCACTGATGACCCAGCGTGTATTTTTCATCACATCGGAAGCATAGCCCCTTCTCTCTGCGGGATTGCCACTCAGCATCGGACATACGTTTGACGGAAAATTCTCTCCTTTGAATGGTAGGCTTCTCCCCTACTGTTACGGATCTGGTAGGAAAAGTGTCTGCCCCTTTTGAAGCCCATCTGTTTGGTGTGTTATTGATTTTACTGTGATTCGGTCCTGCTGATTGTTGGGCTTCTTTAATTACTTGATTTCGGTCTTCAATCCTTTGGGCTACCTCCATCAATTGGCCTGCCCTTTGGTTGATGGATACGGATCTCAGCCTGTATATTAGCCTTAAGCCCATTTATGAAAGTGCTCTCCATCACCTCCTCTGGTAACCTCGATAATGGAGTTGCTAATCGTTCAAAATTGCGTCGAAATTCTGCTACAGTTCCATCCTGGTAGATTTCCAAAAATTTCTCACATAAACTCCCTTCTTGGGTGGATCGAAAACAGAGCAAAAGCTGTTCCCGAAATTGTTCCCAAATTTGAAAGGGTTTTCTGGCCTCAGTCCATTGCAGCCATGAAAGGGCATCTCTGTCCAAGCTCACTGCCACTGCTCCTAACTTCTCCCGTTCTGTAAGACCATTGATCTCAAAATATCTCTCAGCACGGTAGAGCCAACCATCCGGATTTTCACCACTAAACATAGGCATCTCTAGTTTTCTTACCCGTCGCCAGTCCTGCCCTTCTTTGGTCGGGCAGTAAAAGTTGTTTCCCTGCCATTGCTTGCTTCGCAAGTGAATTTTGGCCACTTCCCATAGTTCTGTGTTTGTTTTATTTTCATTTGACCGCCTTTAGGATCCTCCAGCATACTTTTAGACCCCTGTTCTTCCAAATTTTTGTTCAGTATCGGTTTGGAAAGTGTTAGCGCTGCGATTGACTTTTGAGTAGCCTCCATTGCTTGCATCATTCTGGCCATATTCTGAGTTAACTGGTCCACCGACTGCTCGAGTCCTGGTAGGCGCTGCAATTCGATTTTCAACTCTTCCATTTCTTTTTCCACCGTGTCCACTCTGCTATCTGTTTTCTTTTGGGCCATCAAAATCTTCGTGCTCTAATACCACTTTGATAGGATTCCAAGTATATAAATTGAAATATAACTGGGGAGAATAAGAACCAAGGGAATAAATGTTTATTTGAAAGAAGAAAACGATTACAACTCTGATGATCTGGAAAGAAAACGAAATATGAACTCTGATACTCTCAACTCACTCAATTTTTGCATGCCCTCATGGATCCCCTCTCTAACCCATTATATAAGCCTTCCTAAATGAATTCTGTTTTGCTCTCTTCCTCTTAACCGATATTATTATTGCTACTTTCCGCCACTGAAGTATACGGCTTCTTGATCCTTCTAGAATATGTATGTATAATGGGAGGTCTATCATAATGAAAGCCTCATGTTAGGTTGTATTTGTCGCATAAGCATGGTTTAAAAAAAAGTTTCACTTCAGCGCCTTGACGCCTGCCTCAGGTTGAGGGCAGTACCCGTATTTTTTAAGGGCTGATTGAGGCTTACGCCTTATAGCATACACCTCATTCACTAAGAGGCATGAGCCTCACATATTCTTGGCCCTCCACTTTCTAAAACCCAAAATTCACATATTTTGCATGGCTGATTAAATTAATCAGATCTTTAAGATTTTAAAACTTAAATTTGTTATTTGATTTGCTACAAATAAAAGTAAACAATTCAAACTAATCATTAAAAAGAGAAAAAAAATTTATAGATACTTTGTCTAATTTGAGTTGCTATTTTTCTTTATTAATGCCTTAAGTAATTTGTTTTTTTAATAAAGATTTTTACATTTTGTTTATGTTATCGAATGTTTATTTTTATGTATTTCTATATTTTATTAATTTTTTTGGTTCACGACGACTACGAGGCTTACACCTCAAAGCACTTCAAGATTTATGCATCGCCTCACGAAGGAAAAATGCTTTAGTACCTGTTTCTGCCTTTTAAACTGTGGGCATAAGTCTCAAGTAGCTTTTCATAACAATAATAATCCGGTCACTTGGGTTTGTTTTTAAAAATTACCGAATTAGATTATCATAATTTAAACTTATAATTTCGATTTCCTCAAAATTTAATATTAGGCCATTTCAAATAATTCAAATAGTATACACAGGATAACAATTATCATATTTATTGGCTAGGTGTTACTTCCAAATTTCGAATTATGACACGCTCTTTGAGTGCTGCTGAAAGATATTACAACATATTAGACCTCTCAAATAGATTCATAGACAAACGTGGAAAAATTCAAATTTTTAGAGGTGAAACTTGGATCTTGGTTGCAAATTTAAATTTGTGTTTCAATACTATTGTTTACAGGATACTGGTTAAATTTGGTTGATTGTTAACTGCTCAGTGGGTCTGGCTGCTGGTGATTGATGTAGTATTTTCAAGTTCACATCACCGTGCTAATTTATAAATTTAAGAGGAAGGGACGTCTTAGATGGTTAGAGACCATGATTTTAATGTATCTAAACCCATTTGGGAGATCAATGTAATTCTGAAGGAATGTGTTAGAAGGATCCAAGTAGGCCAAAACTGCAAAAGGTTTAATTTCCTATAACCATCGAGGAGAGAGAGCTCATAGCTGTATCAAATGGCTAGTCTTGTCAGGGGTGCAAATGGACTTCTCGTGACTCTAATGATTGTGCTTACTTGAACTTATCCTTTTTGTAATATTCTCTGATCTTTAAGAACATTATTTTGGCTATTTATTTTGGTAAGGACTTTGATTTTGTTTAAAAAATGGAGTTGCTTTTACCACACGAAGCAATGTTGAAGTCTGTTAAGGAGGAGATTATGCCAGAAAGAAGGAACTCTTAGTCCTTAACATTTACTGTTAGATATCAAAATTATGCTAATATTTGAGCTTACTCTTTTTTGGTTTCTTTGGTCTTGCTTTTTACGACGCAGAGAACTGCAGCAGACCATATCTTGCGGGATCTGCAAAATAATCCAGATATGTGGCTTCAAGTGGTTCATATTCTATCAAATACACAAAACTTGAATACTAAATTTTTTGCTTTGCAGGTCAGTCTCAGTCATGATATTTATATAAATCAGTCTTTTGCATTTTGATGGTGGATTTGTCAACTCTCTTTGCCTGCTTGCCCTCGTTTTCATTTAGGGGAGGGTTAGTAAATTCTGGGTCTAACTTTCAACTCATATTACTTCCCTATAGTCTATATCCGCGAATGGTTCTATTGTTGTTTCACAATACCTTGTTGCTAAAAGCCTGCATATGACACAACTACTGAGCAAGTTGAAAACAGATTAATCTGTTTCAGCATCTGAAACACAAAGGCTGTTGAAGTAGGCATCCAAAATCTGTGTTTAGGAGACCTCTATCTTGTTGATCGATTCAAGTATATTATTGGATATTAATAATGATATATATTGTCCTAGCGAAGTTATGCTTTTGAGTTTTTCGATTGTTTTTGGGAATTGTATCTATTCATGGGTTTGATGTCATGTGCTTATATCTTTTTGGGGTTTGACATTGCTCTTTAATGGATGTGAACGTGATGTTCTAGTTCCTTTAACATTATTAGAGAAATGATGATAAGGACCACTTGCCGAATTTCCACGTACAGGTTCTAGAAGGCGTTGTCAAATATAGATGGAATGCTTTGCCTGTAGAACAAAGAGACGGCATGAAAAACTATATTTCCGAAGTTATAGTTAAGGTAATGTGATCACACCATTTTGAGGAAGATATTGACGGCATCTGCTTCCTGCAGCATCTCAGTTGAAGAGTGTGACTAACTTTCACTATTTCATTTGATGACCTTAGCTTTCAGGTGACGAGATCTCTTTCCGGAGGGAGAGGCTGTACGTCAACAAACTAAATATTATATTAGTTCAGGTTATACTATCTAATCCTTGAAATCATGCTCACCGACAGTAACTGCGGCTTTGCTTTCTACACATCTTCATGTTTTAAAAGAACCCTGCTTCGATTTTTCCTTATATGCCACCTTGCTTATGCTTTTGTTTCTTCACGAGTAGATCTTGAAGCATGAGTGGCCTGCCAGGTGGCAAAGGTTCATTCCCGACTTAGTTGCAGCAGCAAAAACGAGTGAAACTATTTGTGAGAATTGCATGGCTATATTGAAAGTAAATAGCAACCTCTTCTCTCTCCATAATTTTCTTGATTAAAGTTAATGTACTTGACTTGAGATGTTTCTCAGTTGTTAAGTGAAGAGGTCTTCGACTTCTCAAGGGGTGAAATGACTCAACAGAAGATTAAAGAGTTAAAACAATCATTAAACAGGTAATCATGTAGTATAGGGTTCTCTTAGGGCCACATTTTTGTATCAACAGTTGACATCTATGTTCCCTTTGATGGCTACAGCCTTGGAGCTGTCTAATAATGTGAATTTATTGTCTATTGACAGTGAGTTTCAGCTCATTCATGAACTATGCTTGTACGTATTGTCAGCATCTCAAAGAGCTGAGCTTATCAGGGCTACGCTGGCCACATTGCATGCTTTCCTTTCTTGGATTCCTTTGGGCTATATTTTTGAATCACCACTGGTCTGAACATTTTCCTCTCTTCTTTTTGATTGCTGATGGAATGGAATTATGATCTTTTTTATTCCTTGATGTCTTGAATTTTGGAGGTTATTGTTTCGTCTGTGCCTAATATTCGTAGTAACTTATTGTTCCCTTTCATTTTGATAGCTTGAGACACTCCTCAAATTCTTTCCCGTGCCTGCTTATCGCAACCTCACTCTTCAATGCCTGTCAGAGGTATATTTTGTCCTTGTTATCTGAATATATTCCGATTATCATGAGATTGACGATGCTTGTTGCGTTGATTGATGTTCACAGGTTGCTGCCCTAAGTTTTGGGGATTTTTACAACATGCAGTACATCAAGATGTATAATATATTCATGGTGCAATTGCAGGTAGTGAAGATGAATGCAATATTGAGCTAGCCATTTCCCGGAACAGTTTATTTATACTTTTTAGGTTTGATAAATTTGTTTTGGAGTTTGTCCGTCTAAGTTTTAATAACAATATTTGATGCCACATCCGTATGATCTTATGGATTGAATTTTTTTTTTTTTTTTTTTGGAGAATGTAGGGATAGATTCCTTTGCTGACTTCTGTATACACCTTGGACTTGTTTGCCTTGAGAATCTCCTTATAAATAAAAGGTCAAAGTAAAACATTAAGCCCTGTTTGGTGAAACTTAAAATCAAAATTTTAATCCAAGTCAACGTTAACAATTAATCTTAACCGCACATTTTAGATGACCCACAACTTTTCAACCACACATTCTATCAACTTCTATCAAAATCTACTAAAAATCTGATTATAATCCCCACCAAACAGGAGCTTAATTTTAAACTCACATTTTGTAGGATCCACTACCTACTTATCTACCACATTATAGTTTCAGCAACTCATAATGAAACCCAAACAAGCACACCTAGTATTAGCAGTTCTCAACTTAGTTATATTATTTAACAATGCATATTTGATATTACTTTGATGAAGTATATGCTGATTTATGATATATTTTTGTTGCATTTAAGACTATTCTCCCTCCCAGCACAAATTTCCCAGAGGCTTATATGAATGGGAATAGCGAGGAACAGGTGATTGTGTAATTTAATGAATTCAATTTAGTTTATCAGGGTTTATATTGTTTATAGAGAGTTACATACCATTTTTTTTGGGTCCAGGCATTTATTCAGAACTTGGCATTGTTTTTCACATCATTTTACAAGGTAATCATCCCCCTTGTGTGTCTCATCTTGAAGCTAGTGTATAGTTGTGAAGAATCCCAAAGATAGATTTTTTGACGTATTGGTTGAGAAAAAATAACGACGACGTCTGCATGATGGATGAAAAAGGCATATCATTATAACATATTAATTTAACAACCATAATGAACATGTAAAAGCCATTGGCAATGGTTGCAGAACACGTGGAGTAATTTATATAATTGGTTTTGTTGCTTTATAATATATGGCATTTGGACAAGGTTTTGCACATCTCATACTTTCGAACCAGTTGGCCTGACCCATGTAGAATACTCTTCATTCTGGAATCATATTTGATTCTGCAGTCTATTGCTGGAGTCTGGAGAGTTTGCTCATCTATGATAATAAACTTTTGTTTTTTTATATGCAAGTTTGTAGGAGCATTGCATTTCTTCTGAGGTCCACTCTCACACCGTTCATAAATTATATGCGGATTCATGTTTTTCTAGGCATCTGACTGAATCCACATTATCACTCAGTTAAACTAATATGTTCTTAAACAAATTTAATTATTGGTTATGGCCGTCTTTGCACCAGGATTTGGCTATAATTGTTTGCTGATGGACATCTTTTTACTGGTTGCAGGCTCATATACGGATATTGGAATCTACACCAGAGAACATAAATGCTCTGTTGAAGGGTCTTGAGTATCTCATTAATATATCGTATGTGGATGATAATGAAGTTTTTAAGGTAAAGTTTCTACCATCAATTCTGGAATTCTTACTCTTCAACAGATTCTTTCATATGATTCTTGATAGATATTGGTCTAACATGATATAGGTATGCTTGGACTATTGGAACTCATTAGTTTTAGAGCTGTTTGAAGCTCACCATAATCTGGACATTCCTGCATCAACTGTAAATATGATGGGACTGCAGGTATGATTAATTTTTATCCCTTTTTACCTTTTCTGATGTTTTTAATCTTAATCATTTCCTTGTCTTGTAAGCAAGACTGGACGGTTAAATAAAGTGTACAAGTTTGCAGCTTGCTAAAAAAACCAAGTATACGATGTTGTTTATTGTCCAATATTATTGGATTGGTCTGAGAGAAATGAAATAAGAGTTATTACAACTAGATTTCTAGCTAGATCTCGATCTCGGAGAAGAATTATAAAATTGCAATCCTCGCGTTTCTGATGTGTACCTAAGTTGAACTTCTTAGAAGGTGCTCTGCTGTTTAGGTGGTGACATTCTTGTAGCAGACCTGAATTAACTTTAAGTCGCATGTTGGGACTTTGTATACGCTTTTACTCGTATTTTACTTTGTTTACAATTTGTTGGTTTGGACAAAAACAATTGAAGGAGAGTCAGTCTTGTGTACTTCCATTTCTTTTTCTTTTTTATGGCATATTTAAATTGACATTTAGGATGTCTAACTTGATCTGTATATGTACACTTCATGAATGTTGGCATCAATATGAAGTCTGAATATGCATGATATATAACTATTTCAGTTGTTCTTTGTGTTCGTTGCTATCCTTATCCTTAACTATCTTACAGCTCACTTTTGTATTATATTCTTCTTTCCAATTTTGAAAACAAATTTTGTTACTTTGGAAAGTTCACTTACAAATGCCAGATTTTTTGTTTTGCTTAAGCAGATGCCTATGCTAGCTGGCATGGTGGATGGACCTGGTTCACAACTCTTGCAGAGACGGAAACTTTATGCTGATCCAATGTCAAAGTTGAGAATGCTGATGATTAGTCGTATGGCAAAGCCAGAAGAAGTCCTGATAGTTGAAGATGAAAATGGAAACATAGTTCGTGAAACTATGAAAGATAACGACGTCCTTGTGCAATATAAGGTCCTCATCTTTTTTAAAAGACTATACATTCTAACGTGTTTGTTGATATACCGGTTCAATCAATTGAAAACACATTATAATTTGTTCAAATTAATGCCTTCATTGGTTGCTTTTTAAGTGTAATGAGATAACATTAACATGTGGGTGAAGTAACTTTGACCCACTTGCCCTGACTGCTCAGCATGCACTTTGGCTTTCCATAGCATGACTTTGACTACAAGCGGAAGGGTTAATGGAAGGTTTATTTTATTTTACATGCTTGATGTTTGTTGGTGAAAAAGGATTACAATTTTTATCCACAATGGATAGTGGTAGGCAAGCAAGATCCTACAAATCATTACAAGCGTTTCCTGTGCAAATATTTTGTGCAACACAACACCTTCAATGCATTTCTCAAATTCTAATATGAGAGTTTCCTTGTGAATAATGATTGCCAAGCCTTTTTAATGTGGTTGTTGACGTGGAACATATTGCTCTTTTATTAGAAGAAATTTCACTATATGCTTTTCATTGGACAGAAATTAAGATACGCCTGTCACTAGGCAATTGCCATCTCATATTTAGGTTTGTTAGGAATCAGAATAGCCCAATTCTAATTTTTCTGGTTTTCCATTTTTATCAGTATCTTATTTTGCCTCTGCTTTCATGAAAACTGTATTTATTGTCGTATCAGCTGATTTTTCTCAGGATTTTTATACTCTTGTTTAATCTCATTTCACCTTTTTGGTGATCTACAATTTGTAGGTTATGAAAGAAACACTAATCTACTTGGCACATCTTGATCACGATGATACCGAAAAGCAGGTATCTTACTAGAACCCCCCCCCCCCACCCCCACCCCCCAAAAAAAAAAAAAAAAAGTGCGTGCTTGCGTGTCTGTCTATTTCTCATGCATTTCAGCTTAAATCTGTGTAAAAGTTGGTCACTAGATGTGCCAGTAGCTGTCAAATGCATTTAAAATTAGCTTGCCACTATATGCTTGTGTACTGAAAGATACTTAGGTGGTGTTCTGTTTGTATTTTATTTTGTATTTTCATTTTCGAAAATGTTTTATGTTTCCTATTTTTATTTTTGTTTTCAAATTTGTTGAAAACGCGTTTAGTTTGTCATTTCTGAAAATTGTTTTTGAAAATGAAAAGCTGAAAAACACATTCTGTTTGAAATTTTGTAGAATACTACTGATTTAAACTCAAATTTTCTTTCACAATACACTGAAAATATGGTTACCTGCAACACACTAATGTGAGTACTAAGAGTCTATATTAACACAGCTTGGTCAGGTTCAAAATTTGAGAAAGCTCTAGTTCTATTAAAATCCCGAAAATGCAAGTTTTTTCAAAATCAATAGAGTCCATTTATCAAAACATTTTTTGAAATATAACATCAAGAATTCCTGCTTAATTTTTTGTAATGTTGATATTGAATTTAATAAAACTTTATTTTAGGCTTAGTTCCAAGTTAGGATATATCTTTTTTTAAAAAAAAAAAAAAAAAACTTTATTTAGGTTTAGTTCAAAACTAGGATAATTCTAAAAAAAAAAAAAAAAAAATTATTTTAAGCTTAGTTCTAAGTTAGGATAATTCTTAAAAGAAAAAATAAAAAATCCCAAAACCATTTTTCCACGTTTTGAACATTTTCTGTTGAAATACACTTAAAACGCCCAAAAAGTGGTTTTGGACGCTTTGCGTTTTGTGTACAAATTTTTTTTATTTTTTACAAATTTTTTTTTTCGAAAATGATAAAGAGAACGCGTTTTTAGTGTTTTCGAAAATAAAAACAGAAAACAACCTCAAAACAGCAAAAAGAACAGGGCCTTACATTTTGGAGTCACATTTATACCAAGGGCAATCACCAGCCACGGGGTAGAATTTAACTTATTGTTACCTGTATATTGTCTATTGTCGAATATCAGATGTAGCAAGTTCTATGTTGCAATATGGAGCTTTTTCGATTACAATCTCTTCCTCTGATACTCCGTAGGGTACAAAATATAATTTGTATGTTCATGTGTCTTTGGGATAACATTTTATGCATGGGATGGAAAATCATTAAGCTTCTTAACAAGGCCTACTAGACAGAGGACATCTTTCGGACTTTCTATTGTGTTTACTTGGGTTTTCAACTGCTAGTTGTGTCGGCCACAGGTTGCTATGCTTCCTCTAAGAGGGGTGCATATGTGTGTGAGTTGTAGTTTGTCAAGCCACTAGTTTACCGGTGACCTTTCTTTAGACAAAAAATCTAGTGGTAGTTTTACTCATCATTAACTACTTCCTATATTCGTGAATGTGTGTTTCTCCATCTGTCCCATAAAGATATGCTTGTTTTTATTTTCACCCGGATTAAGAAAATATAATTAACATAGCTGAAAAAATAATATTTTTTTTACATTTTTACTAATATGTCCCTTGTAACGCCCCGAGTTCTAAATATCTGGAATGTCACTTCATCGTCTCACCGAGTTCTAAATATCCGGAATGTCACTTCATCCTCTCAAACTAACTTTCAAAATGATAATTGAGCGGAAAATACTGGAATTTTAATTCGCGTAATTTTATAAAATTGACTCAAATGGTCAACAATACAAATATGGCAATAGCTTGACAAAAATAAATAAGTTTGTAATTTCAAATAAAACATTTCGAGAGTCTCATTAATAGCCACCATCGTACTCCTCGCCGCCAATCCATCATCAGCAAAAAAATGTGTTTTTGAAAATCGTGAGTATTTCATAGAAATACTGAGTAGACTCACGCACAATAATAATTTGATATTATAAATTAAAATACATAATCATGATATTGAAGTCTCAGGTGTCTAGATGATCACCAGTAGTCTCGTGAACAAGTAAATAAATACAAGTTCAAGTTTCATGTATTTAAGCAAATTCTCGTAACATAGTCTCATGTTGAAAAAGCAAGTAATTCTCACGAACACAATTATGCATGCTAAACTTATAATCTAAATAATCATTGATGCGCATTTTTTAAAAGATATGTTTATAGATAAGAGTCTACCTTATTTCTCGAGTTTTGAGCAAACAGAATAAAACTAATTCTTTCGTTCCTCATCAAGTCCTATAAAATAAATTTAAATGATTAAAATCGTACTTTGGCATATTGGAATAATCAAGTCTGGAAAGATGAATTTGTGTCAAATAGGGTTTTTAAAAAGGCTTTAGGGATTAAATAGTGAAATTGTAAGAAATCAAGGGCTGCTATACATATATAATAAACCTGGGGACCGTTCTGAGTAATTAAATAAATTTTGGGACTGATTCAGAAATTTTCAAAAACTGCAGGGCTGAGATAAAAATGTTTTTAAAAATTGGAGGAACTGAAATAAACAATTTTAAAACTTAAAACATATTAGACATTTCATGGATTGAATTAAATGACTTTTGAAAAGTAGGGACTTAAGGGTTAAATTTTATAAAATCAAGATTAAACATTTCAATTCAATCTCTCATTTTCGGTCACACACAGCCTGGACAACAGGGAGATAGGCGATCGGCCCATTTTTTACTCGGGGCTTCCTAGCGCCAGACGCTGACGTTTGACCGGCGGTGGTGCCACCATCATGTGGAGTGACTGGGCAAGTAAAGGGTGGTGATTTGGGGTGGATTTGATGAGGAACCGAGACTTGCACTCGGTTTTGGATTGGTGATTTTTTCGGCACTAGTCCAGCAACGAAGAGAGACCAAGAGTTGAGGTAAGTGCTTGGACCTTGTTAAATCTTGGGTTTTTGGTTGTTTTGGGGTGTTGGATGATTGGAAGAGTTGGAATGGCAGTGGAGGGTTGGCGGTGGTGCCACGGTTTGGGGGTGATTATGAGATTCTTGAAGTTGGGCAGTACTGGTGGTCGGGTTATGGTGTCTGAAATTTGTTATCGCAGACTGTGGGTTCGATTGGTTGTATGGTTTCTGAGTTGGGCATTTTACAAGGGCTCGGTGATGTGGTCTGCAACTTGTGTTTTGGTTTGATGCCTTGAATGATTTTGAGATTCTTTTATTTTTGAATTGGTATGGTGGATTGAGGATTGAATTGGTTCGGTAGTGGTGTGTGCGTTGCTCAGTTTGGAGTGGCAAGGTTGATTGCAAATTGTGTATATTGCTTGTGTGCGTGGAGGTAGAGGGAAAGGGAGAAGCTTGCCAAGCTTACAGTGTGCTTGAGGGAAAAACGTGAAGAGGATGAAGACAAATTTATACACTGATGAAGTTGAAGAAACCTCAAACCTGTAACCGATCATTGATGTAGGGATGTTTTGGAGTTTTGAAATTGAACAAGGCTAGAGTTACATTTTGTATTTGGCTGAGAATTAATCTTTGGTATTGATTGAGGAATTTAATAATAATAATAATAATAATAATAATAATAATAAAAAAAAAAAAAATTTGAATATTGGATTAAAATAAAAATTTGGGTTTTAAAAATAAAATAATGATTTTGGACAAATTTAAAATCGCAAAGTGGACTGATGTTTAAATGAATTTAAATTTTTATCATAGTCTTACAATAATAATATGGGTAGACGAGAGCTCTAGTTTCGAAACTAATGATCGTAAAGATTGGAGAGTCGTAGCGAAAAGTTCAGTAAAACTAACTTTTAAATTTGAAAATTTCTCGATCGCTACATCCCTACATTAAATAATGATTTAAAAATGATTAGCTTATATTTGTTGATAACAAAATGAATAAGGGCATATTAAAAAATATTTTTATACTTTCAATATGGAAAGTGACCTACAATTTGGGAAAAAATGAAAAATGAATTCAAGCCTATCTTAATGGGATGGATTTGTAATTTTAAACTATTGATTTAATGGAAGGGTGCATATAATTTCCAAGGCAATCTACTTGTTGAATTTGTAAATTTCCATTCCAGGAGAAATTGTTGGGTAAAATGCTATCGGTGAACTTTTATAATGGACATTCCATATCAGCCAATTGCTATAACATTGTTAGCTATTAATTTTTCTCTCTCTGGGAATGTAAGAGCATGTTTGGTAAACGTAAAATTTTCAAAATTTTCCACAAATTCATTTCAACCACACATTTTTATGGAACCCATCACTTTTCACAATTTTGAATCACTTTTCAACCACACATTCTTCCAAAAACTAAAAATTCATCCAAAAACTCGTGAATCAAATAGGTTCTAATTTTATGATTAATATTCCTTCCAGTGGAGATTTATAGACTCCTACTCCCAGCGGTTATTGTGTTGAATGATGGTTATCTGTTAAGAATTAAAGGTCTTTATCTTTCTTGGATGCATGCTTTTACATGGGCACAATATTTACATTCAACTTTTGTCTATGGATACAGATGCTGACTAAATTAAGTAAACAACTAAATGGAGAGGATTGGACCTGGAACAACCTTAATACATTATGTTGGGCAATTGGATCTATATCCGGGTCGATGGTGGAGGAGCAGGTAGGCTTATGTGTGTTTCCTTTTCCTTTCCTTCCTTTTCCCATCATTTTTTTCAATGTTCTTTGCCGACTTCCCATGCTAATCTCATTTTAATCTGGGATTTCTTTCATTGTAATTTATCTTGCTTGCATAATCCCATGACATTACCATGCACAATATGTCAACTCATTGAGGCTCAATTTTGCTCAATTTTTAGTGTACTTCATTCTCTGTGTAAGAAGTTTTTTTTTGTAGCATGACCATTCAAATTAAGAGACTCTTGGGACTTTTTTAGTACGCATACATGATGCACTGTACATATATGAAGATCTCCTGTTTTTAAGATTTAGGTAACTTTTTACCTTTGGCAGGAAAACAGATTTCTGGTGATGGTGATTCGTGATCTTTTGAACCTCTGTGAAATCACAAAAGGAAAAGACAACAAGGCTGTCATTGCTAGTAACATAATGTGAGGTTTATGTATAAAGATTATATTGTTGGTTAGATTTGATAATATACCCACTGCTGTAATTGTCTTGCAAGAGGTTCTTTCATTCAATATAGCATTGTGGTGCCTATGGTGTAGTGGAGGTGACCATCAGGAGATGGTTGGATGTGTTTTTTTTTTTTTTTTGAATTTTAATTATTTTGAATTTTTGGGATATCCAGGTATGTGGTTGGGCAGTATCCCAGATTTCTGAGGGCCCACTGGAAGTTCCTGAAAACAGTAGTGAATAAGTTGTTTGAGTTTATGCACGAAACGCATCCTGGAGTTCAAGTAAATATTTACTCTCATCTTTTCTTAATATAATATATTTTGCAGACATCTTTAATTTCTTTGTTTGTCATGCAGTTCAGATGTGGTCTACGAAAATATGTTTACATCCTGTTTGGGAAACACCACCCCCCCCCCCCCCCCCAACTCTTTTTTTTTTTTTTTTTCTCTCTCTCTCTCTGTTATTGAATTCTATTTTCTTATTCGTAGGACATGGCCTGCGATACATTCTTGAAAATTGTACAGAAGTGCAAGCGTAAATTTGTTCTTGTACAGGTTAGATTGATTCTGATCTTTACATAAGACTGGTGCATTTTGCTCTATATGATATGATCAAGCAAATAGCATGTTGAAATAAAAAGGATAAGCATATTTGGGGAGTCATCCCTTAATTTCAGGTTGGGGAGAACGAACCATTTGTGTCAGAACTCTTAACAAGTCTTCCAGCAACTATTGCAGATCTCGAGCCTCATCAGATACACTCCTTTTATGAATCAGTAAGTCTCTTTTATTTGGCATAAATATGGTTGTGTGGGAAGCTTCGATTAACACTTTCTTGATTTAAGTTTATAGACAGCCAATTTTTTACACGTGCATTCTTAATTCCTTGCTCTCTTCCCTTTTAGGTCGGTCATATGATTCAAGCGGAGTCGGACCCCCATAAAAGGGATGAATATTTACAGAGATTGATGGCTCTTCCCAATCAGGCAAGATCCTTGCTAATCACTTGTTTATTCTCAGACCCTGTTTTAGCTATGTCTGCTTATGTCCTTCCTCCTTGGATGATGCATCGTAAATATAAACAATATTGTTGAGTGCAGAAATGGGCTGAAATTATTGGACAGGCACGCCAGAGAGTGGATTTCTTGAAAGATCAAGATGTTATCAGGGCAGTTCTAAATATATTGCAGGTAGTTTGCCTGAATAATATGCATTGGTTTAAATTTTTCTTAGTAAGAATTAGCTGGATGCATATTGCAGATATGTGGAATCTGGGATTTTCAGCATTCTTTTACTTTATAAGAAATATAGTTCGATGATGTATGAAAGCATTTTCCTTCTCATAATATGACTCGTAATCTGCTGTGCATGGACACACAAAAGGTGTTCTGTCATATACCTGTTGGTTCATGTTTGGGTCTTGTTAATCTTGGAATGTGAGGATGAGGTAAAATAGACGTGAATGAATTAATGTTTTAAATGCAATCCGTTGAACGGCTTGATCAAAAAGTTTAAGCTGTTAGATAATGTCAAATGTACATCATTTATAATATTGTCTTCAACAGTCAATACATCCCTTCAAGTGTAGGCAAGATTTATTTTTTTCTTATTAAATCCGGAGTGCTCAATCTTCTGTAAGTGGTGCGGGACTTGAATCCAAAGACCTTTCTGTGTCTTGGTATCATGTTGGACCACTTGATTCAAAAGCTGTTAGATAAGGCCAAATATATATCATTTCAATAAAATTCTGTTTCTTATCAAAAAAAAAAAAAAAAAAAAAAAAAAAAAAAAAAAAAAACAACACAATCTTTATACACCTTTATCATGTTGTCCAGTCTCCTTCCGTTTTTGTAATTGTGAATGTAATCTTATGTAGTTCTCTTGTTGCTTGGCAGACAAATACTAGTGCTGCCAGTTCTCTTGGAACTTATTTCTTGCCACAGATCTCTCTGATCTTTTTGGACATGCTCAACGTGTACAGGTATGCATAATTATTATGTTCTTACAACCACTGGAATTTTTTACACTTTTGTCTACTGAGTTTTTCCCTGTGATTTGCTTGATTTAATTTATTTGTCTCCAACAGAATGTACAGTGAGCTTATATCTACCAGCATTGCACAAGGAGGACCATTTGCGTCAAGAACATCCATTGTGAAACTTCTACGGTGAGTGTAAATTTTGGAGTCTGGTTACTGCAATACGAGTCATCTGACAATTATGTCAATTTTGAACAGCTCAGTTAAGAGGGAAACGCTAAAGCTCATTGAGACATTTCTAGACAAAGCTGAAGATCAACCTCATATTGGAAAGCAGTTTGTTCCTCCAATGATGGACTCTGTGCTAGGTGATTATGCTCGGAATTTGCCTGATGCAAGAGAGTCTGAAGTTCTCTCTCTTTTTGCTACAATAATTAACAAGTACGCTACATATATCTTTCTCGTGTGATTTTTCTTCATGCGTTATTATTTTTCGAACTTGGACAGTGTATAAGAGCTTAGGATGTTGGGCGCTGATGCTTACAGTTACATTTACTTTTGTTGAGGATGCTGTTTTCAGGTTTTGCAACTAATTTCCTTTTGATCTTGTTACTTGTCCAGATACAAGGGGACAATGATTGAGGATGTTCCTCGCATATTTGAAGCTGTTTTCCAGTGTACTTTGGAGGTTTGTGAATATTGTTGGTAAACATATTTATAAATAGCACCAAATCACTTCTTGACCCCACACATTTCTCAAAACCACTTTTCAACCATATATTTTACCCATGATTTAAAAAAAAGTTCCGCCTCAGGCTGAGGCACTAGAAAAATGCCTCAGTACCCGTATTACTTAAGGGCTGAATGAGGCTTACGCCTCAACTGATTGAGGCTTACGCCTCATTAATTAAGAGGCGTGCGCCTCACAAATGTTTAGTCCTTTATTTTTTAAAACAAAAAATTCACATAATATGCATATCAAATTTAATCACATCATTATATTAAAACCTAAATTTGTTATTTATTTTACTATAAATAAAAGTAAACAATTTAAATTAATCATAAAAAAGAAAAAAAGAAAAAATTTAAAGATACTTTATTTGATTTAAGTTGCTACTTATCTTTATTGATACTTAGCCCTTGTTTGGTCCCGGAATCATTTTACAACTCCCTTCAAAACTCATTTTCAACAACAAATTTTTATAGGATCCACCATTTTCACACTTTTCAACCTCTTTTTAACCACACATTCTCTCAAAGATCAATTTTTTTTTTCCAAAATATCCTACATTAAATGGAATCATAGTAATTTGTTATTTTAAAGATTTTTACATTTTGTTTATGTTATTGAATTTTCATGTTTATATATTTCAATGTTTTTACTACATTTGTTGGTTCACGATGAGGCTTACGCCTCAAAGCGCCTCAAGACTTACGATTCGCCTCATGAAAGAAAAACGCCTCAGTACCCGTTTCCGTTTTTTCAAACTATGATTTTACCTCAACATAACATTCCTTGAAAAAAAAAAAAAAAAACTTTTACCAAACAGAGGCATAGACATTTTATATCCCAGACTGGTGTTTGTGCTGATCCGTGTTTTTGTCTTCTTCTGAATTATTTCCCCTACTCACTAAACATGCTAGACATGTTTATGCACTATATCATTCTTTGTGTATCCAGTCTACATGACATGGCTGTACAAATATTTTGATTTATGATTGTTTTTCAGTCAAGGTTAAAAGTTCTAATTATTGCATTCTTTCCATCTATTGATTCAAACCCCAGGGAGCTGCCCTTAATTTCGTTTCCTTCCCCACTATGCGGTTTCTTTCTTTTCTTGTTCTTGTTCTTCCCTCCTCTTTTTTTTTTTTTTTTTTCAATGTAACTGGATTCAGTTTGGTTTTGTGTTTAAATCAGCAAGAAAAATAGGAAACTTATAGGAAGATATCATCATTGTAATCTTTAAAGCTAGTTTTCTTTTTTTTCCCACTATGCATAAACGCAGCTTTTTAAATTTTAAATTAAATTTTCTTAATTTGGTCTTACCTTACGGTTGTAACTCTAGAATTGATATGAAGCCCAGACTTAGGCTGCTGCCTTCTCTTTTTTTCGTTTTCAGAATCTTCTCTTTTTTGTTCATTCTTTTTCCAAGCTGTATTTCGGGGCTCTTTCTTTCTCTCTCTATCGCGTCATTTTTTTTCTTTGTCTTCTTTAAGTTGTTTGTTGCTTGTCACATGTTTACCTTGTATCAATTAGTATAGTTTTATTTAATTCTACTTGACTCGTTTGACTAGAGTGTTATAGTAAGACGTTGAATTTCTTATTTCACACATTAGCTTCAGGATATTGTTAAAAACGAAATACAATTGAACATGATATAATAAAAGTTTTAGATCCGTTTGGGAATAAGTTCGGACGTTTTAATTTATAAATAGATAGAAATGAGTGGTGGATAAGTTGATATTACTTGTGGGTTCATTATTGACCCGTGGATAAGTGGATATTGTTTATTTCACTGCAGATGATTACAAAGAATTTTGAAGATTATCCTGAGCACAGACTCAAGTTTTTTTCACTACTTCGTGCCATTGCTACACATTGTTTTCCTGCTCTGATCCAGTTGTCCTGTGAGGTTTGTGTCATTTTATAGTATATATGCAATAGATTGTCTGTTCAATTCTTCTTGAACTTGGGCTAAGTTTATTATAATTTAAAGTCCATTTGGTAAACCATTTATAAACAAGTTTATAAACACATTTTCGCAAAACTACTTTTCAATTACACACATTTTCCCAAACCACATATTTTACATCGAAAACGTCATATTCTTTGTTTATAACAACAACAACCACCCCCCACCCCCCCCCACCCCCCCCCCAAAAAAAAAAAAAAACTTTTAGCAAACAAAGGCTTAGTTGGAAACATGGTTTTATTTCTCATGCCTGTATATCATTTATTCTGGTATTCTATTGGGGTTTTATGTCAGCAATTAAAGCTTGTTATGGACTCCATCATTTGGGCTTTCCGGCACACTGAACGGAACATTGCTGAAACTGGACTTAACCTTCTATTGGAGATGCTGAAAAACTTTCAAGTGTGTTATAGATATTTTTCTTTTTCTCGCCTATACAACTCATTTCGAGCTGTTCCTTAGTAATTCTTTGGTTGCTTGACAGGCTTCCGAGTTCTGCAATCAGTTCTACAAAACCTATTTTTTGACAATAGAGCAAGAAATTTTTGCTGTTCTGACGGATACCTTCCATAAGCCCGGTTTTAAATTGCATGTACTGGAGCTGCAACACTTGTTCTGCCTGGTAACATTTCTACTAATTCAGTTTACCAATTTTTATCTTTTAATAGTTGTATGCATTTTTTTTCCCTTTTCCAAACGAGTCTGTCTTGATTGTGATGAAACAGGTCGAATCCGGTCTTTTGACCGAGCCTTTATGGGATGTCGCTGCAGTTCCTTACCCTTATCCAAACAATGCCATGTTTGTTCGTGAGTACACCATTAAACTTTTGAGCTCGTCTTTCCCCAACATGACAGCAGCTGAGGTACAAGAGAAAAATACGTGGAACTTTACTCTTCGGTGGTCAGTGGTGCCATTGCATTTACTAATTTTTTTATTTGCGGTCTCTTTGTAGGTGACCCAATTTGTAAATGAACTCTTTGAGTCGAGGGCTGACCTTTCCGCATTCAAGAACCGCATACGAGACTTTCTCGTTCAGTCGAAAGAATTTTCAGCTCAGGTTGATTGTCTTAGCTTCCACTACCCATCACGTTCCCTTCTGTCAAAATACTTCTGTTTTCTCGAGTTCTTTTTACCATGTGACTTGACTTTAGAAAAAAAAAAATAGAGAAGAAAAGCCTTGGTAACTTGTGGGTTCACTCTTTTATCTAGATGGTCCACTGCTTTTGGAATAACCCACATAGTATAAAGATCAAGTCTAAGTTTTTTAGTAGGGACGTTGCCAATGGCATGTTTGGTAAGGTGGATTAGATAAATACTTGACAATATTAATTAAATAAGAAAAAGAAGTTAAATTATTATCTATTCTAATATGCTATACTTCTAAAACTGCAAACCAATCATGCATTTATATGTCAATAGTGATTACTAAATCATGTACTCAAGGTGTTGAATATTGATATTTGTAGTCTAAATGTGTCACTGTCTTGATTTTTATCAATCCATTGTATAGGACAACAAAGATCTTTATGCTGAGGAAGCTGCTGCTCAGAGAGAAAGGGAGCGACAGAGGATGCTTTCAATCCCTGGACTCATTGCACCTAATGAGATTCAAGATGAGATGGTGGACTCATAAGTGCTGGCAAATCTTTCGCCCAAGACCACTTTTTTTGGATTTGTAACTTTTGAGAATTAGGTCTGGGCACCTGTGAATCCATAATCATACATTTCGACTTTCCATCTGTATTTGAGCTCTCCATGTTATCGTGTCTTCAGCAATTTGACATACTTTGATTGTGTGGTGATTGGTGGAGGTGTCCAGGCACGCGGTTTGGTTCTGAAGAAATCACGTGCTGGTTGGTTGTAGAGTAATCAGATTCTAGTGTAGGGTTACATCATATCATTGTTATGAATCCTTGATTCTGCTGTGACATTGTAATTGGGGACTAATTTTGGACTGTTAGAATGGTCTCCGACTCTCCGTAGGTGCCTATCAACTTCTGACTTCACATAATAGGTTCAATCTATCTAATGTATACAAAGTTGGCGGATTATGCAGACAGACTGTTTTTGTCTAGGCATTGGTAGTATAGTTTTTGTATTCTAGAATTTATTCTTTTAGCGATTACTTAAATTGTGGTTTGTGGCTACAACACGAGTTTTTTATGGTTGTGATTCGGCTGCATTTTTCTCCCTCGACTGGTGGTTTTGCTTAGGCTTTCTGGAGACTTGTTTTTAGAACTGCCAGGTGGCAGGTAGTGTTGTTTGGGTGGGGGTTCGTTTTGAGTCGAGATTTGATTTGATTTGATTTGGAAAGAATTGCACTTTTGACTGGCAGGACAGTTTTTATGAAAATAGACCGGCATGATTGAGGCCGTTTCTCATGATTTTTTTTGTGTTTTTGAGGTAAAATATAATCAAAAATTGGAGTGAAAATGTGTAGTTAAAAAGTGGTTTGGAAAATTGTATTGATGTGATGTGATGTGTCGAAATGTGTTGAAAAATAAGATTGTGTCATGTGTAAAATTAGTATACCAATCTGTATGAATAGCACGGTTGATATCAATTTCAGTGACTATTGTCAACATTTATCAAAGTCATTGAGCTGACAGAACGGGAAGAAATTAAAGGCTATGTTCTCTTTGCTGTTTTGAGTTTTCGATTTTTGAAATTATCGAAAATACGTCCACTTTGCCCATTTTCAGAAACGCGATTTTCAAAATACCAAAAAAAAATACAAAAGAAACTCAAAACGATTTTATTGCGTTTTGGATATTTTGTGTTAAAAAGTTCAAAACGCGCGTTTTTTTTTTTTTTTTGAATGTGAGGCACTTCCTTCACTTGAAGTTTTTATATAGATTAATGTTAATTTTTTTTTTTTTTTTGGTACTTTATTTTTTTTATTTTTACTTTTATTTTTGTAAAAGTGAGACACTGAATTCACTTGAAATTCTTATATTATTTTGCCATTATATATAGATCAATTTTAAGATTTTTTATTTTATTTATTATTATTATTTTGTAAAAGTAAGATACTTCTTTCATTTGAAGTTCTTATGTTATTTTGCTATATTAAAGATTTTTTTTTTTTTTGTAATTTTTTATTTTTTATTATTATTATTTTTTTTTATAAATGTGAGACAAGTCCTTCACTTGAAATTCTTATATTATTTTGTCATTATATATAGATTCATGTTAAGATTTTATTGGTATGAGGTTAAATTTTTGTAATGATGAATTTATTGACATAGAGAACTAACTGATTTATTAACATTAAAATTATTGTAATTCAACAAATTAATCATTTTTTACATATAAAATATCACAAAATAAGTATATCAAAAATTACAAAGTAAACGCATTTTTCAGTTTTCTGTTTTTGAAAATAGTTTTTCAAAATCACAAATAGAACATGTTTTCAGCAATCCCAAAATAAACAACCAAAATCCAAAATTCAAAATCGAAACACAAAGAGAACGACCCCTAAATACTTGAGGAAGAGGTCTACTTCAGACTTTGAGCAAAAATAAAGATTGATTATTATCAAAGGGGTAATGATATACCAATTTTGCTACACTCATAATGAGGGTCACAATGAGAATGACAATTTGTCTACGTAACGCAATCATCTTTATTTTCATAAATCACATCATTTTTTAAATCAATAATAATAAAACTTTCACATCACCGAATTGTGGAAGTTTGCTTAACAAATGCCAGCAACTTATTATGATATTCGAAAATAAAAACAAAAATTCAGTTTTGTTATTTTCAAGGGAGCAAACCAAGAAGGTTCAAAACTCCGTCTTATAAAGAGAGTGCGTTCAGTTCTGGGCTTAGTTCCTCCACCAACTGATTCTCTGGAAGTACATGGAGAGCTGGCCTCGATGTTGCTTTTGCTGCCTGCTTGTTAGAGAGTAAAAGAATTAATTTTTGTTGGTATGCAGTCTCTACTAATGGATAAGATAATAAAATAAAGAAAAGAATCAAGGAATCACCTTGGGGTCATTCTCATTTTGGCTCGAATGATTCGATATCTGTAGTTTCTCTTTGAACATCTTTGTCAGTTTTCTAAGACTAAATTGATGCAAATTCTGTTCAGTGGTGGTGCCTTTAGCTCTCTTCACCGCCTTCTCCTTAGTGGTGCCTTTGCCACTGTAGAGATTCTCTTTGTTATCTGAAACATCGGTCATTTTTCTATTTGTGGTCGGTGTCTTGATTGGAGTCTGCACCTTCTCCATGAAAATCAGAATTTTATTGCCACTGGCAAGGTTCTCCTTATCATCCGAAATATCAGGCATTTTCTTAAAAGTTTTTGGTGTCTTGCTCGGAGTTTTCTTGATTGGTATCTTCATTGGTGTAAAACCAGTAGATTGAACAACAGGTTCTGGATCTGATCTTGCAACGTTCAGTGAGATTTCTCCTGTCGGTTCACCCTGATATGATTGCGTTTCCTTGGTGGGATCAGCAGTTGGGATTGGAGTCGACAAAGACAAAGAAACTTCCTCTTGCTTGCTTTGCTCAGATTCAAGATTTTCAACTGAGTCGTACTTCTCTCCGATCTGTTTAGAGAAAGTCGATTGATCAGTAAAATCGAAATGAGCTTCTGTCTCATCATCACTTGATACTTCTCCAAGTGACTCTTCAGTAGCTACTGACACTTGATCGGCATCTTGCTCTCTTTGTTCACGTTCAAGAATTTCAATCGAGTCTGGCTCCTCCTCATTGTCAATCTGTTCTGGGAAAGTCGAATGGTCAATGAACTCGATATCAGCTTCCAAATCATCCCCTAATACTTTTCTTGGCGATTCTTCTAAGGTAGTTAGCCCTGATTCCACATCTTTCAGCATATCATCGTCCTGCGGTTCCTTCTGTGTCTCCTTTTTGACATCAACGTCTGGGGAAACTTCAGAATCCATATCTTCTGCATACTCGATTTCTTTCTCAGTCTCCATTGGACTATTGGCATCACAAGAAATTTCATCATCTGCAAGTCATCCAAGTGAACATATATAAGGCAATAAAAATTAAGCCCGTTTGGTCCTAGAATTTTTGAACAAATTTTCCCCAAAATTCATTTACAAACACACATTTTAATGGGATCAACACTTTCACACTTCTCAACATCTTTCCAACCACATATTCTTTCCAAAAATCCAAATTTCCTCCAAAATTACTGGCTCTATTTCATAAAGAATTAACCTGATACCAGGACATGGATCATAATGTAATGAAAAAAATATTAGATAAGCAAAGCACACAATAAGCATGGTAGGATGGATACCTTTATTTCCAATGACATCATCCACAGTATTATCGGCCTCCATATCCTTCGATTCGACACCATTGTCAAGTGCATTTTCAGCCTCAGAAATACCAATACTGTGAGAACCTACATTACAAATATGATATAACATTACTACTTGATGACACATAGGATTGTTAATTTATTCTGATTTTTTATACAGTTAAATTTTCAAGTATCATAAAATTAAAATTTAAATGAAATCAGAATATACAAGTATACCATCACTTTCTTGAATTTCACTGCTCGAGTCTAATTGATTTTCAATGTTTTCACCAGCAAGAATTTTTGATTCATCGAGTCTCTCCTCAAGTTCAGAGTTCTCTTTCTTTTCTTCTTCGAAAACAATATCCAAATGGTCCGTTTCCTCTGAATTATCCTCTGACATTGTGTTCGTACCAACACCTGCAATAATAGAAAATTAGTGATGAATTGGGAAAACAAAACTTGAGATTATAAAATGCATTTGATTCTTGAACAAGTTCAGAAAAATACCATTGATTTCCAGAACTTTATCAGAAGCATCTGATCCCTGTTTCATATTCATGTCCAAATTATCATCAGTAAACAATTCTTGCTTAAAAGTTTCCAGTTTTTCACCCTCGTTGGCCTTCAATGTCTCCTCACTTTTCCCAGCCAGCCTCACTGATCTGCGCGTGCTATACACTCTTTTCACCGCACTCTCTTCTTCTTTCTCCTTTCTCCGGCTAGTAGTCCCCGCACTCTCTTCTTCTTTCACCTTTCTCCGGCTAGTAGTCCCCAATGGAGCAGGGGTCGGAACTGTCTTCTTATCTTTTCCGGTTTCCTCCTCTTCAAATTGAGTCTCCACTTTCCTCCGAACCGTTGACACCTGAGCCCTCCTCCTTGTAGTCGCTGCCAATGCTGGAGTTTCAATTGTGACGCCCTTTCCACCATCATCCCCGGCAGCAACTGCCTTTCTTGTTGAACGCCTTGTAGCTGTCCTTGACGGCAAAGTTTTTGGCTCCTCTTTAACGACATTTCTCCGACATGTACTCCTGCCAACAGCTCGAAGACCACATGGGGAAATTGCTTCTGACTTCATCGGCGACTCAATCGATGATTGAGCGGTTTCTGATTCAATTGGTTTCAAGTATTCTTCAATCCCTTCGACCTATTATTCCATTAATTTACAGATTTATCAATCAAAAATCTATGCATATCACTACGACTTTTCAAAAACCACACTTCCTCCTGGCTTTCTATTGTAATAGATAATTTAATTATACAGTGCAAGAACAAATGAAAATAACAAATAATTATGACACACTCCCTTCAGGATTTCTATTGTAATAGTGTAGTTACACAATCAAATTTGAAAATCACTAGAACTGTAGCTATAGATCAATGAGTGCATTAATAAATAACAATAACCAATAATTTTGGACTCCGTTGAATAAATCTTACTTCGCCATAATTCATTGCTGTATCAAATGGGAGGTAGGAAGCACTGGATTCTTAGCAACTAACAATGCCAAGATCAATAAAGTGCAATTAAATAAAAACAGACAAACAAATATGACCCAAAAAAATCAAGAAATAAAGATTCAAAGATCGGAGAAAACTTACGATCTCAAGAGCATTGAGAGCATCTGCCATTGCGACATTAGTCATATTAGCCGGGATCTTGTTCTTCTTGCAGAGGTCTTGGAGTTCTCTCCTTGCAAGGCTGTGGAAATCCATTGCTTCAAGATTCAAACTAAAAAATCTTGCTAATTTGTGAAGATTTTCTCGTAGAGAAACTTTTATCGTTATGGTTTTTCTTTGAAGTGGAGAATGGAGCGGCTATGAAGGATGGAGGGGTATATATATGCGTGTGGCTTGTGGATAAACCCTTGAAAATTTGACCGTTGGAGGCGAAGATTTGAAATTTGAATACTGTTTACATTTCTTTCAAACAAATCAACGGCACAGATGATTATTTGAGAAATATGGTGTGGAATGTGGACCGTTGTTTACTGGGCAGGGTGGGAGGCTGACTGATGGTTTAATTTTTTACTGGGCTTGACTATTGGACTAATTATTTGGATAGGGTAAATGACACTGGACGTCTCTACCGTGATATGTATTGTGCAAAACATTTCAACGTTGTGATTTTTTACGCTAAACGTCTCAACTTTTACATTTTCTTGTTGGAGATATCACTTCTGTTACATTTAACCTTATTTCACCGTTAATTTGAAATTGAACAATAAACATTTAACACATGTAAGGGCATTTTCGTCAAAATCAAAAGCAGATCATTTATAGTTCATTTCCCGCGCTCAATTCTTAACTGCTAGTAAATATGATTTTAAGAATTAATTCATAATTACTTTACTTTAAAAAATAATGTAAAAACTTGCAAAAAGCCAACTACTAATTATGAGAATAACGACTACAAGATAGAATGGAAAGAATTGGAGGAATTGCAATGAATCTGGGCATTTCAGTCTCAATATGAATGGTGAACTTACGTAGAAGAAAGATGCAGAAGAGGGAAGGTTGCTTGAAATGAACCTGGTGCAAAACATCCCAACGTTTATAAAATTTTGGTGAAGAACATCCCAACTTTCAAAATGTTTTGCATAAACTATCTGGACCTCTAAAAAAAATTGGCGTATAACGCCCTTTCTTTTTCATTTCTCCAACCTGTTAAAGGCATATCAAGTATAGGCACTATACACAACAGCGAACAAGATACAACACAAAATTCGACTGCTCCATACAAAAAGTAGCAAATCATAGTACCAAAATACATCTGGAAACGAAGCTAAGCACGACATGTGCATTCAATAAAAAAAAAAAGGCAGAATTAGTAATTACAGATCATGAAATTTGCAAAATAAGCAAAAAATGCCCTAATTCTCTAGGACCTTCATGGAGTTCAACCATAAAAAATGTTGAATTAGGACCTGCATGCACATCACACTCTATCTTAAACTAGGTTTTCCACATCAAACTCAAACATCATCACAATAGCATACACCAAATTAATACTGACGAATGGCGAAATTCTGACAAACTCAAATCATGTTATTGAAACAATCGTTGAAATAACAATTTAATCCTAATGAATAATAGAATTTTTGAATGACAAACCCATCAAGTCTTGAACACACAAAAATCAACAGTACAATATTAAACTCACCGTAAATGGGTGGGTTATCTTATGAGTCTCTCAAAATCGGAGTAAACATCTTCAATGGATGATTATTTTGAACTATTTAACATCAATGAACTACAAAAAAATCGAAATATTACCACATAGCGATGGGCTGGCACAAAATCGAACTAAAAACGTGAAATACTACATCTACCCACTGTCATACTTTTCATTTTTGGCCGTCGGGTCGTGTAAACCGACGGCGACGATCGAGGACAGACGGAGATGGGCGTGGGTTTTTTGGATGACTACGGGTTGATGATGTGCAGAGAAAATAAATGAAGCGGGGTGGTCTGTTTGGGAAAATATAATGGGTTGCTTTTGACTGTGACGAAAATGCTCTTTCTTGTGTTAAATGTTTACTGTTCAATTTCAAATTAATGGTGAAATGGTGTTAAATGTAATAGAAAGGATGTCTCTAACAAGAAAATGTAAATGTTGGGATGTTTAGCGTCAAAAATCACAACGTTGGAATGTTTTGCACAATACATGTCAAAGATAGAGACGTTTTGTGCCAATTACCCATTTGGATATGCTATATTTACAAGCGCATGTTTGACTACGCTTGAAGAATTTACTTACTAATAATAATTAAGCTCCTTTTTGTTATTGATAAAAATTAGGATTTTAGTAGATTTTGATAAAAGTTGATTAAATGTGTGGTTGGAAAGTTATGGGCTCCATAAATTTTGTGGTTAAGATTAAATGTTGATTTTGAATTAGATTAAAATCTAAGTTTTCAGTGCTAGCAAACAACGGCTAAGTCAATACGTAAATTTTAATTGTCGATTATTTAAGAGATAACTTTTCTCTTTCCTAAAGAAAAGTTGTTCGCTAAAACTATGTACCGTAAGTGTATGGTTCGCATTCAAGTAGTAAATTGATGAGAGGTTGTCGTACCCACAATGATTGATCAATTTATAACTAAACTTGTTGATTTCATTTTAAGTGAAAAATCAAGTAACACAAAATGTTTGGTCTAATGTTAAATTTCTAACTAGATAACATGAGTAAAGACATAACAAATTAAAAATATAAAAACTAGTTAACTTCACTAGTAAAAGAATGACAATATAAACTTTGTAATTAAAAGGAGTTACTTAACATATAACATGGTGAATTTAATTTTCTTAACTACACTATTTTTTATTTTAAAAATCAATTATTAGTAACAATTAATCAATTAACAAAATTACATTGCGTATTCTAATTTCAATCTAAGATGTGTATTAACTTCCAATTACAACACAAATTGTTAACAAACATTTGGTAGTCACATAAACGTAAAACAAGATTCATAATTTCAAGTACACAACTATAAATAACCAAAAATCAATAAACAACTTAGAGTGATTTAATGAAGTCAGGCTATATAAAACATCTAAACAAAATAAAAGTAGCTCATAATGAAATAACAACACTTAATAACTAAGAGCATCTCCAATGAATTTTCTAAACTTGAGATGCTCTTTATTTTAGAGAGTTGATCTTCAAAATTTCACTTCAATATGCTCTCTAATTTAACATTTTAATTTAGAGAGTAAAGTTTTAAATGCATTCAAAAAGCTCCAATTTTCAATGTTCCTACATTAGCTTTCTTCTAGAATTTATAGGGAGACATTTTTAAGTTACATTGTGACATGTTACACATTCATTGGGTGGTGAAAATAATTGCTCACCACTTACTTCTTCAACATCTAATAAATGTATGTCATATCATAATATCACTTTAAAATGTCCTTCATCCATGAATGTCTTCAACAACCCAAACATAATACATTAAATGTACCATAAAATGCTATGAGATTTTAGATGAAAAGTTGAGAAAATAACTATATTAAAATTTTAAACAATCACGATAAACTCAAAATGAAGGAAAATTAGTAAAAACACAATAACTTTAACGAAAAAATTGCATTAAAAATAGGAAATTTGAGAGAAAATACAAGACAAAATGAAAAAAGAGGCACAAAATAATACATAACCCTAGCAAGATACAAGCTTGGATATATATTTTTTTCCAACAAAATGTCCAACCCTCAGAAAGTGGTAAAATCCGTGAAATTGGTTAACAAAAGCCTAATGAGTCGTATCGGGTCGAACCGGAAAGCCTGTGTATTTTTTTTAACAAATAACACCATGCGATCACGCAGCTAAAAATCGCGCAGTCGCGTGGTTCTTCATCTGGCTAAAATGTGACATTTTGACCATTTTTGAGAAATATAACCACGCGGTAACGCTTGGTTCGACAAATTAATTATCCAAGCCAAATAAGTTTTGAAGTACGTGTTTGAAGAGATCATATGGGCTATTTTGGAAGAAGATTCAAGGCCAAACAAAGTAATTAAGTCGAAAGAGGAGTCGATAATCAAGTTGGGGTAAAAAATCAAAAGGAAGCCAAATGAAATCTCGCGCAATCTTGGTGAAGAACAGGCACGCGATCGCGGACGTGAGAGTGACAGAGACTTTTAGCGATCTCTACGCGATCGCTCGAATTTCCTCCGCCCGATCGCGCCGTTTTCGCCAAATTTCGCGAATTTTAATTAGGTTGGGTTCTCTTATTTTATTTTCCCAAATACTATAAAGAGAAAACTCTCAAAACCCTAGTTCATAAGTTAAATGGCTTGGACATTAAAGTCTCTTTTGAGAGCATTTGGAGGTAAATTTCTCTTTCAATTTGTTACTTTCTTTGATATTTTTCAACTACATTTTGAATAGATTATTTTTGTGTTGTTATTGAATCCATACTCCTTGGAATTTTTTTATTTCTATCCATTGGACTAGGTTTATTCCTTAAAATTTTGGCTGGATTAAACTTTGGTCAAAGATTATTTTACCATTTTAGCTTTCTTGAGGTTGATACAAAATTATTGTGAGAATTTTTGGTCCAAACACCAAAAGGGTTCACATCACGTATTCTTTTGCAGCTCAAGTCCCCTTTCTTAATTGTAATTAAGTCTTCCATCTTTCAAGATAGATCAGTTTAGTCCTCACATTTTCGAATTTCTTTCAAACAAGTCCTTCCAAAATTACAATTTAGGTCTTCAACTTTTGGACATGTGCAATATGGTCCCTCCTATAATTGCATGACCAATCCTGAACTTCTGAATAGTGACAATTTGGTTCCTCAAAGTCCCAATTTCTACATGGTTTGGTCATCTTTTGTGATTTTTCACTTCAAACTTAAATATTAACTTATGTGGATACAAAATATGCATAAATGAGTAGATATTTGCTCAAAATACTCTAAAAATGTTACTATAAGGATATGAAATATGCGTATAAAATGTATTTAATAGAATTTATTAGAATATTAACATAATTAATTAACTATCACTGATCCAATAATAAAATATTACAAAACAAACTTCAACATGCAATAATTCTTCTTTTTTACTTAGCGTAGTAATATTTCATTAATATTAAGATGTGTGATTGAAAAGGGAGAGAAAAAAATTTGTATAGTTAAAAAGTGATTTGAAAAATTGTGTTATTTATAAATTGTAATTATTCCGTTATAGAACAGAGTGTTAGGTGGCGTTCTGTTTGTATTTTATTTTGTATTTTCATTTTCGAAAATATTTTGTATTTTGTGTTTTCATTTTTGTTTTCAAATTTGCTGAAAACGCGTTTGGTTTGTCATTTCTGAAAACTGTTTTTGAAAATGAAAAGCTGGAAAACACGTTCTGTTTGAAATTTTGCAGAACACTATTTAAATTATTTTTAATTAATTTGCTTACAGAATACTACTAACTCCAACTCAAATTTCCTTTCACAATACACTAAAAATATGGTTACATGCAACACACTAATGTGAGGATTAAAAGTCTATATTAACACAGCTTGGTCAGGTTCGGAACTTGAGAAAGCTCTACTTCTATTAAAATCCAGAAAATGCAAGTTCTTTCAAAATCACCAGAGTCCATTTATCATTGCATTTTTTTGAAATATAACAACAAGAATTCTCATTTAATTTTTTTTTTAATGTTGATATTGAATTCAATAAAACTTTATTTAAACTAAGTTCCAAGTTAGGATAATTCTCAAAAAAAAAAAAAAATCTTTATTTAGGCTTAATTCCAAGCTAGAATAATTCTAAAAAATAATAATAAAAAATAAAAACTTTATATTAAGCTTAGTTCTAAGTTAAGATAATTCTATATAAAATAAAAATAAATAAATAAATAAATTTCCCAAAACGCGTTTTCCGCGTTTTGGACATTTTTTTTCGAAATACACACAAAACGCCCAAAACGATGTTTCGGGCGTTTTCCGTTTTATTTACAATTTTTTTTTTTTTTTTCCAAAATGCGTTTTCGAAAATGGTAAAGAGAACGCGTTTTTAGCGTTTTCGAAAATAAAAACAGAAAACGACTTCAAAACAGCAAAGAGAACAGGGGCTAAGCTTTGGTAAACTTTCTCTTTTCTTGCATCCATTTGGAAAATATATAAATCAATAGAAATGTTGGTAAATCTCAGAAAGCGTGGAGTTAATTGTGCCAGTGATTACTAAATTTATGCCCATGTTTTCAATCAATCACTTAATTTTAAAGTGTCGAGTTTTGATCACTGCACTTATTATTTAATTTTCTCAACAATCACTGAACTATGTCTACGTCTTCGACTGATCACTGAACTTTAAACGTCGAGTTTTGATTACTAAAATTATAAGTTAATTGTCTCAATAATCACTGAACTTATTTTTATGTCTTTGATTGATCATTGAAGTCTTAAAGTATCGTGTTTTTATTATCAAACTTATCAAAATGGTGGATGTTAGACATTAACTTACCTTTCGTAATAGAATTGATGACGTGACAGATGGAATGTACATGTGGCGTTACTTCACGTTTAACCAATCAATCACGACACACCAATTACTACGTAAGAAAGCTTTAAAGAGGTCATCTATTAGTCACTAAACTTTTAGAACGTTTTTCGATTCTTCACCAAACTTTAAGTTAATCGAGGTTTGATCACTGAACTTGTAAAGATGACATGACAAACTTGAAGATTTATGAACGCTCTTTCAAATCATCACTTGTATACAACAAATCAATAGTAAAAAAATGTTTTTAAGAATTTAGTGACCAATCGAAGACGTTCTTAAAAATTTCTTACTTTGCAATTTGGTGCGCTGTTATTGGTCGGTTGAAGCTAGGTGATGAACACCATGTGCACATTCCGCTGCCACGTCGTCAATTCTGTTATGAAAGTTGAGTCAATGACTAACGTTTACCATTTTAATAAGTTTAGTGATCAAAACTCACATTTTAGACTAGTCGAACACGTTTACACAAGTTCAGTGATAAAAACTCAACCCTTTAAAAGTTCAGTAATCGATTGAAGACATGGACATAAGTTTAGTGATCGTTGGTATAATTGACTCGAAAATGCGATATTTAACAATTGTTGTTTTTTTTTTGCTTAAAATCATATTTCGATTCGCCTCTAACATTTAAAGCATCTTTGGTAATGTGAATTTTTTTTAGTTTTTTTTATGGATGTGTGGTTTAAAAAAGTTTGAAAAATAAAAAATGGTGGGCTTGACTAAGAATGAATGGTTGATATTGAATTTAAAAGGTTGAGGTAAAATTTTTACCAATACCAAACAGGCTCTTAGTTATTGTTATTAAAAAGTTTGGAATCAAAATCATCTACACGTAGAGAATATTCGGTATAAAATAGACATTAATTTGACATTTTTTCATATTCTAATTACAATTTTTCGACCACTTGTCAATATAGACAAGAGTTAATTATCTCAATACTTACCGACTTATCTATGTGAAGGGGTGATCATTAAAGTTTAAAGTGTTGAGTTTTTATTATTACATTTATGTCTATGTCTTCGACTGATCACTAATGTTTCAAACGTCGGGTTTGGTCATTAAGCCTCTATTTAAAAAACTGTTTAAAAACACATTTTTAAATAATATAATTCCTCAAATCACTTTTTAACCAAACACATTTTTTATCTTCATTTTCAACTACATATTTTACCTCAAAAATAATAAAAACCTGTTTTTAAATACAAACTTTTAACAAACAGATCTTACATTTATGAGTTAGCCTCCCTTTGATATTTTTTTTATAAACAAATTTGACAACGCATTTTCTCGAATCACTTTTCAATCACACACATGTTTTCAAATCACTTTTAAATCACATATTTTAACTTAGAAACATAAGATTATCTGTTTATAAATGAAAAAACTTTTACTAAACGGAGGCTTAATTATCACAATAATCATTGAAATATGTCGTCGTCGTCTTCAATTGAACACTGGAATTTAAAGCATCGAGTTTTGGTCACTAGATTCATCAAAATGTTGGACTTTAATCATTGAATTAATTTTCGTAACAGAATTTGTGATGTGACAGACAAAATGTGCACATGTTGTCACGTCACCTTTAACCGTCCAATCACGATATGGCAAATTGTCACGTAACAAAATTTTAAAAATGTATTTGATTGATCACTGGACTTTAAACTTCAATGATCAAGTCAAGTGCATAAGCATAAATTCGAAGATTATTGAGACAATTAATTCATAAGTTTAATGACCAAAATTCGATACTCTATAGTTTAGTGCTCAATTAAAGACATAAACCATATTTTCACTTATTATTGAAATAATAATTAACTTCATAGACAGAGATACTCACTAAAAAAAAAAAGGGTGCTCCCAAATTCGAATTCAGTGAAATTCTATTTTATTTCCCAAAAATTATAGTCACACGGTAGTGTTTGTCCATCTATTAGGGTAATTAGACCCATTTATATGTTTAGTTTTAAAATCTTTAAAATAAGGTATTTTTATAATATTTTATTTTATTTTATTAAATCATCTTTGTAGAAGAGAGACCAACTCATCTCCTGCACTCTCTCGCCGACTTGGATCAAGCTCAGCTGATCAGACCTTCGCCGATTTTACATCGGGCATCTTGCGTTATCACAAGCCCAGTTCCATCGATTGAATCATGGGTGACTATTTTGGTCCCTCAGTTCGTCTTTCTCTGTTCGTCGTCTTTCAATTCACCAACTACTAGCATTTCTTCCTTCATTATAGAGACTTTGAATCTTAAATATGGAGGAAATTGATAATATATGGCATTCTCTTTTTATTGGATCAGGAGGTTAACATTTTTTCTTCAATTTACCAGCAGTGAGTTCTACATAACTAGAAAGTCTCTCTCTAGAAGCCCTCTTTTATTGTACCTTCTCCAGTCGATTTTTTTCCAGCTTGTTGGTAAAAAATTTCGCCGGCTTCTATCGGTCACCTTATGCTCCATCAAGCTTATGTATTCCAGGTTTATGGTTATCGAATAGAGTTTGTTGGTCTCCCATAGTGAAATTGTTATTCCATATCTATAAAAATTCAAGATTTGAAGGCCCCTGAATCCCGATGAACCCTGGAAGAGGACTCTGTAATTTCGAATTATGAAGCCTGCTGAAGCATCTGTTGGAGCTGAATAACTTTATGTTGTTGTTTAGTGGCAGGGAACTTAATTGCTCGTGTGAGACTCGACACTTGCTGGAGTAAGGCAATTTACGTAAACTCTTGTGCAATCATGAGAACATTAGAGAGCAATCATGAGGAAAAGATCCCAACATGAAAGGTATAATTGGTGTCGCCAAACCCAACAAGAATAAAAATGTGAAACTACAAATGTGCTTGTGAAAATGCCTGGCCGAGATTATTTGTAAATTGGGAGAACTGTTGCATGTTTGGCAAATAAAAATAAATTTTGGTTATTGATTATTTGCTAGTAAATCTCTGATTAAAGTACCGAACTTGTAATTGCACACAGAACTGTGCAAAATCCAATTTTGAGAAGCAATGCTAGTTGGTGGTGATATTAGTTACAAAATTACAATTGTAACTAATTATTAATTAAAATAAAGTTAAAATTGGATTTTCGATGGCTGTTCGATGATGGCGGTGCTGATTACAAATTACACTAATCTTTTACTAATTCATAAGTTATAATTATAATTAATTACAAAATCAAAATAAAGTTACAATTTTAATTAATTACAAAACTTGATTCTGATTAAAAAAAATCTAATTCTGATAATTATATTATTTTGATACTTGTGACATTAGTTACAAATCACCTGATTATAAAAATTTTCAAACCAAAATGTTTGTAATTCTGAAGTTAACTCGTCTATTTGCCACAACAGTCGTAGGGGCGTTTGCACAAATATCCTATTTTTAGTATCATAATTGAAATTTACTTTATTTTAAATAATCACTATAAATTAAAAATAGTTCAAACATTTTTTTTACTGAAAATATGTCATTCAATACAAGTATCATATTATGATACTTTAAACGTATCTTATGATACTTCTAAAGTATCACAACATGATACTTAGGATACTTTTTCAAATTTTTACGATACTTACAGCGAAATTTTAGTATCATACCTTGGTACTTTACAAATTTTTATGATACTTTATCTCAAACATTAAATCAAACACTTTTCATTCACTATTCCCTATATTTTCTATATTTTCAGGTATACTCCACAACCACCACCATCAATCCATCATTGTCAAACACAACTACACAAGCATCATTTATTTTCTTTGATTTCTGCAGAACTAGTTTGCAAACTAGAAGAATGCATAGATAAAGTACAGAGCTCTGCTCCCAATCATCATACTCAAGCTTTGCACACTTTTTGATTCCAAAACTCTTGCTGCTTTGGAGTCGGGGAAGAAGAGCGACGGGGAGAAAGACCAATGAAGTCGGGGTCGGGGAAGAAGATCAGTGAAGTTGGAGAAGACAATATTTTGGAGGCTACCAAAATTTTTGCTGCTTCGGAGTCGAGGAAGAAGAGCGGCGGGGGCGTCGTCCAATGAGTCCTTCACACTCAATTGTTTTGGTGGGGGAAGGGGATGGTGTGGTTCGGTTGTACAGTGGTCGTCGTTCAGTGCGAAAGAAGAAAAGCAACACCAATGGAAACAGTCGGGGAAGAATGATACGCATTTTTCAGTTTTTTCATAATACAGTGATTTGTGCAATTGATCCTAAAAAGATAGTATATGATTCAATTATCCCAAAGTCGAATGTCACTTGGGTTGCTTTATTTTAGTTGGGCCTATCACCTGTTAAAATTGGAGGCCCAAAATCCGTATACCATTACTGGGGGTTTTATTAGAATAGCCATGCGAAATCTTTGTTTTATATAAATGGCCACCAATGTATAATTTGTCTATTTTACCCTTAATGAAGTATGTTATTTTCTTTCCAAGATACATCCCTGAATTTAGTTTGGTTGATTTAATTCAATACTTCTAATATTCATATTTTTTAAATCTTTTCAATTCTTCTAAAAATGTTATATATTGTGATAATTTCTCAAAAGATTTAGGATGTTCATTTTTAGTTATATATATCTTAATGTTATTCCTTCGGAAACTTCTTCTTCTATATCTTCGTATTCTTCTATAATTTTATGAACTGTATTTATATTCTTAACTGTTTCAACAGAATTAAATTCTATTCTATTTAAGATAGTATAGTCAATAGCTTCGTATATTTCTTTTAGTTTATATTGTCCAACAGAATGTATATTTTTAGATTTTTCAACAATAGTTAATAAAAATGAATTTTTTTTTTCAAAATATAATTTATGATCACAGTTATTAGAAGTTGATGTCTGTGAAGTATCCATAGATTATTGGGTTGGTAAATTATTATACAAAATTTTCTGGTATAAGTCTATTATTTGATCTAGTAAAATACAATAATCTGCAATATATTATTCGTATTTTTCTAAAAGATTATTATATTCTTCAGAAGATATGTTTTCATTTTTCATTTGATGTTTAATATCTTCCATTTTATCTTTCAATTTTTCTAAAAGGTTATCTAGTCCTTCTATTGTATATCCTGGCATTAGGTTTGGATTGTATTTGTCATTATTTTATTTTTAAAATCTATTTTAAGCTGTAATATATTAGAATAATCTATAATATATTAGTCATGATTTTCTGAAAGTATATAATATCGTTCAGATGATTCATCCATATCTATTAATTGAGATATAATATTATCTATTTTACCATTATTCTTTCTAACAAAATGTCTAATCATTTAATAGTATATCCAGACATTATAAACACAAAGATAAATAATTTATAAAGTTTTAAGTAACTTTTCAAATTCTATCAGTGTTTGGGAATTGATAATAACTATGTCAGTCATGATATCTATGCTGGTTCAAATGGCATATTATATTTTGAAATATTTTTCTTTCTTTTTCCTAATTTATCAATTATATCTTGAATATTTTGTATCATTATAGATCTTACAGTACCTCTAGCAAAGTTTTCTATCAAATTTCTTTAAAACTTTTTAATATCTCTTGTGATGCGTAGAGTTGCTTTTGGTATCCTATTTTATCAATTTCATTCTCATATTCAATACATTTTTTACTTTTGATATTCTTTTTAACTTTATATGGACCTCGCTTAGATCTGAATTTTTCCATGATATAATTGATTTCATTCATGATATTAAGATTTTCAAAAACTGGTAAAGAAAGACTCATCTCTTCCATCATTGTCATAATCTATTACAGGATCATAATCATTATCGCTACTGAACACATATCCTAAATATAATTCATTATTTATTTCAGTATTATCACTATCAAACCAAAAATAAATAATTGATTTTGTAATTTCTAATCCTAATATTCTTTTTAATGTTGGAAAGATAACTAACAAACATGGCATATAAATATGATATAACTTTTTTTATTTCATTATTTGGTGTAGTAAATTATTTATGCACGAATAAAGGTTCAATTATGCTATGATATTCATCCTTATAAGAACTGTTTTGATAATTAAATTTAACAATTCTGAATTCTGTCATGTTAAAAGTTCTTCTTCCTCCTAATTCCGTAAAGATAGATATATTAAGAATACTAACCTCTTTTCTTGTTCTCAGTACCTTTGTATTTTCCTTATATTGTTAGTGACCTTCAGGATTATAGGTTTCTGCTCCATACCCTGCAATGGCCTCTTGCCTTCACGGGTTATTGGCTAAACCTGGATGCCTTCACTGTATATCCTTTTAGATGAAAAATATTTTAGGACAAAGTGTAGGGAGTTTTCTTAATAATATATCTTCTTTAGGAGATAGGATTCAGAAGGCAGAAATTTAGAGACTTGTCATATTTTTATAAATCGACTGGAATTATATTGATAATATGAAGATTGATACAAGGTTGGTATGAGAATTTTTTAAAGACGGAATATCTCTTGGCTTTCTCACAAAATGAGTGCTCAAGTGAGTTCTGCCTTTCAACTAGCCTGGAGGCCTCTATTTATAATATTACATTGGACACAATTACATCACTATTTACATCATCGACCTAATAATTTTTCAGTTTTTCATTAATATTACAAGGACATTACAATGACACGTAAGGACACACATGTCCCTTTATTGATTATTACAAGGATACACCTGTCCTCTATTTTTTCTTTTCTCACATGGTCCTTACATTGGGCTGTTTATTTTTTGCCACATTTCACTCTCCTTTAATAGAGCATATACAAGATGTCTATCAATTCTGTTGGCATGTGGGGCAATTCCTGGCTATACACGCCTCTTGTAAAGTAGCAAAGGTTCCATGAATTTGATGGGTGTCAAGTTTGTTGATGTATTCTTTCAAGATTGTTGACTTTTATTTTCCTCCATTAGTGAGGAAGGTCCATCCATTATACTGGCATATGAATTTGAATTTTTTATCATACAAGTTTTTGGCAGTGTTGTAGAGAACCTTAATTCCCAACACCTTTCGAGATCTAAACCATGATCTTGTAACATTTGGTACTAGCTTGATATTTTTTCCAACTTCAATTTGAAAATTTTGAGCAACATACCCAATCGTGGTAATATGCTCAGCAGGATAATATATCATTCCATCAATTTCAGGACTGATCGAATAAAATTTTAAATATATGGGTCTTCCTTGGGCAAATTTTGAAATTTCTCCTTTTAGGAAATCATCAAAATTTTCAATTTCTTTCAAATCTTTCCCTCGGTAGATAAGATCCAAAAATCTATAATCTGTTGCCATTTTTGTCATAACGGGATCTCCTCCCTGAGTAACGATCAATCGTGGGTATACATGATCTCCAGATGAAATATAATAACAATCACATTCTTGGAGTTCATATATAACTTTGATAGTAGTTTTATATTCGTCTTCTTTTGGTAAAAAAGGGGAATCATCTTCTTCCTCGGCACGAATTTTGATTACCCTTGTATGTTCATCTTTGATTGTCACTTTTCGAGGACTGGCTTCATTTATGGTTACTTTCTTTGGACTTGGTTCATTTCTTTTAATCGTTGATCCACCACTGCTTCCATAAGATGTACCTGTTTGTATTTTTTATACAACCTGTTTGGTAATTAAAGATTCAAACTGAGATTCAATCTCAATTATGTTATCGCTCAATTCTTTAGTATAATTGTCAAACCCCAAAATTTTTCGACCATTTTTCAAAATTATAATGCTCTGATACCACTCTTGTCAAGTCTCGAATTTTCAAGTTTTTTCAAGAATAATGAAAATCATTTATTTAAAATGAAACGATATTAATTTTGTAAAATATTAAATAATGAGTGCAACAAATGTGTGGCAGTTCAAACACAAAAATTCTTATTCGGTGGCAAGTCCACAACTCACAGGTCGTCACCTAGCGCAGCACTCTCTGTCAAGCTATCTGAAGATCCCCACCAATACATCTTATATCAATAGCTACCTGAAATGTTAGATGGCTTGGGATGAGTATACACTTACCCAGTGAATAAGATATGGTGCACATGTGTTATTGCACATTGAAACATAATTCAACATTACAAGTAATTGATGCACATGCATGTTCTTTTCAAAACTCATGTTTTCAGGGCCCGATTATAGATTATCTCCTCTACCCCAAAGCGCTTAATATATACACAACCCGGATATCGATAAATGGCCATAATCATAAACATGTTACTCGGGATCCCATATCCCTTAGGGCTTCCACATCCCTGTCATCTTTCCCCCTACTCGACTCCAATAGGGTTACTAGATCTCCATGTCGTTCTTCGGAGCCTTGGAGTCGTAAGGACCTCACAACACACATCGATATCCAACAATAAACATTTGAATACCGAGGGGGCTAGAGTTCAAATCTATAATCCACATGTACAAAACTCTTCCTTATGCATAAATTTCTTTCATGATTCATTATCTATCAAATGCCAATGCATTTCCAAAACATCATCAATCCAATACCATTGCATTTCCAAAACATGAACTAATGTAATTTCAACATATCATGTTATCAAACATTTAGTGCTTTAATCCAAATAGATTCAAGTAATCATATTCAAATCACATATAATGAATCATATCTAATTTACATATTATTCAAATAATCCAAATAGCATATCCCACTCACAGTTTATTGGATGAGTATATCCACAACGGCTCCTAGCATAATTTCTCTTGGAATAGAAGCCTTCCTCGACATGGAGTAGGTGGAGGAACAAGAATATAACTCCTAGCACATAAGTCTCCATGATTGGCATAATATATTATTGGAAAGATCATCGAATCTGGAGTTCAACGCACTTTATGTATTGTAAATCGGAGTTGTAGATCAAAAGTTATGGCTAGATGAAGTTATGTCGCCGGGCAGTCCGTCTGGTGTCGACACCACCTGATTTGGTGTCGACACAAAAGTGTCAGAATCGTCGTTTTAAGCCCAGATGAACATGGTGTCGACACGAAGCGCATTCTCAAAGTTTGAAATCCATATTTCTTGATTGTTTTGATCCAAAATCACTTGTTTTGATAAAGGGCTTTGAGAAAACATGTTTGCCAATAAAAATGATGGATTATAACAGATTGAAACATGATTTTAGCATAAAATCAATACTTATGGTTTGAAAGAGAGCAAGATAATTCAGCGACATTTTGGATCTGATTTCTGGTATATTTCTTTATTCAAACTCCTCCCTATTTATAGAAGAAGAAGGATGCACGAATGGAAGGCTGGAGCTTGGATGTAGAGGATTGGAGCCTTCCTTCAAGGTTAAGAAAACATATTTTAATGGCCAAGCTGGAGGTGGCACTCCATTTTCATGCAGCTGGACGTGTCCTAAGGAGGAAGAAGATGACTCATATGAGCTAAAACCGGATATGGAGGATTAATGTCCAGCTCATGCTTCATTCTTCCACAGTTTTCCAGATTTTACAGTTTCAGGGAGCCATGTTTGAGGACAGATTCGAGATATCAAATGAATTCCAAATTGGGTGTTCTTGGTCTCATTTCAAAGTCCTCATATAGTACTTTCATATGAAACTGGTTTCACACGATTTGATTAAGTGAGATAAGAGTTATGGCGCCTCAAAGTTGACCCTCCATAGCTGTCTTTCCGGGTCGTACGGTTGCAGCGCCAACTTTGAAAATTATCCACGAGCTACACATGAATCAGAATGATGAATGGATTTAAGATTCTAGAAGTTCACTTCGAGTACTTATTCGTACATATGAATTATGCATTTATCGGAGGTCGGAAGTGGTCAAACGAATCTTCTAAAGAAAGGCGTTTAAATATGTTTTTCGTAACTTTTCATTTAATTAAAAAAACTCCGATTTTATTTCTTTAACTTCCAAAATAATTAAATAAATTATAAAACACTTTTATTACATCATAATGGACAACTAAGCACGTTATAATTTTTCGGGTCATTACAATAATTGTGATGAAATTTTGAGGTTTCCATTAATTGTTTAAAACTTTCTTGGAGAGTTTCTGCAAGTTATTCAATTCCAAGTTTTATATCTTTAGCCTCCCCTGTGAGGAAGTTCATTCGTTGTTTGGCGTCTATCAATGATTTTTTGATATTATCCATATGCAAATTCAATATTCCTGCTTAAAAAATCTGCAAGATAATTATTGAAAACTTTAATATGAACAATATCAAAATTATAAAATGCCAAATAGGCTTGCCATCTATGGAGCCTCCTATATTGAGGTTCTGGTGGTAACTTATTTTTTACTAAGCCTACAACTTGAGAATTGTCAGTTTCAAGTTCAACAATGATTTTTTTGGATAATAGAAACAATGAAAACTTTTTTATTCCTCTTATAATTGCTAATAATTCATTCTCATGGGTAGTATAATTTATTTCTGCTTGGTTAAATGTTCCACTAGAATATCTGCAAAATTTATTAAGATCTGTTTTTAATATTGCTGTCCAATATTTATCTGAGGCATCAGTATTAACTATTAGATTATCTTTTTCATCGGTAATCTTAATTTTGGTAAATTTTTATATTCTTCCTTTAGTGCTTTAACAATTTCTGTGTGTTCATCACTCCATCCTTTAGTAATTGTTTTTCTGAGTAAAATTTGGATTTTATGTCTATTTTTTGAGAGATTTTCAATAAATCCTTCTACACAATTTAAACATTCTAAATTTTTTTGTATTTATTCTTTTGATTCTAATTTATCTGAAAAACTTTCTAAATTTTTAGATATATGGGTTTGTAATTTTATTCCTCTTTTATCTATTGATAATCCAGGAAAATCAATTTCTTGTTTTTCTATATGGCTTTGTTTTTTGAAAGAACAATTCTTTCTTTTTTGCATTCATTTATAAAATTTACCAAATGATTTCTATGTTCTTCTCTATTATTAGAACATATTAATATATCATCAACATAGACAATTAAAAATTCATTAAATTTTCTAAATATGTCATCCATTCTTCTTTGATATATTTGTGGTGCATTTTTTAAACAAAATGGCATAACCATCCATTCATACTTACCTTGGGGTGTACTAAATGATGTATATTGAATACTATCTTCTTTCATTTTTACTTGTTAAAATCCTGATTTGCAATCAAATTTAGAATAATATTGTTTTCCTTTTATAAGGTTTATTAGTACTTCTTTATTTGGTAAAAAGTATCATTGTATATTTATTTAATTCTTTATAATTTATTACTATTCTAACTTTTCCTCTTTTTTGTTCAGAATGTTTCATTACCATGAAAGCTGGACTACTATGAGGTCCATTACTAGGCCTGATTAATTTTTGGTTAAGCAATTCTTTTATTTGAGTTTTGAATTCTTGTGTATCTTGTATGGTATACATCATTAGTCTAACTCTTATAATAACATTTTCTGTTAGTTCTATTTTGACTTTTGGATGATGTGATTTCCAAAATAATAATGGATTCTCTTCACAATTTTTTTTCTAATTGATCAATGATTTTTTCCATACTTGTTTGTATGTTCATTTTTAAGACTTTTTTTATACATTATTCTTTTATTTTTTTTATTTCATTTTGTGTAATTGGTTTTTTGTCTCATTTATCACCACGTTGTGTTTGCTGAACTCTGTAATGTCTAAATTCTCTTGATATTTTTAGTAAATGTCCACAAGGTGTTTGTAATATTATCATGTAATTATTTTGTTTATAATATTGAAATTGTTGTATAAAGTCATTTCCTAGTAATATATCACATTCTAATTTGTTGTAATTATATATTTTATTTACAACTATTTGTTTACTTCCAAGTATTATATCAATTTTATCAGCACTATTAATTATCTAAGTACTTTCTCCTGTTACTCCTGTAATTTTTATCTTTCCATTAGTATTCCATGATTTTATTAAGAAATTTTTGAATATTGTTATATCACTTCATGTGTCTATTAATGCACATGTTGTTATATTTTTTTTAATAATAGTAACTTGAATATAAACAGTTAATGGAAAAGTTATTTGGTTATTCATTTATTCAGCTTTTCTACATAATATAGTTTGATCATTATGGGTTATATATAATCCTTCAATTTTTATACTATAATCTTCTAGTCCATCTAGGAAGCTCATTTCTAATAACACATGAGGATTTACCATACTGTTATCTACATGGCATGGTACTAAGAGGTTTATTCTGTTGGATATTGGTTAATAAATCGAGAATTGAAAAATCGATTAAAGTGACTTCGTGTCGACTTCGGCCAAATACTCAAAAGCTCGGCTCAATCCGTTTAGGCAAAATTGTTTGCCACTTCGCCGCTTCGGGGCGCACAAAAGGGGATCGACCTGCCCGGTCATGTCGCGGGGGTCGATGGGGCAGCGCCCCCGAAAGAGAATTTTGATTTCTCTGCATGTATTGAATGGTATATTTGGCATTTCGAAAACCAATATCGGATGAATGAGAAATTACGAAAAATGACGAAAATCAGGTCAAAATGTTTGACCGTGCGACCACACGTCAATTTCATTTTCGAGTTTTTAAGTTAAACCGTGTGATCGCATGGTTGTCCGGCCAAATGACACATTTTCATAAAGGTGCATTGTTTGGAAAGGGTGCATGGTTTGGGCTTCAACCACTTCGTCCACACCCTTTCATTGTCTATAAATAGGACCCTTTGGGTGTCCTATTCCTCACTTTTTGATATGCAAAACATCTCAACATTCTCACTTCTCTCCAAAATCAAATCATTTCATTTGTTTTGATATTCTTTCATTGCATCATTTGGAGTACATAAAACAAATTTGGTTCGTTGTACTTGTGTTTTGGAATGCTACAAACACAAGTGAAGCCGTTGTATCTTGGGAGTCGATTTCCGTTATCCGTAGGCACCGTTGCGGGGCAAATTCGACTTAAGGACAAAGAGTTCAACTCTTGCCTCGACTTTGTCCTTATTCTTCTTCTTCTTCTTCTTCTTATTTGTGTTTTTCCTTACCGTTACTCTGTCCGAATTTCGGCTTGGATTTACAAACTTTCAATATTTGGCGTCACTATTCACAAATCCACCCAACATATTCTTCATATTTTATTGGTACTTTAACTTCAAGTTCAGTCATATGTATTTATCCATCAAAATTTATATATCTATATGGATCAGTTTTATGAGATATTAGTCATTTATTCTTGTTTGAGGTTATATGACATTCACTAGCTCCCATGTCAATTAATATATTTGATCATTTTATATGTTCATTTCCATTGAAATATTCACCTTCTATTTTCATATTTCCAGCATTTCTATGAGGTTTTATTTCTCTTGTATTACTAGTTTCTCTTAATTGTTTTCTATTGGGTAAACTTGTTGATCTTCTAATTAATTTGGAGTTGGGCTAGGTGCTCCTCCAGTATTCATTAAAACTTGGTATTCATTAAAATTTTCTAGGCTTAATTGGTCAAAATTTTCTATAAGTAAATTTAATTCTTCATTCATTTTTATCTTGTTCTTCTTCAGTTTTTTCTTCAACTTTTAGTTTTCATAAAGTTTTTTCTATTAATTTTTGTAATTCTAATTCTTCTTCTAGTATTTTTGGTAATATATTTTTTCTAAATTCATCATCCATACTTCTTGCTTCTATTATAATTTTTTCTTGTTCAAAGTGTTTCTTTCCTATTCTAAGTATTTTTTTTTTATGAGTTTTTTTGTCTATTTTCTTATCTTTGTTTTTATTATTTTCTTTGAATTCTCTAATCTCAAGTTTTAGTATATTTATATCATTTCTTACTTTAATTCATTTTTTACTTCTTGAACATCACTTATTAAAGATTTTATTTGTAAGACCGCTTTTCATTTTATGGACAATTCTGAAATCCCACGTGATATTTATGTTAATGTTGTTATAAATTTTAAATTTTAAATTTTTAATGTCTATAATTTTAATTATTTTGCAGTGGAAGAACTTGGACGCCGTCTCGATCAATGTACCAATTAGAAAATTTATTAATTGTTACGTGCAATTTTATGTGATTACTTGTCTCATTGCCTAAACATGCTATTTTCCTATTTTATTTGGTTTAAATTGAAAGTTAGGGGAAGGTTAGGTAGTAGTTGGAGAGTAAATAGAACTTATGGGCTTAATTATGCACATGAGAAATGGGGGACCAATTTGCAAATTTCAAAAGAATATACCTAAACCTAACCTATTTACCCTCAGACCCGACTCTCTCTCTCTCTTGCTCGCTCGTCCGACGCCCTGCTCATGCTGGTTACTCTCCCTTCACACACAAATTGAACCACTCGTTCCTGGCGCAACCCACAACGACCACCAAGACCGGTAAGCCCATCCCTCCCCCTACCCTCCTCCCCCTGCGAAGCACACACGCACACATGAACACGCAGTCGCACAATTGCACACGGTTTGCACACCCAAAATCGCGACACACACACACACACACACACTTCCGCACGATATGCTTGTATATTTCATACCTTGGATTTAAGTTTAGATTCGAATTTAATTGTTAATTTCAGTTTGTGGGCTATATATATATATATATGTGAAAATTTTTCGATTTCGAAAATTTTAATTCAAGGAATTAGTTAACTGTTTGGCTTAAATGCCGATTTACAATGGTTATTTTCAGATTGGAATTCTTGTGTGTGTGTATTCAGATTTCAATTTAGTTAACTTACTTGAATCTTAAATTTAATGTTGAGTTGTAATTTCGAATTTCAGGTTGGAGTAATTTAAATATATGTATGTATATATTGATATTATACATATACATAAATTTTAGTCTTTCCAATTTATGAAATTCGTGAACTGTAAATGTGCATAATAATTTTAGACTTTGAAATGTAGGAATTTAGTATTATAACTTATATGTATAGTTTATTTTCAGAATTTAGATTTGATGGGATTATGAAATTAGTTAATTGTTTGGTGATGTTTGAGTTATAATGTGAAATTTGGATTTGGGAATTTATTTACAAATTATTGACAAATTTCAGATTTTAGCAATGTTAATTTTAACGTTGACCTGTAATAGTAAATCCTCAGTCTTAGGTTTAATTGGCAATAATGTTTGAGAATTTTCTAATTATGGATAATTAGAATTTTTTTTTAAGAAATCTTGTAAAGTTAGGTCAAGTTAGGTAATGTTGTAATTTAATTTGAATTAAAAGGTAAGAAAAAGCTTTCTAAAGTACATTGAAATTGACATCTTATTTCGAATATGGTGTGGTGTGTTGGACCTAGCGTAAGGTCACGTTTGGGATTAAATTGTGAATGAAATAGAAGTTTTAATCTTGCTTAGAGTTTAAAATGTGAATTTTGAACTAAAAGTGTATTTTATTAAATGAATGGGTACAACTAGGATTTTGGTACATTGACGTCACGGGCAGCCGATGTTCCTCAACTTGCAAATCCAGATAACGGTAAATGCTAAGGACAACTTACTTGCTTTGATGAATTTCATTACTTTATGAAAGTATATGTTATTGAGAAGAATGTTCAAGCATGCACATTATCATGTCATTGCATCATCAAGCATGCATTGACATCGAAATTGGGAAGTCAAATGTTTTTAAATGAAAGAAATGTGTCAAGGTGCAAGTTTGTTCAAAAGTTATGTATCCCAAGTTTTTTTTTTTAAGAAAGAATGGGTGTACTTCTAGGTCATGAAAGATGCAAGTGGAAAATGGGGCGCAAGGGACCGGCGTACCCGAATTAAGTCGCTTTGCGACGGAATGTTCAACCGTGTTACGGTGGACTGTTAAACCGCTTTGCGGTGGAATGAAGTGAATGAGCCGCTTTGCGGTGGAAATGTGAAAGTTAATCTGGTTCCAAATAAGAATTGCTCACTGGTATCTGATTGACTAGAAGATACACCAAGTGAGCTCACGATGGAAATGTTAAGTGAAAGTTTTGAAATGTTAAGTGAAAGTTTGAAAAGTTTGAATGTTCTGGAAAGTAAAGTAAATGGGGATACATATATGGAATTTTTAAAGCATTCATGTCATAAGCATGCATTCATGCATAAAGTTTACTTACTGAGGTTTATCTCACCCCAATCCCTCCCCAACATTTCAGGTGATGAAAGTTAGGTGGTCCGAGGAGAGCACTCGGCAGCTGACTCGGCTATACCCGCATCAACCCTTTTAAAATAAAGTTAAATTAGAATTTATTTCAATTTCTCATTATTTATTTTTTAATTCATGTATTATTGAGGTTAACTTACCTCTTATTTCATTTGCTAAAGTTTATTTACTTGGAATTATATTGTTGATGAGTTTGAGACTTATTGTAATGGTTTGGATGATGTTTGGGTTTGAATGAGTTGTGATGTGTATTTTATAAATGGTTTTGATGTCCCTCTACATGTTGGTTATGTCCAATTTACAGAGGAGACTCTGTCGAAATTTTTGTAAAATTTCATAATAGAAAATGAAAATATTGAGGTTTTAAATGATTTCTTTTCCACATTTAAGTAAAGAAAAGTTAACACGCCTAGGTTTAAGATTTTGAAATTGGGGTGTTACATTATTAGTATTTTTAGATCTTCAATATATTCACTTATCGACATTTTATACTCTTGGTTTAATAGTTTGAGTTTTTTGTACCTTAAATAGTTTGTCATACATATCATCTATTTTTATTTCTAATTTTTTTATTCTTTCTTCGATTGATATTATTCTTTCATTACCATTTTTCCTTATTTTCTCATTTAACTTATCTATTTTTTCTATGATTACTTCATTTTTATCTTGATTAATTAATTCTCCCGATTTTCTTTGGAATTCTTTTAATATTTCTTCATCTATATTTTTAACTTCTCCTATCATATCTTTTAATTCTTCAAATTGTATTGTTAGTTTATTTTGAATATTTTGTAATTTTTCTTTGATATTAATATCTTGTATATTTAACTGTTGTAATTCTTTAATAACTAATTTATCTTGTAAATTTATGTTTTTATATGTTTGTCATAAAAAGACACTTATCCAGTTTAATTGCATGTTAAGAAATTTATCAGATTCTCCCCGTGAGCTTATTGGTTGAAACATAGTTGTATTAGCTCCTTTTATTTGGTATGATCCCACTGGTAAATTAATATTTTATATTATTTGTTTCTCAAATTTTATTTCTGGAAATTCCGTCATTAAATTCTTCCTCTAGTATGCTCAACTTCTAATCTTAGTTCCGTGTCATATTTTACTTCTTTACATATCATTATATTATATTAACAAATTTTTTCAATTGATCTTAGCATTAATTTTCTTTGTTGTGCTCTATAATATTTTATGTAGTATTTTATTTCTCAAGTTATATCATATTTTTCCATATTGATTTTTTCTTTGTTATTTATGATCATAAGTATATTAGGTAATTGTTTTAGAATTGTATTAAAGTATTTTATTTTGCTTTCTAATGATTTTAATCTTAGAAATCCTTTTCTTTTTATATTTCTTTCTTCTATAATTTGATCTAGTAGATTTCCTCTTTATTCTGTTATTGAATCTAATTTTTCATTTGTTTTCATATCTAGATATTTGATTAATAAAGGATCTCCTCTTTGGTAATCCATTTCTGTAATCTTTATATAATTTTTCTAGTATGTCTTTATGAATTAAATCTAATATTTCGTTTATGATAAAATCTGTCTTTATTATATCGAAATTTATTAGATCATATATATCTCTTCTTATATCTTTATCTAAATCTTTTAGAGTTCTCAAAATTTTTATTTTATAATTATCGGGTAGTATTAATGTATGTATAATCATAAATCTTGATATATATATATATATATTTTATTTTTATTTTTATTTTTTGTCATATAATATTTATCTTTTAGATCTTTCATATGACTCCGATACCACAATTGAGGGGGTGCTACTGTGAGTAAACAAAAATCAAATAAAATCATATAAACAAAATTAATTAAAAGTATATAAATATAAAGTTTTAAGGACTATTTTATAACTTTTCTAAATTCTAATAGGCTTAGTTGAAATATGATATTTAAAGATATTTTTGGTAGTTCTTAATGACTAAGGCTATTCTTATAAGTTGATAAATTTTTTGATTATTTTCATAAAAGATCATTTTCATTTGATCATTTTCATGGTATCCCACTACCATTACCGTGTTACGCTAAACAGCTAAAGTGAGACTGAGCCCCTTAGTCATACTGTCGTAGCGTATATGATACAAACTCGGAACACTAAAACATCCCACGACCCTCATTGTTCAATCACTGAGTCAACACCAACGATTCACACCTATACACTTACACACAAATCGTCTCTCGACCTGCAATTTCACAAGAAGTCCCAAAAATATGAAATTCCTTTAATGTTCGATGGAACCCTAACCCTAGCCCTAGTCCCAATTGGTTCACTAACCGTCCAAATGCTGCCTTCGTTCAGTTCTCTATGCTAAATTCAATCTCTCGTGTTTCTTATCCGGTGATTATTACTTAATTAAAACCCCAATTTCATTCTTGTGATCATCAGATCGAAATATTTAGTCCTTTATGTTTCCTCTGTAGTTCCTTTCCTTTTTCCTAATTTTCATATTGTTAATTATTAGTGTAGAGATTCTTTTTTTAATTCCGTAATGCATCTATAGAATAATTTTGTTGAGTACAAAAAATAATAAAACAGGATTATTTTTTTCCGCTTTATATGTAAATACATTTATGCATTGTATCGCATATACATATAAGAGAGAGAGGGACACGGACAGAGAAAGATGGGGAGTTCAGAAACTGGAGGAGTGGATTGCAGCGCGGGGAGTATAGTGTGGGTCCGGAGGCGAAATGGGTCTTGGTGGCCAGGAAAGATAATAGGGACAGATGAGCTCTCGACTTCCCATATAACGTCTCCGCGGTCCGGAACTCCAGTTAAGCTTCTTGGAAGGGAAGATGCCAGTGTGTAAGTCTACGCATGAACTTAAAATTGCTTTTTGGTTGACTTTTTTAATACATTTGTTGTTGTATAGCTGTAATATTTGCTGCTGCCCTGCTTCTTGTTGCATTTAGAACGTGGATTTATATTTCTTTAATAGCTAATTGTTGGCCTGAATTAAACTTTTATGCACAATACAACTAAAACAAAATTATTGAAATTTAACTAGATGATTTGAAATTTATTTAACACACTTGTCTGCTTATTATCATTGACTGATTTATAATCCTTTCCAGTTTAGTATGTCTCATCCATGATTTTTAACCAGTGCAACTTTACGGGAGAGTTTTATCAAATGGAAGATCTTGAAATTTTAAACTGTTAGGCTACATTTGATAGCGATGGTGGAATTTTGATGGAAAAAAATGAATTCCAGAGAATTGAAAGTTTAATGTGTTTGATTGGTTTAATTTTCTAGGTGGAAAAAATAAGGAATTTTTCAATTTTTGTTGTTTGATTGACATTATTTTTCATGGAAAATAAAATAAAATAAATCTATTTTAATAAAATAATATTTTTTATTTTATTTTTTCACACATTTGTACTTGATAATAATAATGTTAATTTTTAGAAAAAAAAAATAAATCAATTAACAACAACAAAAAATGATCAAACGTAATGAAAATGGTATAAGATTTTCCGTAGAAAATAAAACCTCCTCCCCCTCTTGGAAAATGAATTCATTCAAAACAAGGAAAATACCGAATTTCGAGGCAAGTGGGAAAATGAATTTCATGGAAAACTTAGGCAACTAAACAGCGCAAAGTTGGAAAATCATATGAAAAATATGATTTTCCATGGAACTTGGCGCATATCAAACGCACCCTTAGCATAATTGGAAATTCTTGGGAAGAATTCACTTGTTTGGTTCTTATATTGATCCGAGCAATTTACTAATTGCTCTAATTTATAAAATTCTTTTAATCCTCGTGTAGTTTTCATGGCTCACACTATAAGGAGATACATCTCCATATTTTGTTCACTTTGTTTTGGATCGGTTGAAAGTTACTTTTCCTTTTTCTGCCAAGATATGAATGTGATGCCTGAGCCTTCTTATTTTAGTTAAAGATTTATGATGAACTTGGCCATCCACTAATCTATAACACCACGCATGAAGACATGGTTAAACTAGTATATTTGTCAAATTTCATGTAAAAATAAGTAACGTTTTTATTTTGGGTGCATCTTCAAAAGCTTGCTGCTGCTCATGTCTCGGTTTTGTACTCCCATTCTCTCTTATGCGTTCATTTTTGATTTTAGGTATGTGAGGTGTGTCGCTTCTGCGGCCATTTGAATACTGATTTTTCAAGCTTTATCCTATGTTCGGTGGCTCCATAAATGTTCATAAATAGAATATTGTTGTTTTCGAGGTAAATATGTGATCGAAAAATAATTTCGAAAAATGTGTATTGTTGAAGTGATAATAGCATATATTTAGTCCAAATATGAAGCCTGTAGTTGATTAGAATTTTTGTTCAAAACTGATATCAGGTGAAATTATGGCTTTGTTTGATTCTCATTAAACCAAAACTCTTCTTTTCTCATACTCATTTTCAACCACATCACACAATAAAATATTCTATACATAAACCCATAAAATTTCCCACTTTTCAACCACTCGTATTCCAAAAAATCACTTTCTCTTTAAAATGGGCATCAAACGGGCTATATTGGTTTAGGACAAGGGACATGCTCTTATGCCACACAGACAAGCACATGGAGTAGACGGAAGAAGATGCAAAATTTGCATGATCAAGGATAATGTGCAACAATAACATGATAAATTGACAAAATTAATGGGAGCAAAGATGTAGAATTAATATGATTTCACATTGTGGTTTCCAAGGATCATTTTGCTTTGGATATTCCAGTAGATTTAGTGATAGACTGAATGGAGTGACAAAAAAGTATTTGTGTAGCCGACCCGAAATTTGCTTTGAAATACTAAGTTTTTTTTTTTATTATTATTGTTTTTTATGGTTGAAAGATGCAGTCCACGTGACCATCTTTACAGCAGCCATAACCATTGATCTTGTGCATGAAGCTTGTTTTCTTGCACATGGATTAGGTCTTGTAGGGAGAGCTTTAAACTTTTTGTATTTGCATTCTGAAGACTTGTACAATGTGAATCTTAATTCCTCATATTACACAACATGTATATATACAAGAGATATATATTATCACTTTAGTCCCTAAACTATAATAGATGTTACATTGGTACAATTAATTGACAAAATCTCAACACTCCCCCTCAAGTTGGTGCATAGATATCACACATGCCCAACTTGGATATCGATATATAGAATGAATTACTAGTCACTCCATGTGTCATGATGTCGGCTAGTTGACTTGCACTCTTAATATATGGAATCTCTATATTCTTGGAGTCGAGGTTATCTTTGATGTAGTTCCTGTCAAGTTCAACGTGCTTTGTTCGATCATGTTGAACTGGATTGTTCGCTATCTCAATAGCTGCAGTGTTGTCACAAAAGAGCAACATAGGCTTACTTGGACCAAAACCAAGTTCAGTAAGAAGAATTTTCAACCACGTAAGCTCGGTAGTTGCATGATGCAGAGCACGATATTCAGCCTCTGCGCTAGATAGTGAAACCACGTTTTGTTTCTTACTTCTCCAAGTAACAAGATTTCCTCCAACAAATGAGACATATCCCGACGTGGATTTTCTATCCAATCTCGATCCAGCAAAGTCCGAATCTGTGTAACTCACAATGTCGAGATTATCACTTTTTGAGTATAAGATGCCCTTGCCAGGAGAGGATTTTAAATATGCCAAGATACGATTAATTGCACTCATGTGCTGTTCACTTGGGTTGTGCATGAATTGGCTCACAACACTTACCGCATATGATAAATCAGGTCTTGTGTGAGTAAGATAGATCAATTTCCCCACCAATCTCTGATATCTCTCCTTATTTGTAGGAACCTGATCTGGGTAAATAGATAAGCCATGATTCACCTCAATAGGTGTGTCTACAGGAGTACATGCTGACATACCAGTTTCTGCTAGGAGGTCAAGGGCATACTTACGTTGGGAAAGGACAAGTCCTTGCTTAGATCGTGATACTTCAATCCCTAAAAAATATTTTAGAGTACCCAAGTCTTTCATTTCAAACTCCCTCGTCAGATGTGCCTGAAGTTTTTCAACTTCACTGGAATTACTCCCAGTAACAATCATATCGTCCACATACACAATGAGTAAGGTGATATCCTGGCCATCTCTTTTATAAAATAAAGTATGGTCAGCTAGAGTCTGCTTAAAACCATACTTCTTCATTGAACAGCTCAACCTTCCAAACCATGCCCTTGGTGATTGTTTTAGCCCATATAGAGCTTTCTTCAACTTACACACCTTACCCCCTGGAGGGGTAAAACCCTTAGGTGGGTCCATATATACTTCCTCTGCTAGATCACCATGTAAGAAGGCATTTTTAACATCGAATTGCCTCAATGTCCAATCAAGATGGACTGCTAAAGATATTATAACTCTAACAGTATTTATCTTGGCTACTGGAGCAAATGTCTCTTGGTAATCAATCCCATAGGTCTGTGTGTAACCTTTGGCAACCAGTCTAGCCTTATACTTGTCCACAGTCCCATCTGGTTTGTATTTCAGCGAGTACACCCATTTGCACCCTACAGTCTTCTTTCCTGGTGGTAAGGAGATCATCTCCCAAGTAGAATTCCTTTGAAGAGCATCCATTTCTTCTACCATAGCAGATTTCCACTTAGGTTGATCAACAGCTTCCTGAAAATTGTTAGGAATAGACACGGAAGATATCTGAAGGGCAAATGCCAGGTTAGTCTTAGATAAACGGTGGTATGAAACATAATCAGATATAGGAAACATTGTATGAGAAGAACATGTTGAGAATCCCAATCTATCAGGTGGGTTACGATTCCGAAGAGAACGTCTCCTAGCCGGGGTGTCAACATTGTCCAAAGATGCATGGTTAGGATTAGAAACAGGAATAAAGTTGGAAGGAGTAGGAGGTGAAGTATGTACCTCATTTTCAATCGTAGAAGAGTTCGACGGCACTGTAGTATCAACAGGAGGACTAATTTCAGTAACTAGTGCAGGGGTGCAAGTAGCATCTAAATTTCTCCTGGTATAACACTTTTGGAACAACCTTGGTGATCTGTCACTTTCAACTTCGAGCTCCCCCTTTCCACCAGAAATCCACACTTTTTTTTCTTCTAACCACATTTGTTCCTCTTCTTTACTACAAATCTCCCCCTGAAGAGGAACCAACGACACATCATCCGAGAAAAAGGACTCCGACTCACAGAATTCAACATCCATAGAGATATAGTACTTCCCAGTAGGGGGGTAAAAACATTTGTAGCCCTTCTGGGAGCTGGAGTAACCAAGGAAAACACATTTTAAGGCACGAGGATCAAGCTTGTCTCGAAGATGGGAGTGCACATGGACATAACACACAACCAAAAACTTTGGGACAAATATTCAAGGCAGAAGGAATAGAGTGGAACTTTGACAACATCCTTAGGGGTGCTTGAAAATCAATTATGCGAGAGGGCATACGATTGATAAGAAAAACAGCAGTGGTCACTGCATCAGCCCAAAAACGTTTTGGAACCCGCATAGTGAAGCATAAGACTCGAGCTACCTCAAGAATGTGTCGATTTTTTCTCTCTGCTATGCCATTTTGTTGTGGGGTGTAAGCACAAGTTGTTTGGTGAAGAATACCGTGAGTTGCGAAGAAGGTGGCAAGGGTTTGGTTCATAAACTCCCGACCGTTGTCAGAACGAAAGGTCTTAACCTGAGTATGAAATTGTGTCTCAACCATTTTGGAAAATTGAGGGATAACATGTACAACATCACCTTTCGATTTTAACAAATATATCCAACATACTCGGGTACAATCATCAATAAAAGAAACAAAATATTTTTGACCTGAAGTTGATGGAGTGGAGAAAGGGCCCCAAACATCTGTATGAACACAAGTAAATGGAACATGACTTCTATTGAAACTGATTTTAAAAGTTACACGATGATTTTTGGCAAAAATACATTGTTCACATCGCATACTAGAACTAGGAATATCCTGAAACAGGTTTGGAAACAAATGTTCTAAATAAGAAAAAGAGGGATGTCCTAATCGACAATGCCGCAAAAGGATCTTGTCTCTAAGAGAAGATCTACTAACTGCTTGAAGACCAGCACCAGTTTGCAACTTCCTTGTCCCCTCCAAAAAATATAGTCCTCCTCTTTCTCTACCAGTGCCAATCGTCGTCTTCGTTCGATTGTCCTGAAAGACACAATGAGAAGATGAGAAAGTAACAGAACAATCTAGAGTTTTTGTAATTTGACTAATGGACAACAGATTTGTAGAGAAAGTAGGTGCAAGTAAGACAGAAGATAGAGAAAGAGTAGATGAAAAAGAAACATTTCCGGCCCCAGTGATTTGGACAGGAGTGCCATTAGCCACCTGAACAGACTGAACATGTGAGGTAGATAAAGAATTAAGAGTAGAAAGATTGCAGGTAAAATGGTCTGTTGCTCCTGAATCAATAACCCAAGAGTCAGATACAGCAGAAGTAGATGCCAAACCAAAGGTACCTTCCCCGGGAGACAATCGAGCAACATGAGAGGCCGTAGGTGCATGAGTAGTCTGAGAAGATCTCCAATCTTTTCTCTCTCCTTGTTTGCGTGTGTGCCAGTCCGGGTACCCATTTTTCTTAAAGCACTTGTCAACAGTGTGCCCTTTGAAATGGCAGAATGAGCAAATATCAACCGACTGGTTAGGGCCTCGTGGTCGAGGATTGAATCCTCTAGCAGCTAATGCTGAAGTCTCAGAGTGATTTTCAGTTCCCATGGTAAGCTGTCGTTGTTCTTCACGGCGAACCATAGAGAACACTTCCTCTAGGGTTGGAAGAGGTATTGCAGCTAAAATGCGACTTCACACCTGATCCAGGTTATAATCCAGTCCCGCAAGAAACATGTAAATTCTATCTTCAGCACAACGTTTCCTTAACTCCTCAATATCAGCAGCACACTTCATAGTGTTTGGCCTGCGATAGTCAAGCTCCAAGAAAATGGAGTTCATTTCAGTGTAGTACGTGACAAGGGGCCGCCCCCCTTGACTCAATTGAAAAGATCTTCTCACCAACTCATAAATCTGTGATGAATCAGAAACATCAAGATAACTTCTCTTAACCGCATCCCATACATCTTTAGCAGTATCACACTGAACAAAATGTGCCACAAGGTTATCGATCATAGAATTGATAAGCCAAGATTTCACAATGGCATCATCCGCCACCCACTCACCATAATCCGAATCACTTTTACCCGGTGCGGTTTTCTCACCAAAAATGTGATCTGATTTTCTTCTACCAACAATGTGCATTTCCAAAAGTTTCGACCAAACACGATAATTTTTTCCATCCAACTTAATGTGAATTGGAGACGATGTCTCATGAATTAATGATGTCATAATCTTGTTTCCATCCATTTTCTCAAATAACCAAAGTCGATACAACCCTACTGCCACCAACAAATAAAATTCACCAATGCAATTTCTCTAATCCAACTCAAACTGACTATATTTCAAGGTGAAAAGAGATTTCAACCTAGATATATATGACGAGACAAAAAACAGTGGAACAGACAAGACCAAGCCAGAAAAAATGAGGAAACTGATCTGCAATATTTTCGCCGGAGATGATGCCGGAAGCGCGCAGTGGAGTCGCGCCGGAAGCAGGAGCAGAACGGACGGAAATCGCGCACGAGGCCGGAGCAGAGCGGAGTCGCGCAGTTTAGGAAAAACGCGCAGTGCAGGAAAACGATTTTCATCGCCGGTAACCACGCCACCACCTAGGGTTTCAGTCGCCGGGAGGTGGGTCGGCGCTCGCCGCCGTTGTCGGCGTTGGGTGGTACCGGAAACGGCTGGACAGAGACGGCGGCTGGGCAGTTTAGGGTTTACAGGTTAGGTTTTTTTTTTCTTTTTTCCTTTTCTCTCAGGCTCTGATACCATGAAGACTTGTACAATGTGAATCTTAATTCCTCATATTACACAACATGTATATATACAAGAGATATCATATATTATCACTTTAGTCCCTAAACTATAATAGATGTTATATTGGTACAATTAATTGACAAAATCTCAACACATTCCTTAAGGTTGTTATTGGAATGAGAATGAAAATTGAGATACAAAACTTTACTAGAATGGCACGAGGAATATGTTCATTGAAAAAATGGTGGTTCTGGATGGCAAAGGCCTTAGTTGAGTGTGCAGAACAGTACAAGTAGAGGGCAAGTAGATTGCGCGCATATATAGTTCAAAGGTAGAAGTCAAGAAAACCTCTGAGTAAAACAAGTGGTATTGGGGGAAATTTTCTCTCTATTTGGTATTTACAGAGTTTTGAGGTCTTGAAACTTGTTATTCTCTGTGTTTCAATGATCAGAGCATCTCCAATGGTTGCACATTTGGTGCAAAAATAGGTGTAAATTTGCATCCTCATTTACATCCCGATGGATTTAAATCAAAATTTTGCCCTAAATGCAAATTTAAATTCAATTTTGCTTAATTTTTTAGCTCGTAAATTTTTATGTTAACCAGTTTTTTTATTTGTACATATATCTATAAATATAATGAACAAATTGTCCTCAAAAATTCGAAACTTGGTTAAGAAAAATAAAAATATTAAAAATGTGCAAGTTAATATAAAGAATTCAAATTGTAATTAAATTAATATTATAGATTTAAGTTGTATGTCTCACATCAAGATTTTATTGATTGATAGTTATTTTTGGGTGGAATTGCTTCCGTATGAAAATGTAAAACAAGATGTAAATTTACATTTTTTTTTCTTTATTTACAGTTTTGGTCGGAAATGTAATTCACTTTTCCCATTGGAAACAATTCCGGCCAACTTGAGGATGCAAATCACAAAATAGCTTTATTGTACACCAAAATTGGAGATGCTCTTATATAGTCCCTTAAAATCTCATGTTTGTAGTTGAGATGTTAAAGGCTCGTACATTCACGCCGTCTTATGAGTTCATGCTTAAACTAAATAAATGGAAGGGACCATTTGAGTACAAATCTGATTCTCAAATGGTTTGAAATGTAATTCTTAAAGTGGCCCAAATTCTAGTAGTGGTGTTTACACTTCTTTGAATAACTTTCTGCATACTTCTATAATGAACAGATCTATTTTGTCACGCTGATTGTGCTGCCATTTGCAATTTATTATTTTCTATAAAACATGGATTAACTAATTATCTCTTAATTAACATGTTGATGTACACTTGTCCAGAAGAAATCACTATTTTCTAGTTCTTTCCGCTCAGCTGTTTATATGTTACACTCACAATGTTCTTGCTATTTGTATTCGCAGAGATTGGTACAATTTGGAGAAGTCTAAACGTGTGAAAGCGTTTCGATGTGGAGAGTTTGATGAGTGTATAGAAAGGGCTGAAGCTTCCCAGGGCATGCCTCCAAAGAAAAGAGAGAAATATGCACGTCGGGAAGATGCAATCCTCCATGCTCTTGAACTTGAGAGGCAATTATTGGAGAAAAGTGAAAAAGTGGGTTATGGCTCTAATGATAGGAACAAGAAGTCTGAAGATGTCACTTCTTCGGGTCACTATGATAATGGAAGTGGAAATCAGATAGATCCCAGATCTCTTCAAGTTTCTGAGAGGCTTGGTATGACAGTTGCTGAGAATCATGTGGCAAATTATATGCACGGAGATAAAGTCAGAGAGGGAAATCAACTGAGAGGAGATGAAGATAATGCTGGTGTACTACCCCGGATGAGAGGGTTGCAGGACGTCGGTCTTCGGAGTGCTCCGCCAATGCATAAGCTTTCTCCTGCATTAGCTTCAAATGTTTCTCTGAAGCCTGTTGTTGTTAGCAGCACCCCTGCACTTCTTAACGATGCTTTTTCAGTAGATGATAAAAGTAACCCCAACATAGAAAATATGTCTGACAATAGGAAGAGTTTGGATGAATGCTTGCCTGACGAATCCATTGTCAAGAGGCGTGACAGGCAGCGCCCTCTTGTTCAAGTACTGGAAAATAGTGCAAAATTACCAGTTCCTGAGATACAGCCTGATAATGGTTCTATTACTATCAATATATCTGGAGAGGGGCTTCCAGGAGTGCCGTTCCGTGCGAAGAGGGGCAGAAGTGCTTATCTAACAACTGATTCTGATAGTTATTTAAATAATTATGGAATTAATTACTCTCAGATGGAAACTTCAGTTTCCAAGTTAGAAGAAAGTGATAAGCCACATTCTACTGATTATGGTGAAGAGCACACTTCAGGGTCCACAGAGGATACTGAAACCGACTCTTCAGAGACAGATTCTCTGAAATCAGATTCGAATGACGAGATGACTGCTTTCTCTGGTTAGATTCTGTCTATTTGCATTTCCTTTGAGTCAGCATCATTAATCCTTTCATACAATAGCATGGTTAATATGTGCTCACTATCATTCTTTCTGAATACCATTAATGGTCATCCGCCTCAAGGAGGGCTATGAGTTTTTCATTCTTCTCTGGTCATGTTTGTCATGCAGATCTATGTCAGTCTTGCCTGCAACCTGCATAATTTTTTTTCTTCTGATAACCAGAAAATTACATCTCTATTATCTTTTAAGTGAATTTGGAGTCGGCTAAATCTTTATCATCTTAGATTTTTGCCTCAGGTGATTCACTTAATATCGATATACGGCTCAAATATGACCTAATATACTCCTATGTATTCATGATGATTATCAGACAACTGAATAAACATGTTATTCATCCAATATGCATGAGACTGTACTGTAAGAATTGCCCTGTTTCTACGAAATTAAAATTTGTCTTTGTTACAGTGCCCATTGCTTGTTATGGTGATTCTGACTTTATTCTTGTTTGTGGGTTCCTTCCAAAAATGAGAAAGAGGGGGGTGGGGGTTTGAAAAGAGGAAAAGCCTTCTTTTGTTTGCTAACTAAGGGTTTTGGTATCCAGATGGTTCCGCGTCTATAGAATTACAACCTAAATATCCAAGAAGAATTGAAGAACAAGAACATGGAAGCATGAGCAGTGACGACCTTGATGATTTGGAAATTGGAGATGACACCCCTCGTTCTTATCGCAACAAACTACTCTCAGCTAGCATGGGGGTGTCTAGGTGGCAGCTGAAAGGGAAAAGGAATAATCGTGGTTTTATAAAGAGGTCTGATGCAGAAGTTTCTGGAGGATATATACATGGAAGAAAGTCAAATTGGAGCATTAGTAGTAAAAAATCTGATTTGATTGAGAGAAGTTTTAGGACTGGCACACCTGGATATGGATCTACAGGTCTACGACATGGCTTGGCTTGGAATGATCAGTCGTCCATGAGAGGATATTGGGACGATTCTCTCGATCCTTTATCTGTTCAGCATCATTTTGGTGGAAGAACCTTGTTATTGGATGTGGATTTGAAGGTTCAGGCCAACAATTACCGAAGAGACGTTCCTATTATCTCAATGCAGAGTAAACTAAATGGACATGCTATAATAGGGCACCCTATCGAAGTTGAAGCTCTTGAAAGTGGTTCTACAGAATATCTTCTTCCTGCAAACGATCATTATTATCCTGAAACATCGGAGAATCATGCGGCGCTTACACCTGTATGGAGGACTGCTCGTAGAACAGCCAAATTTCGGGTTCCACGTCCACATGTATCCTCGGCAGTGAGCAGTGAAAGTAAACCAGATCTTAGAGTTGTTGACCAAGACAAACATATCCCATTTGGACACCCTCAACATCTGGACATGGGATTCCCAAGAATTTCACTGACGAAAAGTAGTCCATCTTCCAACCAGAAGACAAGAACACTTTCATCGATTGCTTCAGAACAGAAACGTGGTATTGATCAAATAGGGGGAGGCAGCAATAATCAGGCAGACGAGCTGATGAAAACCCAGGACGTGCAAGCAACTGTAGCTTGTATACCTGTTAAGCTGATATTCAGTAGGTTACACGAGGAGTTGGACGGGCGCCATCAGTAATGAAGTTCTGAGTCCTGATGCCCAATGTGAAATAATATAATGGTAATCCCATTAGCCTTTTGTAAATTCTTAGAGAGCAATAATCACGTTGACCCCCGACTCAACCTCTTTTCTTTGAAAGCCCCCATTCTGTATTTGTTTTGGTCCAGAAACCTGTAGAACAGGATTGTTTATGAAATGAAGAAGCATAGCATAATTTAAGTTTGAGGCACGTATGTTTTGCTGGGCTTTGTATACATGAGAGAGTGATACTTTGATGTGCTCTATGGATAGAAATACATAATGTAGATTTTATTTAGATGGACACACATCTTTGTTTCTCTATTTAAGGCTGTGTTTGTTGGCTAAGGTAAGAAATTTAAATTATTCTGTTGATTTATTTGTGTTTTCTAGGTAAGATGTGGGGTTAAAAATTGGTTTGGAAAATTGTGTAATTGGAGAGAGAAAATACGGATGATTAAAAAGTGATTTGAAAAATCGTGTAAATTAAATTTGTTGTCTTTTTTGTCTTTTAGTGTATTAATTTGACATTTTAATTGATTGCCGAATGGTCCCTAAACTATGAATATGAATGTTCTCTCAACATATTTAACAAATGTTGAACCCTAATTCTCTACATTTTTCTATATTATTTTCAATTGCACATTCTCCAATAATATAACATTTCACGTAAATCAAATTTTTTTCCTTAAATTTTTAATCATGTTCTTAAAAAATTACTATTTCAAAATGAGGAAATTACAGGGGAACTTGTTTTTTAGAAACCAAATTCAAATATGAGACCAAACTTTGAAAAATTCAAATATCAGGTAATAATAATATTATTTTAAACTATTTAATAATAATATTAATATTAGATTAAAATGATCCAAAACCTAATTCCATTTCATCACTTCACAATTGCCTATTACGCCTCCATCAGCTCTCTCTCTCCCTCTTTCATTTCTCCCACACGCGTTCATTAGCGTTCTGTCTCTCTCTTTCATTCCTCCCTAAATCACCTATTCCACCCCAATCATGGTGGCAGGCTACCGTAGAGCGCCGACGAGGGTAAGATGTTGGTGGTGGTTTTTACTTTCTCTCTCAACTCTATCTTTCTCTCAGACTCACTCACCCTCCCTAAGTCCCCTATCCCACCCTGACCCTGGTGATAGCGCCACTACAGTATTGTCGGCGCAGAGTGATATGTTGGTGGTGATGAAGCACAGTAGACGATCTGTGCAGTGCCTCATCGTGCCTTGGCCTGCTGCGCTGCTATGCCTGGGAGAAGATGCGCCCGTTGTGCGGCTGCGATGAAGAGGAGCGCTGCAGCTTCTCTCTAATAGTGATGTCTCCCAAGCGATTGTGAGGGTTGAAGTAGACACTATGGTGGTGGTGGCGGCGGCGGCTGTAATGGGGGCGAAATGTTAGCGGCGGTGATAAAAAAAAAAAAAAAAAGTTGTGTTCATGGAGCTGCGCACGATGCACGTTGCTGCTGCTTTCGATTTTTTAATTTTTTGGCCTTTTTGTGATTTTTGTTGGTGGTGGTCGTGGCATAGGGATATAAGTGGTGGGTGTGGCGGCTAGATAAAACTGGTGGTGGTAGGATGTGAGGACAGGTTGCAGCGATGGTGGTAAATTGATAGTGTTTTTGGTTTAAGACTGGGGCGATTGCCGGTGTAGGCGGTGACTGGGCGGTGATTGTGACTTTGAAACAAAAATGTGACTTAAATAAAAACGGATGGTTGTGACCTTCACAATTGTGATCGATAGATCAGAAAAAAATGGTGGTTGATTATCACTTAAAAAATTTGTGACCTAACAATTTGATAAGTTGTGACTTCAAAATATCCCCAAATTCTTTTAATTTGACATTTGTGACCTGTTGATTTCATAATATGTGACCTGAAAAATTTGTAATTCTGATCTAAAAACAATTATAATTGTGACATAATATTTTGATAATTTGTGACCTCGAAATTATTTGTGACATAAAAGATTTATTTTTGTGACTTGAAATATAGTTTTGTGACCTTAATATATATAATTAATAAAATATTTTAATTATTTAATTTAATTAATTAATATTAATTACAACCTGATTTTTGAAATTATACATGTTTAGTCTCATTTTTGAAATATGTATCTTCAAATACCTTATTTATGTATTATTCCCTTTCAAAATATCTATAAAAATCTAATTATAATAGGGCTCAAAATAGGGCTAACATTGAAAAACATTCGGAATTTGAATTTATTCTTAATTTTTTTTTTAAATAAAAGGTTCCTCGTTTTCAAGAAATAGTCACGTTTCACTCTCATTATAAATAAAATACATTTTTCTCTATCTTATCTTCTTTTCAATAATACATTTATTAATAAAATAATATTATGTATAAACTCATAAATGATTTTTAATTTTATAACAACACATTCTTTTAAAAATTATTATTCAAAAAGCTATTTCTTCAAATAAACTTTTCAAAATCAACATCAAATAGAGGAATAATAGTAACTAGTAATATTGACAAATGTATTGAAATAATTCTTGCTCAATTTGAAGGAAATTATGAAGCTTCTGAGCTTCACATGTATAATCATTGCGAAGCTATGCAAAATCCTTGTTTGGTTATACAATCAAAAAATTCAATTTTCCTCAAAAACTCATTTTTATTTTTTATATTTGCATATAATATTATTTTATTGAGAATATATGATTGAAATTAAGAAAAAATAGATGATTTTTTATTCCTTTTCTGAAAAATGGAGCCCATACAGGTGCTTAAGTTGTTTTGATTCCGATTGTTGAAGTTGTATAGTAATATAGGTCCTCGTTTGATAAAGATTTTAATCTAGAGTTTAATTTGAGTTAAACTTAATAATTAATTTCAACAACATATTTGATGAAATTCACATTTTCAACCACATATTTATCAACTTTTATCAAAATTTACTAAAAATCCAATTTTAATCTTTGCCACATTTTTGACTTTTCAAACATTTTTAAACCACACGGATATCAAAAACTAAAAAAATCAAAAATTTTCACATTACCAAACAGGCTCGAAGACTAAACGACTTACTTCCAGAAAATATAGCCAACTTGTGTTATGACAAAATTACCTTTACGCAAGAACAAGGTCTTCATCCAAGTGGCGGGACATTCCTTATCGAGATTGAGGTCTTGTGTTCGATTCTTCTAGGGGGATTTGGGTGAGTTTATAGTTGTATAGAAATTTGTTAAAAAAAAAATAAAAAAAATACCTTTACGCCAATTAGAAGAGTTGAATCTACGAAGTCATTTGACGGAATTAGAGACCCGAGTTATTTACGCAAAGAATAATCTATTTGAAAGCTCAAATGTCAAAAGTGAAACAAAATTATCCTATAGATTTATCTACGCAAGTCATAAAAAGTCTTCCCTACACAATGAAAACAAATTTAAAAAATATTTCATGTTAGTGTAGATCTTATCACTTCCTTGCCCCTTTGATTCTGGTAATTGATTGAACAAAATAATTTGGCATCATGAATCCAACGGGAAGGACTCAGTCAAAATTGGATAAAACGTGGGGCCTGAAGGATAGCGGGAGATGGAAGAGTGGGCGAAGACGGGTGGTGAAAGTAGTGGCGGACGCAGGAATTTTGTAGTAGGGGGGCACAGTTTGTGGTAGATTTCACGGGGGTTCGGGGGCAGCGCCCCCGAAAATTTTTTTTTTAGGAAAAGATCGAAAATAATGATAAAATTCAAATTCACAAAAGACAATGTACTAAATAATATACAATCTCACAAATATGCTAAATTATTTTCAGTAAAATCTACGTTATAATTCAAAAGAAATTGACAGATTATATCGCAGTAAACAATCAATTATATTCCTGTTTAGTGTAGATTAAAATTAGATTTTTCGTAGATTTTGATAAAAGTTGATCAGATGCGTGATTGAAAAGTTATGAGTCCTATGAAATCTATGGTTGAGATTGATTTTTGACTTTGACAAATATTAAAATTTAGATTTTAATTGATATCAAAAAGAGGCTATATTTACTTAATATATGTTACAATCTTTTACATATATTTCATCTAAAAGAATCTATTCAATATGCATAAATTTTAATTATTCAAAGTCGAAACTTTACCTTCATTCAACTAAAAAAAAACAATTATTCAACCATTCAAATCATATTTTTTGATTTTTTATTTTTGAACTTTTCAAAAAAAAAAAAAAAAAAAAAAAAAAAATCAAAATCAAAATGGAGGGGGTCACGTACCCCCCTAGGACCCCCCTATGGGTCCGCCACTGGGTGAAAGCTATTATGGTACCTATGACTCCTCCAAAGGTTCAAGTGTTTTTTGGAGACAATTTTTAGATTTCTTCCCACTGGACCGAATCTGGTTAGAAGATGCATTTTATTTGAGGGGTAATTTTGGTCTTTTGCTCGTTTGCTCATCAAGTATGGAAGACTATTGGTATTTGGACGTAGTTGAAAGTGCTTGCAAGTCCAAATAACATTTAGTTGCAATTGTGGGAGTTGGTGCAGCGAAAATCCCTTGATGAATTGGGATGGTTATGTGGAGTATTTAGGGTGAACATAATCGTGTTGTTCAGGAAGCAAGAAGCGGCCGGTTGATGTGCTGTTGGAGGTCGTGTAAGGGATGTATATCTGTGGTCAAAAGCGTGATCCAGGTGGAGTTGCCTCTCCAAGCAGTATTCTTGAAGCACTTGGGTATTGCCTCCATTCGGGTGGATTAAACTTAACACCGATGCAACCTTCAAGATTATGACGACCATCTTCTATGTTGTTGTGGTCCTCAGGGTTGAAGCCCGTGCATTAAAGGAAGACATCCTCTTTACCAGGGGTGGAGCCATCCCAAAGGTTATATATATAGTGCTTGGTAGAAACAGACTCTAGTTGGATGGCATGGGTGCTTTAGAAAGTTCTTTCACATGACTCAATGCTGAAACTTTATTAGACAACTATTTAGTACAAATCTTTATATATACTACTATATACTATACTATATATAAATGGAGGATATTTGATAAGTGTGAATACAAAATATATGAAACTGGTTTGATAAGTGTGAATGCAAAATATGTGAAGTTGGTTTACAAGTGTAAATGTAAATAAGAATAGTTGACAAGTGTGAATGCAAAATATGTTAAGTTGGTTTGTAAATGTGAATGCAATATATATATATATAAATTATATATTATTACGAATATATAAAGTTTTTCTCATCCCTTTAATATGTAAGAAAAACACTCCGGAAGAAATTATGTATACATTTTTGACAATTTTTTAAGTCACAATTTTGATCCCAATTTAAAATTAGCAAAGATTTTAGCTAAAAATCTATTAACTAATATTAATTTATTTTATATGATTTATTTATTTTATTGAAAAAATATATTAATTAGCATATAATAAATAGGAATTTTTATATGTTATTATAATGTTGAAAGAGTCAAATGATTTTTTTTTTTTACATTTTCTAATATGTTCTTAACTTATATTAAATTAAAATGCGTGTTGTAAGATTTTAAGAAAATAACATAATATATTTTGTAAATCTCATATAAAATAATTAATTATAGTACTGTTATGGATAATGTGTTAACTATATTTGATGACGCGTATAGTGTAATGAGAAATGAAATTTAAATTATTAAGGATGATTAATTTTAATACTTAACAATTGTTTGTTTAACTAAATTTTGAATTTCGTGAAAAAAAAAATGAATGATAGTTATTAATGATTGAAAGTAAGGTCAATGTAGATTAACTTGAGACACTCTCGACCAGATACAACACTTGAGTTCGAGTCTATAGGTGGGTTGGGTTGACATTCGGATCTTTTTGTATATAAGTTAAAAAAATAATTAAAAAATAAAATAATTAAAAGTAATAATAATTCATTTTATGCATATTGTATATGGGAAAAAAATTATGTATAAGCTTTAAAATTTTACAGAAACTTATCAAAATCGATATTGTTGAATAGCAACTTCCGTGCATCGCACGAGAGAAATACTAGTATATATATATATATATATATATATATATATATATATATATATATGTGTGTGTGTGTGTGTGTGTGTGTGTGCGCGCGCGCGCGCGCGCACACGCACGCGTGTGTGAACACAATATGGTTTAACCATAAATATTTAATGGTTCAATGTGAACACTATTTAGTTAATTAATGTTTGATTACAATATGATTAATTATTTGGTTAATGAATGCTTGATTATTTAAGTTTGCATTTGGATTATTTTCAAACCACTACTATATTAAGATATTTACCTAAATTTATTAATTTTTTAAATTAAATAGTTAAGGTAACTTTGTAGCTAGCAACACTTTTTTAGATGTATATTTTTAAAATTATTCTTCCTTTAAAAAAAAAAAATTGGATTTATGTGTAGAATACTTTAATATTGACATATGTGATTAAAATTGAGTACTATAATAATTTTTTTTTTCTTTCTTTTTAATGAATACCAAACAGGGGTTTATTATGTAATGATTAAATCTTTATGTCAACTATATTTGGTTTATAAATGTTTACAGTATAATTAATTATTTGATTAATATTTAGTGGTTCAGTATGAATATAGTGTATTAATACAATGTTGTTAACTATTTGATTAATATTTATTTAGTTAATAAATGTTTGATTACAATATGGTTAAATATTTGGATAATTCATGTGTTGACTATTGAAGTTTACATTTGAATTATATTTAAACCACTACTATATATTACCTAGACTTATTAAATTTTTTACTTTTTAAAATATTTTTTATTATTTATTTTTTAAATTAAATAGTTGAAGTAATTTTTGTAGCAATAATTGAATGTATATTTTTAAAATTATTTTCCTTTTTTTTTTTTAAGTAAAAACAAAAAAGTATTTTCAAACTTATTATTTAATGATTAAATCTTTATGATATTTTAATTTACAATTTTTTTTGCTTAATTTTTTATATTATTTTTTACCATTGTTTGTACTTTGTATCCTTTTTTAATTAAAAATTTTAATTTTAAACAAATTATAAATTCATGTACAACTATTGCATTTGTATATTACATGTTGTTTATACTGTACATTCGATCCCCTATTATATTTGTCTAAGTTTATTGAATATTTTATGTTTATTAATTTCTTATTACTTATTTTTTTAAATTAAATAGTTCATGTAATTTTTGTTTCAAAAGTTTTCTCATTTTCTATGAGTACAAAAAAAAAATATTTTCAAATTTATCATGTAATTATTATATCTTTATATTATTGCGGAATGTTGATAACTTTGTAGGAATGTGTAATGGTATGAAATTAATTGTTACGAAACTTGAAAATCACATTGTTGAAGCAAAATTTTTCGATTGCAATCTTGCAAGGCACAAATTTTTTATTTTGAGGATACACTAACACAATTTATGATGTGTTTGATTCACTGTCATTTGCCTGGAAAATGTCAAATCATGGAAAACGTTTTTCCTTGTTGTATTTGTTTGGTGTTTGATTGAGAAATTTATCTTGAAAAATATTTTTCAAGGTACAATCAATTAAAGCACATTTAACGCATTTGCCTTGAAAGTCTTTTCTCACCTATTTGGTAAGAAAATATTTTCATTGGGTGGAAAACATATTTTTCATAACATTTGATTACTATTATCAAGTACAAATGAGTGAAAAATAAAAATAAAAAAAATATTTTTTAAATTAAAACAGCTAAATTTTGTTTTATTTGTAATGAAAAATAATATCAATCAAATAACAAATTTAGGAAAATTTCCTACTTTTTCACCCGACACTTCCAATTAACATTTTTCAAGAAAATAATTTCAGGCAAATCAGTTCCTAAAAAATATTTTCTTACCATCATTTTTCCATCTTTTCAATCAAACACATGCAAGATTGTCTTTCAAGTTCAAGAGGTGACAATTTCAGTTGGTAGCTTCGTATGTTATGAATATCAATTTGAGTAAAGGGAAATCACTTTTCAATGTTGATATTTATTTAAAGAGGTCAGTTTTCAACCATGGACAGTTGTACTTTGCAGTCTCTAGAGTGACGAATCGAAGTTGTTTGAAGATGATCATTTACAACAAAGATGGAAATAGAACAAACTTAACTACAAATGTAGTTTATATATAAGTTTTTCAAAATTTATAGTGAAAACATTGCAATACTATTAATTACAATATCATTTTATTATTTTTCTATCTATTTCATTATACACATACTTGACATATAATTAAATTTTTTTAGAAAACATTGAAGTAGCAATTATATGTTTCAACATGATACTGTGCATCACACGGTGAAATACTAATTAAAATATGATTTTAATCTACGTTAAAAGTTAACAATCAATTTCAACCATATATTTTATGAGACCCACAAACTTTTCAACCACATTTCATCAATTTTTATCAAAATCTCCTAAACCTGATTTTAATCTCCACCGAACAAGGTGTAGATATTATTTCCTTACTTCGATTTTTTTAATCGTTCACGTTCCTTCATTTATGGGAGTAGCCCATACTCTAGCAGCTTATGGTACAAATTGATCTTTTTTTTTTTTAATTATTATTATCCGATTGTATTCCACGTTTTTTATATGCACTAACTAGGGTAGATATTAATTGATAGTTTGGCTTCAAAAAAAAAGACATACTTGATGTTGGAATAATTGATCAATTATTTATAGTATGAATTGAAAAAGTCTCCAATTGATGTAATAGTTGGTCATAACTTTTCAAATATAAAGATTTGAAATATGAAAAGTCATCATCTTATGAATATGTGCAATCTAGACCATTAAAAATGAAAATGTATGATATAATGATTTAAATTAGTTTTGCAAAAAAATGCAATCGTTTGATGAGACACATGAAAATCTATAAATAGGGACATCATTTTCCATATTTCATACTCCAAATCAATTCTATATAATTGGTTTCTAATTTTTTATTTCTCCAAATTCTGTCAAAATAATTTTCAAATTATTTTGAGTTTCATATTTAATATCTTTTATTCGATATCTATTCCGTTCTTGAAGAGTATAGTCAATCGTTGGTTCGTCTGAGAAAACTAATATTGTGCTATATGAATTTTGGAAGAAACGTTGTATCTTGGGAGATGGACGCCCATTTGATCCTGTTAGCACCCGTACAAGGGGCGAAATCCGTCTTTAGAAGATTTGTATATCTCGCTTCATTTTATCTCCTTTTCATTTTTCCAACTAGTAAGTCAAAATTATATGTGCATATCATGATTTCGTTACTTCAAAATTTATTCAATATTTTAAAAGTGTAAATTGTAATATAATCTTCTTTGCATGCAAGTATTTTTTTCGTTAAAAAAATATTTATACACCAATTTTATCCAACACTTTGATTCATTCTCGGTGAGCAATTTTCAACTTGTGAAAGAAAAAAGAAAATTCTTATTCAAGAGTCGAGAGTCGAGACCAGTTGCCAATTGGGTTGCCATAAAATAATCCTTTGCATTGATTTCAACAACAAAATTCAAATATTTCATGATCCCGCCCAAAACTTTCCATCTACATATATTTCAGTCCATTTACCAAGTTCCCCTCAAGTTTTCTTTTATTTACTTTCAAGTCTAGACTAGACAGTCCGTACTGTGCTTAAATCTACTTCTGTTAGATTTGAAGAATGGCGGAGGGGGCCCACCATCAATTGGCGAATCCGGCATTATCCCCGCCTCCGCCACAGTTGGAACCGAGTACTCCGCCGACCCAGTTAGAGAATGGCGATGGAGGGGGTGGCGAATTGGTGGTTTCTCCCAATCCGGCATTATCCCCGCCTCCGCCACAGTTGGAACCGAGTACTCCGTCGACCAAGTTAGAGAATGGCGATGGAGCCGGTGGCGAATTGGGATTTTCTTCCAAACCGGACGTATTGATGGAGACCACGTTAGTGAAGCAGAAAATCGAAATGCTGAGAAGCTTGGATCAGATTTATCGGAGACGGTCTCCGAGATTAGTTGAGAACGGCGGAGGAGAAAGCAGTGGCAAATCGAGGAATTCAGGGGAACTGGAGAAATCACCACCACTGAAGAAGCAAAAGAATGGGAAAAAAGTTTCATTCTTTATCGGTGAGCCGGTTCCCGAGGATAAGGCTAGGCTCCATTGGCCATGGCGTTACGATGAAAATAAGGTACAATGCATGTTCTTTGTTTGCTTTGTTATTGTGTCTTATTGCAAGTTTCCGGAAACGAGTAAAAAATGTTGGGATTCTCATGATTTAATGGGATACTGCAAATGCAGATTGATATAAGAGGTCTAGCATAGTTGGCAGGATCAAAGATTTTTTGTTTTTTTTTTCGGCTCACCAAACACCTTGCAAGAAATTTATAAGAAAAAAAAGAGCTAAAAACGAACCCTGGCTCAAATGTAACAATGCGCAGAAAATCCTACCTGCATTAATGAAAATATATAATTGTTAAAAGTTTAGTATTTAAAAATATTTTTTTTTTCATTTAAAAGTGGAGAAAGAAAATATGTGTGGTTAAAAAATGATTTAGGGTCTGTTCGGCGGCTTGGGTAAGGAATTAAAATTATTTTTTTGATTTATTTGTTTTTTTCTAGGTAATATGTGGGATTAAAAATTGGTTTGAGAAATTGTGTAATTGGAGAGAGAAAATTTGGAGGGTTAAAAAGTGATTTGAGAAATTGTGTAAATTAAATTTGTTATTTTTTTTGTCTTTTAGTATATTAATTTGCCTCTGTTTGGTAACCAATTTTTTTTTGTTTATAAACATGTTTATAAATAACACAATTTCCCAAATTATTTTTTAACCACACACATTTTCTCTCTCCAATTTTCAACCATTACTTTTACCTCGAAATCATAAATAAACAAGTTTATAAATGAAACAGTGTTACCAAACGGAGGACAAATTAAATGGTTGCCGAACGGATCCTTAAGGAATTGTGTTATTTAAAAACAAGCTTTTTTTGGGTTCGCCAAACAGATGTTTGATGGCAAAACGGCTCGTCGGCTCGGGTCGCTCGGGTTCGGCTCGGAAAAAGCTCGGACTAAGATCGGCTCGCGGCTCGAGCTGAGCTTTTTTTTAAGAGACGGGCTTTGGCTCGGCTCGAGCAAAAAAAAAGCCCGCTAAAAAAGCTCGATAGGAGCTTGAACAATGAATTTCGACCACGAATTCGGCTCAACTTGCTATATATACACATTTTCAATAAAAATTTTATGAATTTTTACTATAAAAATAAGAAAAAAGTAAAAGCTCGGGACTTGGCTCGGCTCGGAAAAAGCTCGAGTTAAAGCTCGAGTCGAGCCTTATTTTTGGGGACGAGATTTAGCTCGGCTCGGGCCAAAAAAAGCTCGATCCCAAAAAGCTCGAGCCAAGTTCGAGCTTTGATCTTCGGCTCGCGAGCCGGCTCGGCTCGGCTCGTTGACATCCCTAGATGCTTAGTATGAGAATATGTATCCTCGAAAATTTATTTCAGTGCTGCACGTTTAGTTGAAAATTTTCAGCCTCTGAAACTCTTTTTTTTTGCTAATTCATCCGTGGAAATTAGATTCATTTCACATACTTCCTTCGTTCCAATTATATAAGTTGATTTGACTTTTCACACAAATTCAAAAAACATATTTAATATTATTGAAAAGGTAATTTTTGTAAAAAAAATTCTCAACTTACTTTTATTTAAGTATCGAAATTATTATTATTGGAAGTAATAAATAGGGATACATTAGTAAATAAACAAAATAAATATTTTTCAATAAAGAAAAAATCTATATAATTGGAATAAGAGAAAAAAGAAAGATAATCTATATAAATGAGATGGATTGAGTATTTTGGACAAGTCACATATCCCAAAATATGAAAACTATTGAACTTTTGATTTTCAACGTAAGATTAAAGACTGTTCAATATCCATTAAAAGGTTGTGGAAATAGATAGTATACATTTTTCTAACTTACATATAGAGAACTTAGGCTGTGAATGATACACCTTTATTTGTCTTGGAAGATGGAAAATATTTTCATTTTTTACTTTTTGGTGTGTTTGATTGCCTTTTTTTTTTTCATGGATAATATTTTTTATTTTGTCTCAATTTTTGTGATTTGCCTTGAAAATAAGAAAAATATTTTCTTTTGATTTATTTGAGAAAATATTTTCCACCTTGTATGAAAAGCACTCTTTGAGTCGTTTGGTCTTAGTTGTTGTTGTTGCTAATTAATTTATTTTTTTTCAAAAATTAACATTATTATTATCTAGTATAAATGTATAAAAAATGATTAAAATAACTAAGGCCTTGTTTGATATGAAAGATTTTTCAACTTTTGCACCGTTTGATTGCCTAAATTTTCATGAAACTCGTTTTCCAACTTTGCTCAAAATTGTTATTTTCCTTTATTTTAAGGAATTGGTTTTCTTGTCAATTTGGTGGGAATTGGTTTTTCACCCTCGTTTGATCCTTTTTGTTGTTGTTAGTACATTATTATTATCAAGTACAAATGTACGAAAAATATAAGAAATAAATTTGATTGAAATAACAAAATTTTGCTTTGTTTTCCATGGAAAATAATGTCAATAAAAAAACAAAATTTGAAAATTTCTCTACTTTTTTCATCTAGAAAATTAAACCAATCAAACGAATTAAATTTTTAATTCTCAGGAATTTAATTCTATGGAATTCTTTTTCTTTTCACCCAAATTCCACCCTTACAATCAAATGGAGGCTGCGTTTGATAGCGAGTGTGTAATTTGGGTGGAAAGAAAACGAATTTCAGGGAATTGAATTCTTGATAATTGAATGTTTTATGTGTTTGATTCATTTAATTTTCTAGGTGAAAAAAGTGAGAAATTTTTTAATTTTTTTTGTTTGATTGACATTATTTTCCATGACAAATAAAGCAAAATTTAGTTATTTTAATAAAAAAATATTTTTTTTAGTTTTACACACATTTGTACTTGATAATAATAATGTTAATTTTTGGCAAAAAAATAAATTAATTATCAACAATAACAATGATCAAACGTGACGAAAATGGTTAAAAGTTTTACCAGTAAAATAAATTCACCTAACTACATGGAAAAATGAATTCCTTCAAAAGTAGGAAAAGCCGCGCGTGAAGGTAAAGGCTAGAATTTCAATTACCTGGAAAATTGTAGCATTCAAACACCAAAAGTTGAAGGAAGTTAGAAAATCCTTTCTTTTCCTTGGGAAAAGGAAATCAAACGGAGCCTAAGTTTTACTTTATTTGTCATGAAAAATAATGTTAATCAAATAATATAACTTAAAAATATCCTCAGCTTTTTTCACTTGCGAAATTAATCCATTCAAACACTTCCAATATAGATTCCATGAAAATAATTTTCAAACAATTCAATTCTTGGAAATTATTTTCTTTTCACTAATTTTCCACATTTTCAATCAAACACAGACTTAGAGCGTATTTGGTAAAGTTGAACTTTTCAAAATTTTCTTCAAAATCATTTACAACCACACATTTCTATAACACTCATCAATTTTCACACTTTTCAATTATTTTTTAACCACACATTTTAAAAAAAATTTATCCAAAAATTCTTACACCAAACCGACTCTTAGAAGGAAAAATTGTTTTACTTTTATAGAGAACTTAAGAACATTGATATTTGGGTTATTTTCTGTTGTATAATGATTATGTTCTCCATCTTGTCCTGCATTGTAGTTTGTTATGTGAATTTTCTCCTTTGTCTGTTGTTAACACTATTTGGTTTATAAGCTGATTTATTTATAATTTTATGATAAAAAGTAGTAGTTAAAATTGGAGGAAGAAAATTCGTGTGATTAAAAAGTAATTCGGGAAATTGTACATGTTTGTAAACAAGGAATTGACTTTTACCGAACAGATTCTAAATGTAATTTGTCACAATAAATGACTTCGTTTTTGTAACTTTTTGTATGAATGTTGCAGGGTCAAAAAAATAATGGTCATGCCTCAAAATGCGGGTTAGTATCGTTTATAAGCTTTTGTTTGGTAAACTAGTTTAGAGCATCCCCAATAGACTTTTTAAACTTTGAGATGCTCTTTATTTTGAAGAGTTAACCCTTAAAATTTTACTCCAATAGGTTTTCTAATTTAACATTTTAATTTAAAGAGTGGATTTGGCTCTCTAAATTCTCTCTACTGTTAAATGCATTCAAAAAGTTCCAATTTTCTTTCTTTATTACATATTTGAAATATCATTGGTCATTCACTTTTAAAAAAATAAATATTAACTAAAAATAAAGAAAGACAATAAATATTTTTGTAAAAAAGTAAAATAAGCATGTGTTTGGCAAAACCCAAAAAAATATGTTTTTAAACAATACAATTTCTAAAACTATTTTTTAACCACACATATTTTTTCTCTCCACTTTTCAATCACATATTTTACCTCGAAAAAAAGAAAACATGTTTTTAAACATAAATTTTTTAACAAACAGAGCATAGCAAAAAATAGAAAGTTTGTTGGAGCTTGTAATATTTTTTGCTATTTAATTTTAAAGATGCTCTCTATTATGTAAAATATGTTCTTTAAATATAAAGAGTCTATTGGAGATGCTCTTATAAACAAGTTTATATACAACACATTTTCACAAATTACTTTTTAACGGTACATTTCCTCCAAACCACTTTCCAAATACATATTTTACCTAGAAAACATTACATTCTTTGTTTATAAACAAAAAACTTTTACCAAACAAAGGTTTAATTCTTCATACAATGATCCTGAGAACCTTTTTATGTGCTTGTCTTTTCATCATTGACTATCATGCACACCTTGTAGGGATGACGATGATGATCAGCTTATTTTGAATATAAAGTGCCATTATTTTCAAGCGAAAGTAGCAAATATTGTTTTTAGTCTTGGTGATTGTGCATACATAAAGGTAAGTCCTTGCCTGAAAGATTTCAACACGTATATATGTTGAAGATAACTCACTTATGATTGCTATTTCTGTTGCAAATGTTGCACTTATGCTATCATGTTAACTTCGTGAAACGTTTTTAGGTTTTTGTACCATCACTTCATAATTGGGACATTTATTTAAAAGAAAACAAACGTTGCAGTTGTTTTATAACTGCTTTTTAATGAAAAAAGTGAAAGATGATCTTTTAATCTTTGAGATTTCACCATGGAGATAATCATTGACAGGAATAAAGGTAAAAAAGCTCTGTGGAATCAAATTTTGTATGTCGTAGTAGTGTATAATCATCTTTCTTACCCATGTAGTTATTAATATCAAGAATGTTAGTAACAGTTATTTGCCAATTGGTAATTGGGTGATATACTATATCAAATTAACAAGAGACACAATTATCATGTCCATGAAAGGATAATTTCTACATCGTTAAACGTAGTAGATCATAAAATGGTACTCGACTGAAAATGACCTAATTTCTAATTAATATGGTTATTTTGGGTTCTGTCAACCCCAAAATATGCTAGAGTTACTTCTACTTGGTGCTGCTGGTGCATAATTTCACCAAGAAAAGTGTGAAGTACTAAACTTTGTTTTATATAGCATCTTTCATTAGTTTCAAGTAGAAAATGTCTGAATTCAATAGCAAACAAAAAATCCTCATGTTGGTGAATTGAGTGGATTATTAGGATAGCCTATTGTCCTAGTGATGGAAGGGATAACTTGTGTTATTGTGATTGGAGCCTTTACTTAGTTTTTCAACTCTTCTTTATACTTGATGTTAGGGTCCAAAAAGGGGTCCTAATTATGTTGGCAGGATACTAGAATTTTTTGAGACAAAAGATGGTGAAGACTATTGTAGGGTTCAATGGTTCTTTAGAGCTGAAGACACGGTAATGACAACTTCAAATTTTGACATTTTTGTTTTTAAATTTTCTATTTTAACTAATTTGATGTTCCTTACTAGGTTATAAAGGATGAAGGCAAATCTCATGACAAGAAACGGCTATTTTATTCTACTCTAATGAACGATAATTTATTAGATTGTATTGTTTCAAAAGTTGAAGTTGTGCAAAGAGTACCAAATGTACGTTTCAAGTTGCATGTTTATATTATATATTATTTTGTTATTATTCCTTTTCAGTTGTACTAATTTAGTCTTTATGTTCATTCCATAGGTAAGTTTGAAAGAAAAACCTATTCCGGAGTGTGATTTTTATTTTGATATGAAATACTCAGTGGATTACTCAACATTCAGAACAATTGTTACAGGTAGGTTGTAATTTATGGCACAAAATTATAGCATGGTATGGAGCATTTTGCTTGTGTGATATTTGCATGGGTGATTTTAGCTATTAGATTATTTGTTCACTTTTGGTTAATTATTTTTTCATAGAGGCATTTCCTGCACCTTACAAGAGTGTGGCTCCCCATTATTTTCCAACATTAAATTTTCCATATGGGAACTATGAGCTTTCATAGAATTATTTCTTTCTATCATTCTCATTGGCAATCACGTTTCTCCCTCATCTTTTTGTAAAGTCAAGTAGTAGTAGTAAACTTCCGAACTAGTTGGTAGGCGATAGAGGAGGCAGACGACCAAAGTTGGAATTTACTAATTGAAAAGATATTGATGTATTGGAAGCGCTTTGAAAAGTTTGAAGAATTGGGGTATGTGACTTGTAAATATGCTACAAGGCTTTGTTGAGTTTCACAAGCTGCTATCTCATGTTATGTGGCTTGTTGAACCACTTGATGTAAAAACTAATATGTTAAAATAAGTCATGCCCACGTATATGTCCTTTAGAGGGTTTATTCAATTGAGACCTTGAAAAGATTTCAAAAGATTTTTAAAGATCTAAAAAGTTTAGCAAAATTCAATAGACTTTTTAAGACTCTCTAAAAGCATTTGTGTATTCAATAAAGACTTTTATATACTTTTAGAAAGTCTTTATAGGTCTCAGTGTGTTCAATTAAAAAATTTAGAACTCTTGTGATATTTATAATGTCAACGACTAAAAGTCTCTAGGGTATTAATTTTTAAGCAGAAAGTAAAAAAACAAAATCTTAAAAAATGTTTCTCATTCACCCCAAGATTTAAAGAGATTTTGACCATTTTTTATTTTATTTTTTCATTTCCATATTCTCTTTCTTCTTTCCATATATGAATCTTAGAGCCATGAGTAAAAATTTATTATTTTTTCTTTTACTTGTTATAAATAGGAATATGAGTAGGCAGTAAGGATATAATGCCCACAATGGAAACTATAATCCTTACCTTGTGTAAGACTAACATGTGGTACAAAAAAATTATTTATGCCAAATGTTAGTCTCACACTGAAGGTGGGTTAGGATTATAGTGCCCATTGTGGGCACCATATCCGGCCTGTATGAGTGGGTACCTAAAACTGAACGAGATTGGTTTCCAATTTGCTCTGTAATATATTCCACCCCCTTTATTTTTTATTTTTCTACTGGATGATCTTATCTTATCTTATATCTTATTCTTATTCTTATATATTCTTATATAATATATTATACAAGGATAGTAAACCAGGAATTCCTGCCCAAAAATCATAATTTTGAAAATATCTTAATTATATAATCATATCAAATAAAAAACATAATTCAAATTTGCTTTTCAATTCAAAATGTTATTGAATTTGAAATTTTAAAAAAGACAAAATTAATCAAAATAAAAAATGCTACATGTACACTAAGTATATCAGGGCATCGCGCCATTCAAAATTTGGCACTTAATTAAATTTTTTATATAAAATTTCTTTTGACTTTTAATTACATTTTTTTCTGAAAATTTGCTTACCTTATCAACACCTATTACCATTTTAATATGTTATAATTTTTTATTAACTATATTTTTTAATGTGTTGCTTATATATATTTTATTTTTCCTTATTTTTTAAACATGTCAATTTTTGTCAAAATGATGAAATGATTAAGCCTATATTTGATTTATAAACTTGTTTATTTATGATTTTGAAGTAAAAAATAGTGGCTGAAAATTGGAGAGAGAAAATATGTGTGGTTAAAAAGTTGATAGAAAATAATAAATTATTTTTGTAATGTGTACTGAAGAGCTTACTCGTTTATTGACATATTAGGAAGTAAATTTCAATGATTTTATTTATTTATTTTCAAATATATCAATTCAATTTTTTCATTTCTAGCTTAACAAATTTATATACCATATATTTATTTATTTTAAATATTTTAATCCAAAATTTTATTTTCAATATAACACATTTACATAGATATGACATGACATTTATTTATGTTCAAATATATTAATTCAATTTCTCCATTTCTTATATAACACATATTATTGAGTTTGAAACTTTAAAAAAGACAAAACTAATTAAAATAAAAAAATTTGCATGTACACTCAGTGTACTGTGCCACTCAAAATTTGGCACTTAATTAAATTTTTTATATTAAATTTCTTTTGACTTTTATTTACATTTTTCTCTGAAAATTTGCTCATCTCATCACCTATTTTGGTAATAGAATGTGGAGTTAAAAATGAGTTTGAAAAAATGAGTTTATATGTAGATTAGTTTGAATATATTAGAAGTAATATATTTATAAATGAAAAATTATTGCAATAAATTATTTTCAAAAAGGGGCTTTAAAAGGTCTGAACCCACGCAAAACAATAATAATATGCTGTTATTATTATTTGTATATTTTGATAATTTGATTATAGTTACCATTATTATTTTTTATTATTAAAAATAATATTGATTTCATTAAGAGTTGAAATGAATATATTCTATATGTTACGTTAAAAATGAAAGAATTGGATTAATATATTTTGAAAATAAATAAATAAAATTATTGAAGTTTTACTTCCTAACATGTTAATTAAATGAGTATGTTCTTCAATATACATATTACAAGAATCATTAATTTGTTGATATGAACTTTTTGGTACCAATGCATAAATAAACTAAATAAAGTTTTTTTTTTTCCTATTTTATTTATTATTATTATTATTTTAAAAGTTTCAAATTCCCTGACATTTTGTAATAAAAATGTTATTTGTCTATGTTTTTTATTTGGTATAATTGTATAATCAACATATTATTATAAAACTTCATCGAAATTATTTTCTTTGATAAATATTCTGTGCATTGCACGGGGGGAAATCTAGTTGCATTACAAACATGCTACAATAACAAGTGGTGGTGATGATGATCTGCTGATAGGGGTGGGAAATGAGATAGGAGGCATGCAGTAGCAGTGAAAAGATGGGTGAGGCAGATAGAAAGTGGTGACACTCTGACGGATAGGCGCGGTGTGGTGTTGGCCATGACTGATGAGTAAGGTGCAACTACAAAGTGATGACTAAGAACAACTTTAATTAATTTCTTGTTATTATTATTATTATTATTATTATTATTCTTTAATTTATTTATTTATTGTTGTTATTATTATTATGTTTTGGGAAATAGGAATACATTTAAACATGTATAAACAAATTGGTAATTAATATACTTATCTGGAAGCAGCAGGGTTACAAGTCTCTCCCTGTTATATATTCGAGTGTATATGTAGATAGATAATTGTTACTCTTTTCCACTCATGTCAAAGAAAGAGAGACAAATTTACGGTAACTCAGTCAACTCTGATGTAGACCATCATGCAGATGAGACTGATTTGTCCTCTCCATCACCTATGATGACGACGAGCATTCACATGGATGCCACAAATAATATAGGCTTCAAGTGCAATGTTGAGGAAGCATCCAATAATGGACTTCATAAATCAGAGCTAGCATTACTGGATATGTACGCTGGCTGTGGAGGAATGTCAACGGGGTTATGCTTTGGTGCCAAAGCATCTGGCATAAATCTTGTGACGGTAACATATCATCACTTCTCAACATATTGTGCTAGAGCTCACAGCCTCACATGCTAATGTTTGTCAACTGACTTAATTTGGCTTTTGAAGAGATGGGCTGTTGACATGGATGAAGCGGCATGTGAAAGCTTGAAGTTCAACCATTCGGATACACAAGTGGGCATTAGTTCTCTTTCATTTTAATTCTCCAAATTTCTCCAAAAGAATTTCTAGTTTTTAAGCCTTCGCTGCTTGTAAACAGATTAGAAATGAATCTGCGGAGGACTTTCTTGATTTGTTGAAGGAGTGGGATCGCCTCTATAAAAAATATGCGAAGCATGAAGTAAGAGAACTGAAGTCAAGAATTAGAGAAGTTGACGAAGACATAAACCTAAAAGCTGATGGTAAAGGAAACAGCGAATACGATGTTGATAAGCTAGTAGATATATGTTATGGCGATCCCAAGGAAACAGGCAAGCGCGGGCTTAAGTTCAAGGTAAATATTTAATCTTATGATCTTGAAAACAAGCATATTTAACACTCAACAAGATAATAACTTTAAGCTGATGAAGTTTCCATAAACTACCTTCCTTTTTTTTAAACTCAACATTTCTAACATTTGACGATTATAATATTTACATGTAATTCTTTTCCAACATAATTTTTTAAAAGACAATTTCACTATGTTCAAACTATAATTATTCTGAAGTTATTTACATTCCCGACATAAAATTATGAGCACATTGTTCATAGTTCGGCTCACAATATATCAGGATCAAATCCATTCACATGAGAATTATTTAAGGAAAACAACATTCACTTGATCTAAAAGCTTAAATTGTTAGATGAAGTCACATGCATATCATTTAAATATTGTCTTCAAATACCCCCTAGTCTGTAGGCAGGATTTATTTATTCCCTTCGAACCTTTACATATGTGCAATTTCATTTGAATGAGCAACGATGAGATTTGAACCTACGACCTTTGTGTTCTATAACATGTTGAGTCATTTGATCTAAAAGTTTAAATTGTTAGATGAGACCGCATGTATATCATTTAAATATTGTCTTTGACGCTTAAAATAAAGATATGTACAATAAGCTTAACATTGCCATAGATGGGACATTTTTCAGTTTCTCATCAAGTTCTGTAGGCATTTCTTGTAAAGTTCTGCACGCATTTCTGTCCATTAAATAAAGGGCGTGTTTGATTTTGTTTAAAAAGAGTTTTTGTGGTTTTGAATAGTGATTTTTTGAGAATGCTTGGTTAAAAAAATAGAGATATTTTTTTTTTTTTTTTTGGGATTTTTGTGTAATATTATTTTATTCATAAATGTGTGGTTGAAAAGAAGAGAGAAAACTATGGTTTTCAAATAATGAAAATCAAACGGAGGCAAAATACACAATTGAGATGATACACACTGTTCTTCTTAATGTATGGACAAAATTATAGTTTAAAGAAACCAGATCTTTTTTGCCTTTTGCTGGTTTTTTGAGGGATAGATCTCGAAATAATGATGAAGGATGTGTTTATATTTAAGGAAAGTGAAAATTTGTTTATTATTTTTAGAAATGGAAATAAAGACATGCAACGCTGGAAGGGATAACCTGGCAATGTCAGTGACTTGTAAATATCATACATACATTTTGGAAAACATCAATTTAGGTGATCCTACTGAATGACAAATGAAAGCAAAAGGCAGTATGTATGTAACTTTTATGGAATTTAGTGGATGACACAGAAACTATGTTGTACCTTTCATGAATTGCGAAGCCATTACTTTGGCTCTCGAGAACCAATTTTTATAGTCATTTTATTTTTAGATTATTTCTCCCAAGTGTTTAAAAAGGCGGAATTGGGTAGTGATGCATTTTTCTTTCATGTGACGAGTCGTAAGTTTCAAGGCGTAGGCCTCACCATAAATCATAAAAATGTCAAAAGATTATTAAAATGCAAAATAAACTCATAATACATCATAATTTTTTTTTTTTTTTTTTAAATTCATAACTAAACAATATAAAGTGTGCAAGCAGATAAAATAAAAATCTATAAAGAAACTATTATTTTAGTTGGTGACTTGAGGGTAATGTTTTCACAGCTGGTCTATGAGAATTGAGAAACAATTTATTTTAATATTTTAATGGAAAATAAACTATCCTTAATAGGAGTGCATTAGAATTTTTATGTTTTGTGGGCCAAGTCTTGAGGCGTTATTTGCATGCCTTTTTTTAAACCACAGTCCTTCATGCCCCATTACTTCAATAATTCTTTGTCTAATCAAATTTCGTCAATAAGAAGGGGGAACCCAAGGTACAAGGGAATATATAAAATAGAAGGGACTCCTTATTTCAACTAAGCCAAGGCTTCTGTGCATGAATTTATACATGTTGAATTGCAGCTCAAGAAGACGAAGAAAAATGGTAATGAGCTGCATAGAATTCTCCATGCCTTTAAAGGGTCTTCTATTCTATACTTTCCAATGTAAATGGAGGTGCCAGCTTCCAAGCATACCTTCACAGCTCATCTTCCCATAATCATCTAGTTTTTGAGTACAGCTTCGACTTTGGCTGGCTTACCACCGGAGATCAAGAATGTAAAAGTTTGCTCCCTAGCTCAGTAGCCACCAAAAATGAAAAGACTGTGGTCAACAATTTCCCCTTTCTTATTGAACATATAAAACCAACTTATATGTGCATTTCTCCTCCTCCAGTTGTTAGTTGTCACCATAGCCTCCCTGACAGCAGTAGACAGAAAGACCTTGCTTCTGACACCACTTCAATGGGAAAGAATCTCCTTGCTTTAAAAGGGATGTTAGGTAAAATGGGTAGGAGTGAGTCCCCCCCCCCCTCCCCCTTAAGGAATGACGAAATGAGTAGTCCAATGGAGCCTAAAGAGAAAGCGAATAAATAACTACGTCAGTTCTTGTAAGGAATTTAATTCTGCTTCATTATTCTTCCTAAATATTGAGTAGCATAGTAGACAGTTATATGCTTTTAACCATAGTTTGACTTTTGATAATTTGAGCTTCTCGGTTCTCTGGTAAGAAAATCATTAAAATTTTTGTAGGTCGAGAGTTCTTAATTCAACCTGTAAAACTTGTGGATTTTTGAGAAACTAATCTACCAGCTGCTTTTGTGGCTAATCGGTCAAGAAATCATTTGGCTACACATTCGTGATGCTCCAATTACCTTACTAGCTTTATATAAAATTTAATTTCCATATTTACATAGGTCATGAAATGATTTTAATTTTTTTTACTATGTTTACTTACTTTTAGGTGCGCTGGATCGGATACAGTTCAAAGGATGATACATGGGAGCCAATTGAGAATTTGGGGTATGCTGTAATAGATCTATTCTGAAATTTGTCTCATTCGCAAGGATATTTGTCCACTGATATCTCTTCTATATTTCTTTAGTAATTGCCAAGAGCGGATACAAGACTTTGTACTTAAGGGAATTAAGGCAAAAATTCTGCCACGTCCGGTAAGATTTGATGTTTTTATGTTGTATTATATACTATAGTAAATATTATATTTATTAAAAATTAGTGTTCTGAAACATAGTTGAGTTGCTTTCACTTAAATAATGTCAGGGAAAATTGCTATGTGTGATATATACCTTTTGAAGCAAGTTTTTATATTTCACCAATTAGAAAATAAATTATTAAATGTTTAAATAAAAAAATAGAACATGTGAGAAATCATAAAAATGTGAAAAATATTACCAAATTCAAAATACTGAGAAGCACAACAAATGAAATCTTTATTTGGACTCGCTTGACATTCTTAATCTAAAAATAATCGTGATATGACAATGGCTATTTAGAGCTTGTTTGGTAATGTGATTTTTAGAAGTTTTTTTGTTTTTTGATGAATGTGTGGTTTAAAAATGTTTGAAAAATCAGAAATTGTGGGCTTACTAAGAATAGATGTTTGAGATTGAGTTTGAAAAGTTGAGGCGAAAAAATTATTTTACCAAACAGGCCCTTACTTTTAAGTAAAACATATATAAAATAAAAAAGTGGCCTCCTAAATGGCTTATAGGTGTATCATGCAGCTATACACAAAAGTTGCAGCTCTAGAGCTTTATAAAATGTATTTCTTTTCATGTTTTTGCCAATGGTTGAGTGCTTTGAGGCATTTTCTTTTCCTACACTTTTTGCGTCCTTCGTTATATGTTACCGTCAATATTTTATTCATTTTTGCAGGGAGACGTTGATGTTATTTGTGGGGGCCCTCCATGCCAAGGAATTAGTGGCTATAATCGCTTCAGAAATGTTGATTCTCCTCTTGATGATGAAAGGAATCAACAGATCAAGATTTTTATGGATATCGTCGAATTCCTAAGGCCAAAGTACATTCTTATGGAAAATGTAATTGACATCCTACGATTTGCCAATGGCTGTCTGGGAAGATATGCAATAAGCCGATTGGTTCACATGCATTACCAAGCGAGGCTAGGGATCATGGCTGCTGGTTGCTATGGTCTTCCTCAGTTTCGTTTGCGTGTTTTCTTATGGGGTGCTCACCCTCACGAGGTAAGTATAAAGTATTTTACTTTACAATAACTTGGCAATTGACAAATTCTCAGGTCTAAATTATATATCCAAATATTTGAAGAATAATAAAATGGCATGGAAAGTTTTACGTAATGTAACATGCACGGTGTAATTTTTTTTCAATGATGGATATTTTTCCCTATTTATGTATTTATAATGGAAAATGTATTAATATGTCTTTTTCCGTGCAATGAGTTATTTTCTTACGAATTAACTAAAAAATAGTGAGCAAAATGTAAATTTGCAAAAATATTATATGCGATTTTAAATATATATATATGTAGCTTCATATTTTGTAAATATCCTAAAATATTTGCTTTCTTGTTTTTAATAATGGTCATATATATGATTGCATATTAGTCATTTACATGCCAATATATTTTCTACAGTATGACGCATACTATTCGTTGCTTATTTTTGTTTGTCTTCCGTTTCTGAACCTGGCAAGAATCTTAAAGTAACATTCTAAATAAATTATTAGTCAGCGTGAATGCATTGTACATGCGTATCCTCATTGTCAACCATTCAGCCTCGCCATCTCTCTCTTCCACCGAATGGCTTTGAAATCTTCCAATTTCTAAATATAACATGATAACAACTATCAATTGCACTTGATCATTAAGATTTCGATTTTGAATTCAGCATTTCGTTAAAGACGCACAATCACGAATATATATTAAATTAAAACTAAAACCTTCTTCCACATCAATCGCATTTATTAAAAAATGTTTTAAAAATGGCTAGTTCCCCCCCAGAGATGTGTCTTTGACCATTGGAGTGTTGAAAATCCTCCAAAAGACGTGCTGAAAAATGTTTGAGCGCGTTTGATGCATGTTAGTGTGTTTCTTTTAAATGTCCACTCTATTTTTCGTCAAGTCGGTTGCCATTTATACCCATTTTCCTGTGAGTGGTATATTCTAGTAACACAAGATATAATACATTGTCCTGGGTATGCAAACAGAAAATACTATTTGTGTGCATATTATCTTCACCAACAGTTGAACTTGTGACCTGGATATATTTACCCAACCAGATGAGGCTTTGCAATCACCTGCTGATTATGAGCTATTTACACTAAAATCTCCCAACATGAGGGTGCTAGAAAGTTTTCTGGTCGATTGTTGTCTGTGTGAGGGTTGGTTTTCTCCTCTAGAAAGAGAGAAATTGAGAAATAATGAAATGCACATATAGTTTAATAAATTTAGCCCTTGTTTGATTTAGATTTCAATCTAGATTTTTGTTGAAATTCAACAATTAATTATAACCACATTTATGGGTTCCACAACATTTTAACCACACATCTCATCAACTGTTATTAAAATTTGTTAAAAATCTGATTTTAATCTCCATTAAGCAGGGGTTTTGTATGTACTCCTGCTTTGAAGTCAAAGCAGAGGTTGCTGCATGTCTACTTTATAGCTGGAAGTTATATATTGCCATTAGTGTTGAAGTTGGATGCGATTTTTCTTATTCAACTTGACATTGATTGTTGTACAATTTGCAGATATTGCCCCAGTTTCCCCTTCCAACGCACAATGTGGTCATCCAATACGGTTTTCCTAGTGAATTTGAGGTGCATAACATGTGACATCATTTAAATGATATGAAAATGATTATCTCTATAGCTTAAGCTTTTAGATCAAATGGGCAACATGGTATCATAGCACGTATTTGAATCTCGCCATTATCCATTTGAATGATAAAAATGTGTTCCTCTCTAACAGCTTAAACTTTTAAATCAAGTCGTCTACAATGGTCATATTATAGCAATTCGTATTGCTAATCTAATTCCATTTTGCAGCGTAATGTTGTTGCTTATGATGAGGGGCAATCTAGGGATCTAGAAAAAGTCATTGTTCTGGGTGACGCCATATCAGATCTTCCTCCTGTACTCTTTGTCTATATTTTGTTACTCTCCCATACTTTTTTTGTGGTAAGCTTGCATTCTTATTTTGTTTCTATTGTCAGGTTGGAAATGAGGAGATTCGTGACAAGATGCCATACAAAAAATCTCCAGAAACTGAGTTTCAAAACTATATTAGAGCATCTAAATCTGGTAGGAACACTTTATCTTATCATTGAACTCTAGATAATTCTGGCATATGCTGAAGCTGCTGTTCGTCACTTTCATTTGTTGGGGGAAATAGCATAATTCCAGCATGTCCATTTTGTGATGCACACACCATTCATACTATTTGTCTCGTGTTGCCAAAACGACATCTTTAAATACTTGTTGTAGCTTCTGATTCCTATATATGCAGTCAGGAGATGGTTAATCTATATATGCTTATCTAACCCAATTTTATTTTTCAAATTTGCATTAAAACTCCAAAGGAAGAAGTTCCTCTTACTATGAAGCGTTCTTATGTTTTCATGAAACCTGGGTTTAGTCCATTGGTTTGCTATAAAACTGATGCCACAGATTCTTATTTCTAAAAATTTTTTAGGGCATGATTTGAGTGGGCTAAAATCACATTCAGTCACCAAACTCGTAACAAAGTTTTGCTTTGATTAGGTGACTTTTTTTTTTTCCAGCTTAATCTCCTAAGTTTCATTTTTGTTCCAGTTTCGTCACTTTCTCCATCCCTGTTAAATACCCTACTGGTAATTCTCATGTGCAAGTTGCAAAAGCTCGTGGACTTGAAAAACCATTACCTTATTCTTCTAAAGGTGACTAAATTTCATTTCATAAATCAGAAGCAATAAACTAAACGGTTTTTAAGTTCATGTCAACTTTTCCGTTTCCATGTCAGAATTTTTAGTGTTTAGTATTTACGGAGTTGGACAGAGTGTGGTAACTTGAACAACGTAGAACTTAGGAGACTAAATTGGAACAAGTAGTAGGTGGCTAAAGTGGAACTTTGATATAAGTTCGGTGACTAAATTTTTTGAAACGGTTTGATTTCTTTTAAGTTTTGACCAACGGTCAAGTGGAAGGAGCTTGATTTTGTTCTACTAACTATACTTTTGAGATTGAGCTTGGCTTAGTTATGAATGATCACATATCACTTTTAAGGATTTTATCTGAACAGATCTCAGTGGCTTGAAATGTTGTACAGCACTTTTTCCAACTACCTAAGATGATTAGCATATTTGCATTTGAACCAAGTTATGGAGTTACTGGTTCTCAATCAATATAGTCCAAAAGCTGCACTCTTGGGTGCATGGGGAACAGTATCAATGCAAAAAGATCAGTAATAAAGGAAGGATAAAAATCTAGAATTTGAAACTTGTGTAGTCCATTTTGGTCTAAAATTTAGATTTTTAGTAGATTTTGATGAAGTTGATGAAATGCGTGGTTGGAAATTTGTAAGTCCCATTAAATGTGTGGTCAAAAATAATTTTTGACTGACTTAGATTTTTAATCTCACCAAATAGGCACATAACAAGTATTACAGAAACAAAAATAAAACTTTACAAGTACCTGATGTTATCAGTGACCTTAGATGATTGGGAAAAGGATATCTGAATCACAGGAGGAAAAATAGATATATAGTATCCATGGTTTCTTAGTGCTACTATTTATCCCAGTCTCTAGATTAAATTGGGGGGATATCAGTAGCTGGAGGTCATCAGTACAAAATTGTCCATTTTGGCCCATGTATAAACCTGAACCTGAACCACCAGGCATAGCCGCGGAAGGTATAGGGATTTTGATGGCCATGAAAGCATAGATTGCTTCTCGTGGAAAGGATTGGGGTTTGACTGATTTTATTTTATTTTTTCTCCAGATATGATGGACTCTTCCAGCAGTGCAAGCACATGCAAGAATCCTTTTCTCTATGATCACCTTCCTTATCCACTGGGAAATGATGATTATTTGCGGATTTGTAAAATACCTAAAAGAAAGGTTAGTAAATCAGAATTTCTGCACTTCATTTGGCTTCCTCCTGTTGACATTAAGCTCCCTAGTTCATCTCAACAGGGTGCAAGCTTTAGAGACCTTCCAGGCATTGTCATTGGATCTGACAACTCTGTGCGACGAGCAGTGGAGCAAAGTTTGATGCCATCTGGAAAGCCATGGGTATAGTACCTAAGTGTCATCAGTTTATATTTAGTTGGAAACTAATCCCACATAATTGCTTAATTAAATATCTTTCTTGTCATGCACTTCAATCTGTTGAATTGCCAGTCTTGATTTCCTGAATCACCTGTGTGAAATGTTATGTTAATCCTATGAGGGTGGTTTCTCAAGAGACTTTATATCTGGCAAATTTTCTAGTTGACTTCAAAGATGATTTCATGAAGCTAGATTGTACAAATTTCTTCTCCAAAAAAACCAGAAGTTGATCCTCACTTTGTTCTAATTCAGTTTATTGATTACTTTTTATAGTTACTAGAAATGTAAGACCTCCATAGCATTATAATTTTCTTAAAACCTTTCTAAAATCGTGGCAGCATTTGACCTGTATGAAATTATTTTTAATTTTGACATTATGTGCTCGGTACGATGCTTTTAACTTGCATTCACACTTTGTTCTTATCATGATCAGGTACCTGATTATGCTATAAGTTTTCGTGATGGAAGGTCTACAAAGTGAGTATATATCATGTGGAAGGAGTATTGCAGTTCCCTTTTTCTCTCTTTTAGCCTTTACAAATCACCCCCCCCCCCCCCCCCTCTCTTTCCATGCATAAATGCAGACCATTTGGACGGTTGTGGTGGGATGAGACTGTGGCAACTGTCTTCTGTTTTCCTGATCATCACTCACGGGTAATTTTCTCGCACTTATTTTTGCAATATTCTTTTTCTGGACACGAGGTGTGCATTGCATTCCTTGATTAATTTTTTTTTTTCCTTCTCTGTGCAGCCAATTTTGCACCCTGAGCAAGATAGAGTCCTCACTCTACGGGAATGTGCAAGGCTGCAAGGATTTCCTGATTATTATAAGTTTTGTGGAAAACTGAAGGAAAGGTATTATTCATCTCGAGTCAGTTTTATATATATCTTGGGGAATGTTCGACTAAGCTTAAAATTAATCAAAAGTAAATAAGGAAGTTATGAAATAAATAAATTTTTATTGGTGAAAAGTTTCAAAAAAAAAAAAAATACTTTTTTTGACAGCAAGTCAAGAATTACTTCCAAAATAAGATTTTTTTTTTTTTTTTTTTTTTTTTCCTTTTTTTTTGGTTTAAAGTAGGAAAAAATACATTCAACCACAAAAAGTTACTTAAAAGTGTTTTAAGACGCATGAATGGGAAGTTAGATAATACTTATGTGGATCATATACCATTAGCCATTCACTTTTCTGAGTATTCGTAAGGCTTTTCTAGGAAATTTGAACCAAAGCCCTTAAAATGTCGAGTTCTTGCCATTTCAGCCTAATCCATAGACCAGCCGTCACAATATTATGGATCAATAACAACAAACTAAAATCTTCTTCAAGAGACTATTTATATGCTCTTTATTTTTATTTTTTCAAGAAACATGTATGTATTTCTCCCTATCTTTGAATAATATTTTTTTACATGAGTGGCCAATTAATTCAAACATAATTTAAATAATTTAATAAGTAGAGTATTGAAATTTGCGACTTATTATTAAATGCAATCACTCTAGAGTAAGATAAGAATAGAGTAGATCCACTCTCTATTTTAATACGATAAAATAGAGAATCTTTTGAAGCTTATTTTTAAGAATTAACTCTCTAAAATAGAGAGAAAATTGCACTTAAAAGAGTTTCTTGGAGATGCTCCAAGCCTTATTCCCAATAAATTTGAAGCACATGAATCCTTTGCTGCCATTCTGCTTTGTTCACTGCTTACTGTACTAAGAGAAACTTCAACCTTGGTCTATGCATAACTTGTTGACACATGCTCATTTATATAGGAGGATCACATGTTCATCTTAGCATCTTCGTTTCCGCTTAATTCACCTAATGTACACGTTTTCTGTTAATAGCTCGATACCAGTCTAATCACATTTACGTAGGCACGTATCAATTCAGCTCTTGACACTGATATTTGAACTTTGATACTTGGTCGTTTGTTTTATTTCCAACTCCATTCTTTTCAGAAATCTTTTTTTTTTTTTTCTTTCTTGTGGTCTTTTCAGATACCGTCAAGTGGGGAATGCTGTAGCGGTTTCAGTCAGCCGTAGTCTAGGATACACATTAGGTATGGCCGTGCAGAAGTTGAGTAGTGATAAACATCTCATGACTCTTCCCCCCAAGTTCTCCCATTCCACAACTATTCAGCTGAAGTCTCCATCTTCACATGTCTGAGTGGTCACAATATATTTACTGTGTTGTTGTGCAATAAAATTAGGGAGTGTTTGAGTTGATTTTTACCAGATAAGTGAATAATGAACTGTAGGTGGTAATTTGTAGTTTAAATATCCATTTTCTTACATTCATTGGTTTGCCAGAATATAATATTTATTCGCCTATTCTTTAATCGTAGGCTGAGCATAAATATTATGCGAGAACTTCGCCATGTTGTAATGAGAACAATAATCGTGCAGGATCTATTTTTTACCTTTCCATCAAGATATTTGAAGGTCGATGAGGATTCGGTAATGTGTTGACTAAATATTTTCTGACTTATTTGTTTTTGATTAAAAATCAAAACTTTTTTTTTTTATCAAATTTAATAATTAATCGCAACAACATATTTTGTGGTCTCATGAAACGACTTTTTAATCATATATTATCAACTTTTACAAAATTCGTTTGAAATTTGATTTTAATCTCTATTAAACAGTGGCGAATATTTTACAATAACAAGATCTTGAATTACAAGAATAATGAGGGAAAAACTATTATTAGAAGTCCAAAAATTATTATTTCTTTCAATAACTCTAAAAGTTAAAATTTTGTTGAGATAAATATCTTCTAAACTCTATTGTATGTTGTGCATTCCTTATGCCATGTTCTTTTTGTTATTTTGAGGTCGTTTTCTGCTTTTATTTTCGAAAATATTAAAAAAACGTTTTTTTTACCATTTTCAAAAATATTTTGTGTGTATTTCAATACAAAAATGTTCAAAACGTTGAAAAAGCGTTTTGAGATTTTTTTTTTTTTAAAGAATTATCTTGACTCGGAACTAAGCTTAAAATAAAGTTGATTTTTTTTATAATTATCATAATTTGGAACTAAGCTTAAATAAATGTTTTTTTATTATTTTTTTTAAGAATTATCCTGACTGAAACTAAGCTTAAAATGAAATTATTTTTTTTTATTTTTATTTTTTAAAAAATTATCCTGACTTAGAACTAAGTTTAAAATAAAGTTGATTTTTTTTTTTTTTTTTGAGAATTATCTTAAAATAAAGTTTTATTGAATTCAATATCAACATTACAAAAAAAATTAAGTAGGAATTCTTATTGTCATATTTTAAAAAATTAAGTAGGAATTCTTGTTGTTAATATAAACTCTTAGTGCTTACATTAGTGTGTTGCAGGTAATCATGTTTTCAGTGTATTGTGAAATGAAATTTGAGTTTGAGCTAATAGTATTCTTCAAGTAAATTAATTAAAAATAGTTTAAGTAGTATTCTACAAAATTTCAAACAGAACGTGTTTTTCAGTTTTTCTTTTTTAAAAACAGTTTTCAGAAATGACAAACGCGTTTTCAGCAAATTTAAAAACATAAAACATAAAACATTTTCGAAAATGAAAATACAAAATAAAATACAAGTAGAACGCCACCTTATAATCTAGAACTTTCTTTCTATAGCTAGAAAAATGCTAAATCTAGTACTTATTAATTAATATAAAATTATTTGTTGAACTTAAATTTTTTGAAAATAATATACAATTTGTTCTTTGTGGGTCTATTTATTTGAAATGCACAAAACACAAATTCTTGATATCCCTATGCTTTTGTAAGGAGAGAAAAAATAGGATTAACTACATGATTACACACGTTAAAATTTGAAATATTTGTAATCAGGTAAATTATAATGTACTACAATAAAAGTATCAAAACTAATTATAAAAGTCAGGTATATTACAAATGTATTTTTTCACATGTTCGTAATTATTTTATTCTATTTTTCTATAAATTTCACATATTTATAATAAATTACAATTTAAAAATTATAAATTAAACTGTGTTATTGTCTCTATAAATTATTTTTATTACATGAGTTTATAGATTATAACCTATTACAAACACATCACCAACACCACTTTCACCTTCACCTCATCGTCATCGTCACCGCTCACTACCTGCCTCAAAATCCATTACCTCCATTTAGAGGTGTCAATCCGGGTGGTCTGGGCCGGGTCGGCCCGCCAATAAAAAGTCCGGTAACGGCCCGTTTGAAAAAAGCTCGCGCCGCTACGGGTTACGGGCCTGTTACGGGTCAGCCCGCAAATTTTGAACTATAACCCAGACTCGCCCGCTGGCCCATCCGGGTCGAGCCCATACGGGTCGCGATTTGTTCTGATTTGGCTCGTATGAATAAAAATATAGATTTTTTCATATTTATAGCAATTTTTTTGTCAAATTTCTAAATACAAAATGATTAAAATGATAAATTCATATTTATACCATAAAATATTTATATAGAATTTAAAATTATAGTTTATGTTATATGAATTACTTTTAAATTTGCAAATTTAAATAAAATATAAACAAATAACAATTAAGTGATAAATGTATTTTTAATTACTATTATCAAAAAACGTTACTTTTTTAATTATTAGGGAGAAAAAAAAATAAAATTTTACTTTAAAAGTTATATTAGAGTTTTTAGAAGAAGATAGATTTTCAATGTTACCATATTTAATAAAACAATTTATTTTTATTTTTATTTTTTTTACGGGCCAGCGGGTTAACCGCGGCCCGCGAAGGTTTGACCCGCAAAATCCGCGGTTCACAACTTCTTAACCCGTGAACCGCCCGCACGGGTCACGGGTCGGCCCGCGATCCCGAATCAATCCGGACCGATTTTCACGAATCTGATCGGCCCGTCCGTCATGACACCTCCACCTCCATTCTCACTGTTGCTTTAAAAAAGGAATATCAAACTATCTCCAAACAATTTAGCCATAGGAGAAGTGGATCTTGCATTCATCCAATCTCCACAATACGGTGTGGAATAGTTCAGTAGAAGAGGGAATCCACGATGAAATAAATTAAAATAAGTTGATGGAACGGCGAACATGTTGATGCAGAAATAAAGCGGCAATTCATGTAGGGGATAAGTTGACCTAGCAGCGTAAACGTCGATTGATTGAAGTGCTGAGACAAGATACAACCGGTACAGGGAATAAATAATCAAGAGAAGCCATCAGTAAGTTGGAATTGGAAGGGGGGTCAAATAAATTTAGAATTGGAAGCAATCATTGAAGGCTGTCATGGATTTCGGATAGAGCGCAAAAGGAACGAGAGAGAGGAGAGGCGACAACCTGATTTTTCAACTCAATTGGTCTTTCAACATGTTAGAGGATAATTTTCCCAAAAAAATACCCAAGTACATTCTTGGGATATGCCGAGCTTATAGCTTGAGTTTTGATAGGTATAATATCGCCAACTCATAGCTGTTTAAAATCATATAGGGAGTTGAGATCATGATACAAACGAGCATATGTTGCATCCAAAAATCTCGCATTTTTTCCTGGGGTTGGCAAAGTTCTACCCTGAATAATCAGCTATCTGAACTCAAATTTATGGACGCCATCTTCAATGAAAAGAAAAGCTGTTAATGGAAAAATGTGAGCAAGAAAATTAGAAGCAGCCACAACACTCAAAATATAGAAGGAACGGAACTCATTTTTGCTAGTTGAGAATTCAATTTCCTTTCCCTCCTCCGATACTGAAATTCCACCTCTAAGAACCTCACCACTACCATCATGTCCTTGCTCACATGTACATTTAAGTAGTTCGATTGGTTTTTTTTCCATGCAAATGGTTTACATGTTTACTCTTCAATTCTTTCCCTTTTAAGTAAAAAATTTTAGTTTTAGACGATATGTGAATATTTGAATACCCTTTTACCTTATATATATATATATACTGCTTGTAGATTCCAGCATTCATCTATTGAGAAAACCGTATTGACACATAATTTTTGAAGCACATTATATTTATCTCCCTTTGAAGTAATGCATGAGAACAAACAAGGGATTTAGAAAAAATGTGTTATCACTGAAGACCATAAACTAACAATGCTCCAATTCCACCAATACCAGCAACAAGACCAATGATGACTCCAATAGGAGGCAGTCCTCCACCTATAGCTTTCCCCGTGTTAACATCATATCTCGCAAACCTCTTCTTTGGCGCTCTACACTGTGGGCAGGTGTAATCTTCCGGCTGCATTGTAAGATTAAGTCAAAAAGAATTTTATTAGAGCTTAAATATGATTTCGACCGTCATTTATGGGTATGGGAATGCATCACACGAGGTACTTGTTATTACGCGATAAAATTCAGTAGAAAGCTTGCCTGTTCATCAAAAGGTTTTTGCAAGGTGTATATGAATCCACAATCAATGCATATATGAGTTGCTCGAGCCTGAAATCGACTGAACCCAATTACTCGCTGAGATAAACAGAAACTACATGTAAGATAAAGCTCATGAAGCTGCTGCAGCAAGTCTTGCCTTTTGAGTCTCGGTCAATTTCCGACCAAAGCGTGGAGGAGCTGGACGTTTCGGTAGTCTTTTGACATCAACCTCGGCACCTCTATATGGAAAGATGATTTATAGATTATCAGGCATAAAGCGTGGCCAATTTTTTATGCCTTAGCACATCACACACGGACACAGGTAAGATTTTGGGCTTAGTACTCCATACTATCTATAGTTGAAGCGGTATAAAGATGTCACCATGCTGAATTATAAAGCTAAATTTATATATACATCCCTTTATGATCATTGGAAATAACGTAAAGATAGCGCAAAGAAGTGAAATTAACCTGCTAATAACAAAGTAGACAGAATCAGGCTTTGCCTGAATGGCAGTTTTTGTAAATCCAAGCTTATCAGCAGGCCAGAGTTCATCGCCAAAGAAGCTGCTGGTGTAGAGCACCTGGTCCCCAACTTTGAGTCCTGCTTTTGCAGCATTTCCGCCATTTTCCACACCCTGTGACAGAGACAAGACGCGGCAAAACGACGTGATTTTCAAACAGAGCACGACACGAACACATGAGGGCATGCCCGCTGAGAGTATACATTTATATATGTTAGTTTTTAATTTCAATACTTCGTTAGTTTTCAAGAATATCACACTCCATTTAGCTCTGATTTTGAATTTTCAAGGTCAAATCTTTCAACTTTATTTGGATTGAATTTTGTATTTTCCAATCCTGAATCAAAAAACTCTGATTACAAGTGATTGCCATCAAACTCAAAATCATGAACAAATGTGTATCTAAAAGTGGAAATAGAATTAGAAACTACTCACAGTGATTACAACTCCACCACCTGATTTTTGCCCCAAAGTCAGTCCCAACGGCTTGTCAACTTCAACCTCAATGTTCTTTGCAGCAGCTGTTCTGGCTGTAATCTCAAGCCCCCTCATCCTCACACTTCCAAAACTGCTCTTGCTCTCATAAACCAATGAATTGAACACAACCATTTTGGCATCTCGAATTGAAAGCCCATGGAAATTGGTTTTCTGATGTCAATAAGACTTTCATCAAATTCAAATCCGGCATCATTTTCTTTGATCAATACAGAAAATTAACAGACTAACATACCTGGAATTGAGGAATTGGTGAGTTTAAATTCGATTTGGCAGATGGATTTCTGGTGAAGGCAGCAGAACAGGAAGAGGAGGCACCTGCAACAATGGCTCCTGACATTTTTTTGGCTCACAATTTTTAGTGAAGAGTGGAAAGTACCGAATTGAATATTATCAGCAGTATTAAGTAATTCTGAATGGAATTATGTGGTTAGGAGAACAACATTGGATAATCCTGTAGTGGAAAGAGGGTGGAGTTATTCGGAGGGCCACACGCCATGTTGAATCATGAATGGGTAATAGACCACAAAAAACACAACCTACGAAACATATTTCCTATCCTCAAACTGAAACAGAGAAAATAGCAGCGGAGGTCCTCAACTCTTTTTATAATGTACTTTAAGTTCCTAACTTTTCTGTCTAGTAACACTATCAGTTTTTTTTTTTGTCGTCGGGGTTCGAATCTCTCTCTTTCCAGCTCTATTATGACTTGGTATTCAAAATTTAGTTTCTTCATGCGAAATAAATAAAATTCTAAAAGTTTGGAAATTAGACAAGAATTCACCTTATGAGATTGTATTCATTAAAATTACGTCTTTGGCCACAACGTGCAACATGGTTCGAATGTTACAGACCTCGACTTCTATTTAGGATAAAAACATGGGCCTGTTTGCTCTTGAGAGTCCCCCCCCCCAACTATTCTTTCAAATTCAATTTTAATCACATATTTTTAGGTGACACACTGTTTTACACGTTTCAATCATACATTTCTCCAATACATTTTTTTCTTTCATTACCATATAGGCTCGTAATATCGAATTTTGATTTATCCTCCAAGTAGTGTTGGAGCCATGGGGTGCAAGCGACTCACAACTTTTTAAATATATATATATATATATTTTGCCCCTTCAATATTTTGTTATTCAACATCCTGAAAATTTGGTTTTGCCATTTTCCCAAATAAAATGGATTAGTTGACCTTAAATTTGGAAAATTATGAGTGTTTTAGAGTTGATATTTCTTAATTGTGTATTTATTTTGATTCTTTTAGGTAAAACTCAAATTTGGATGCATTTGAAAGCTAAACGGAGAAACATGACCAGAATCGTGCAAAATTGTCAATATTGGGACCAAGCTGTAAATATCTATTAGATTTTTAGGACAAAATAACGATTGAAGATCATATGAAATCAATTGAGTGATAACTTAAACCAAAGGATCAAGGTTACACTTGAAAAGGACTTGGGGCGAAAACGGAACTGTACAAGTTATGTTTTAGATTTTTAGTTGGACGTTGAGACCATTTTTGGGATAGTAAAAATCTGAATTGGGAAAATTATATTTCAATAATATTTGTAATACTTTGGGTTATTTTTACAAAACACTTTAAATCATCTCAATCAAATAAAAGAATAGAAAGATATGACAAAAAATAATTACAGCTGGGCAAAGACATAATCATGCACGATACGAATACAACTTTTCTTATTTGATTAGAACTATTTTGGAATCCAATTTGGACGAAATTTTTGACCTAATTTCACCTTATATAATATACTACATGAGAACAGAAAAAGGGCTCTGTCCAAGTGGGGGACATCTCTTACTAATATTGAGGTCTTATGTTCGATTCTCCTGGGTGGATTTGTAGTTGTATATAAGAATTTCTCTCTCCCTCTCTCTCTCTCTCTCTCTCACACACACACACTACATGAGAAGCAAGCGAGGATGATCAATTACCATCAAATCTTAATGTATGAATTACTTAATCACTAATTTATTGATTCTGGGTTGTAACGAGTCGAGATGTGAATTATATCTAAAAATGTAATAAATTTCGATAATTTAAAAAAATGATAGAGATACATAATTGTGATTGTTGTGATTATTACATGAATTCCTGTTATTGAATGCATTTAAATAGAGCTTATTGTGACCTAGTATAAAAATATGTGATCGACCTAATTAGGTAGAACTAATATAAATTCGAAAGGGGAAGAATAATGGTATGAGAATTGTAAAACGTTCAATACAAGGTTTATTCAGTAACAAGCGATGATACAACTCTATGTGATCATTGTACCACTAAAAAAAATTGTAAGAGTGCCAATGATAAAATTGGTTCTCATATGAGAATGATGAAGCTCGTGTTACGTTGTTTTGATGCATCTAAATTTTTAGTTGAAAATGTATTGTGTGTAAATATGCCGAACACTTGAAAAAGGTGCAATTTCTTTAGTTTTGAATTTTAATTGAATTGCGTTAGTTAAGAATGAAGCTACCTTCTTTATGTTGTTAGTTATTATTATTAAAATACAAAATGCAACAAAAGAGAATGTAAATAATACAAAAATCTTGTTACATTTCAAGACAAATAATAATAATTTATTGTGATTTCAAGAAACATATTATTCATACAAAAATAATTATTGAACAACATTCTAAAAATAAGCTTTTATTCCGTGCATTCCATTGACTCCCTGGAATAATGAATGATGTTCATGATCAAAATCAAGAGGAACATCTTTAAAAAAAAAAAAAAAAAAAAAAAAAAAAGTCAAGAGGAACAATTTTCAACACGTCTATATTTTACAACAATCATTAACAAGGTTTAAGGACAAACAATGCTCATTATTGAAATATACCTTTAGAAACATGTATTATGAATCATATGAACAACTGTATTTTCCCGTTTCTCACGAAGTTTCAACCCAAACAATAAGAATTTTGATAAAAGCAAATAATAATAATAATAAGAAAAGTTGGGGAACGTTTTCACACTACATATAAATTTTGATAAAAGCAAAATAAAAATATTGTGTACAAATAAGTGTTATTATAATAAAAGTATTACATCTCGATTTATTCAACACTTTCACACTACATACAAAATTTCATAAAAAAATTATTCATAGTATTTCTTTTTAGTAATTTTATTTTTTCTTTAACAACATCAATTATCTCAATTACTTTAAAAAATAGTATTAATACTTCAAAATTATTAATCATATCATTCATCTTAATGCACGTATTTGTTGGGTGAATTTGTGAATAGTGACGCCAAATAATGAAAGTTTGTAAATCTGAGCCGAAATTTGGACAGAGTAACGGCAATGAAAATACAAACAATGAAGAAGAAGAAAAGAAGGACAAAGTCGAGGTAAGAGTTGAACTCTTTGTCCTTAAGTCGAATTTGCCCCGCAACGGTGCCTACGGATAACGGCAATCGACTCCCAAGATACAACGGCTTCACTTGTGTTTGTAGCACTTCAAAACACAAGTACAACGAACTAAATATAGACTTATGTACTCCAAAGGATGCAATGAAGGAAAATCAAAATAAATGAAATGATTTTGATTTAGGAGACAAGTGAGGATGAGAGGTGTTTTTGCATATCAAATTGTGAGGAATAGGATACCCAAAGGGTCCTATTTATAGACCATGAAAGGGTGTTGATGAAGTGGTTGATGCCCAAACCATGCACCATTTCCAAACAATGCACCTTTATGAAAATGTGTCTTTTGGCCGGACAACCGTGCGGCCGCACGGTTTAACTTAAAAACCCGAAAATGAAATTGACGTGTGGTCGCACGGTCAAACATTTTGACCTGATTTTCGTCATTTTCCGTAATTTCTCATTCATCCGATATTGATTTTCGAAATGTCAAATATACCCTTCAATACATGCAGAGAAATCAAAATTCTCTTTCGGGGGCGTTGCCCTTGAGCCCCCACGACCTGACTGGGCAGGTCGATCCCCGTTTGTGCGCCCCGAAGCGGCGAAGTGGCAAACAATTTTGTCTAAACGGATTGAGCCGAACTTTTGAATATTTGATCGAAGTCGACACGAAGTCACTTTAATCGATTTTCAATTCTCGATTTATTAATCAATATCCAACAGTATTGACTATTAAGTATTTAAAAAATCTCTCGTACTAATTATTCAATAGTCAACAAGATCCACTATATTATTATAATCTAATGAAGATTACATAGTCATTAGCACAAATTAATTGACTACCAAAACTATAATCACCTGCCAGTCTTAAATTCAAGCCCATCAAAAATTTTCTAATAGGAAGATCATAAACAATCCCGTAACCAGTTGGGGTTATTCTTTCACGAGTATGGGATAGAATAGAGTGACACATGCTGACTCAGATCACGTGCATAGGGGACCCACTGAAATGAAATTAATTATTAAAATTAACATCATTAGGAGATCCGCCGAATATTCGTGCATAAAATGGTTTCACACCTGATAGAAATAAAATTGGCACAGGGTTGTCTTCGACTTTCTCATGATTTATCATTTGAGTCCTCAATTAATTTTTACAGTGCAAAATTTAAAATAACAATCGTCTAGTCCCCACACCTTACCACCAGATGTCTCCGTAAGTAGGTGGCAACTGGTTCGAGCAATGAGACATTGATAAATTGAGGTTTTACTGTATTAGCAACTGCCTTAGCGTCACAAAATGAAAAGTAGGATACCAAATGTTCACTTATCAAAAATTGAGGACAAAAGTGCTAATACGATCAATCTCATGTGTAACCTCAGATAACTCCGTCAATTCTTACGATTCTCGTCAAATGTGGGTTCCAAACATTGGACGGAAATCCCCAGTCCGTAGTACTAGCCGGGTAGGTGCGGACCCCTGAAATCCCAAAAAAAAAAATTAAAAAAATAAGAAAATCTCCGTTCTTCTATAAAAGGAGGGGTCCTTTCATTCATCTTTTATAGCATACACTCATATTCTCTATAAAATCTCTCTCAAGTCTTAAAAATCACAGTAAAAAAGAAGTTGCCTCTTTAAAGAGTGATTTTATGGCAGCCAATTTGCTGAGGTTGGGACTGGCAAAGCGATTTCTTCCTTCACTGTCTCTCAGGTATAACCATCTTTCCATGATTATGTCCATTTCGGCAAGCTTCATCAATCTGGTTGAGGTTCCTTAAAATCACTTTTTAATTACACATATTTTTTAAAAATAATTTTCAATCACATATTTTATTTCAAAAATATCTAATTTTTGTTTAAAAACATTTTTTTTTTTTTAATACCAAAAACCATGAATTTGCTTGAAATCTTTCAATCATTTTTCTTAATCCAGATTTAATTCTATTTTCCTTTCACCTAAGGTATCTTTTATTCACCTAAATTTTTTTTTAATAGACAAAGAATGTAATGTTTTCATGATAAAATGTGTGATTGAAATTAATTTGAAAAAATTTGTGGGATTAAATAGTGATGCATGAAAATGTGCTGTTAATAAGCCTATATGTAAATAACAATTGAAGCCTAATGTTTCTTGGTGATGATTATTATTATTATTATTATTGGGTTTGTCCTAATTTCATTTTTCCCAATGTGGAGGTCTTCGGATGCCCAGCTGACAAATATTCAGGAACTCGTTAATTTACAACGTACTTTTCATTTCAAGACTTTTTTTTTATCATATTGTTCATATTAATTGGACCTACCTTTTCAAACGTGACACTAGGGAATTAGGTGGAACGATAGAAAATGTTGCATTGGGTACAATCCCGCATCAATTGAATAAAAAGAAAATGTTGCATTGGGTACAAATCATGGCCCGCATCAATTGAATGAAAAGTGTGTTGTACTGACATAGTTTTATTTTGCGTCGTGCAAATTTTTTTCCCATTTCCTCGACGGCTCAACTATCGGGCGAGGATAATGTGGAGCAATTATGTCATTTTCATTATTAGTGAGACAAATTTTTTGTTAGAAGCAAGTCTTTATTATCTTATTATTATTACTAGTAATCGCACCCGTGCGATGCACGGAATAAATAATATTTATTGAATAAGTTGTAAAAATACAATGCTCGATAAAAATAACACAATAAAATAATAATAACAACAACTTGCATACACAAATTGTGAATAATTTGTAATTTCATTTCTCCTTATAAGATTTCTTACTTTAATGCATAAATTGTATATTCAATATAGAATCAAAATATAAAAAAAAAAAAAAGTTATGAATTGCATTTTTTTTAACAGTTAATTGTTCATTATCTAGTTTCCTTAGTTTATTTATTCATATAGAATTGATTATTCAAAAATAATTTTTTTTTAATTTTCATTCACAACCACATATTATTTAAAAACAAAATTTTCAAAATTGCACATACTACTTTTTAACCACACATTCTAAAAAAAGAAAATCAATTTTTAACCACTCAATTGATTGATTGACAATTATTTTATTTTTTATACTACCTTCTTTCACTTTCAATCACACATTTAAAATCATTTCTATAGTTTATATCAAACTTACTCCTATTCAATGATTTCAAATACAATGTGACATTTTATTTTTCACCAAGTATTGAAAATGGCCATGTTATCCACACACACACAAAACTATTTTTTGTGCTTGTTAAATAAATGTATGAACTATATTTTATTTTTAAATAGAATAAGTTTGATAAAATCTTATATTTTTATTTTCTATAGAATTCAATGAATTAATTGTTAAAGTCTGTAGTATATATTTTATAAATTGATATTATTTTAAATTTATAAAAATTAAAAAATAGATAAATGATCAAAATGAGTAAATTTATAAAATGAATTTCAAAATTATCAAAGAGTATCGAAACCTGAAGTTGTAGAAATTAAAATGATTCAATCGAATTTACTTAGAAATATCGGATATCATTATTTCTTTTAATTTGATAAGAAAAAGATTTGAAATTAATCATTTATGTCAAATTGAAGTTAGGTAAGAAATGATAAATATCATTTTATGACTTAGATGAGATAAATTAAAAAGATTGGATATTGAAAAAAGTAAAAAGTATAAGTAAAACTTTTACCTTTATTATTTGAGGCAATTTTAAGAATGATATATTTAGAGTTTGCTCTCATTTGTTAACTTGTATTGAACTTCTCGTTAAGATAATGAATTTGACACTTATATTACATATTTTTTGACTTCAAAATATTACAATAATTATCAAAAGAATAAAAATAATATACAATTTGATCTTTTTATAGATTTTTTATTTTTTACAATCAATAAGTCATTTATTACATGTCACCTATAATTAATTTTGCATTAATTGAAGTTTCCTAATTCAATTATTAAAATAATTAATAAAATTACAAAGTTTCCTAAAATAGCAGGGAAAAATTGCGAGAAACTATGTGTGGATTTTTTGGCTGCTATACTATTATTATATATGTTAAGATTAAGATTAAAATTATTCAAAAATAATTTTTTTTAATGTTTATTCACAACAACATATTATTTAAAAACTAATTTTTCACAATTGCACATACTACTTTTTAACCACAGATTCTAAAAAATGAAAATCAATTTTCAACCACTCAATTGATTGATTTGACAATTATTTTATTTTTTATACTACCTTCTTTCACTTTCAATCACACATTTAAAACTATTTATATAATCTATATCAATATCAATATCAAACTTACTCTTATTCAATTATTCAAATACAACGTGACATTTTATTTTTCACCAAGTATTAAAAATCGTCATGTTATACACACACACACACACACAAAATTATTTTTTGTGCCTGTTAAATAAATCTATTAACCATATTTTTATTTTTAAATAGAATAAGTTTGATAAAACCTTATATTTTTATTTTCTATAGAACTCAATGAATTAATTGTTAAAATCTGTAGTATATATTTTACAAATTGATATTCTTTTAAATTTATAAAATTAAAAAATAGATAAATGAACAAAATGAGTAAATTTATAAAATTAATTTCAAAATTACCAAAAAATTTATCGAAATCTAAAGTTGTAGAAATTAAAATATTTTAATTGAATTTACTTAGAAAGATTGGATATCTATTATTTCTTTTAATTTGATAAGAAAAAATATATGAAATTAATCATTTATGTCAAATTGAAGTTATGTAAGAAAAGATAGATATCATTTTATGATTTAAATGAGATAAATTAAAAAGATAGGATATTGAAAAAAGTAAAAAGTATAAATTAAGCTTTTACATTTATTATTTGAGACAATTTTACGAATGATATATTTAGAGTTTGTTTTCATTTGTTAGCTTGTATTAAACTTCTCGTTAAGATCTTGAATTTGACACTCATATTGCATATTTTTTTTACTTCAAAATATTACAATAATTATCAAAATAATAAAAATAATATACAATTTGATCTATTTATAGATTTTTTATTTTTTACAAATCAATAGGTCATTTATTATATGTCACCTATAATTAATTTTGCATTAATTGAAGTTTCCTAATTCAATTATTAAAATAATTAATAAAATTATAAAGTTTCCTAAAATAGCAAGTAAAAATGACGGGAAACTATGTGTGAATTTATGTGACGGCTATGTTGTTATTATATATATTAAGATTATTATGTGTCATTATTGAACACGTGACAACAAATACCTACCTCATATACGCCCCCACAATTAAAGCCTCTTATTTAGGTTCTCATATTATGTCCTTGTTTGGTGAATATTAAAATCAAAATTTTACTAGATTTAAATAAAAGTTGATTAAATGTTTAATCGAAAAGTTATGGATTTCATAAAATATGTAATTGAGATTGATTTTTAATTTCGACTCAAATTTAATTTGTCACGGAAAAACCAACCCAACCGTCATAAAGCCTTCTATTTAGGTTCCGACATAAAATGCTTGAGTAGGTATCATAATCCTATCTTACTAGAATTCATGTCACACTATGTTGGATTAATTTATGATGGAATAATCCACTACGCAGGAGGGGTGTGCATGTGTCGGTCTACGACAAGAACCCAGAGGAGCATGTCCACTCGACTGTGGTACCTGACTATATAATCTTGCCTCAGTCTGACAAATACTGGGCTCCTCACCCCCAGACCGGAGTTTTTGGCCCTGCGACTGATCACAACCCGATTTCAAGCGGGGAACGTGGTTTTCAATCCTCGTCGATGTGTGGTAGTGGCGATTCAGTGTTGGAGCAGAAGGCCTTTTTTCGCTATCTCGAGGATTTGGAGAAACCACCTCACCCTTAAGTTGAAACTAGAACTATGCTTTATTAATAAGTTTGGTATGGTGAATAGGTTTGTCCAAGTAGTTATCTACGTGTGTGTGGGGGTCAAATTTAATGTTCATATATTTTTGCAAGTAAAGATGGGGAGATGTTGCTTGTAATGCTATTGCTGTCTGGTGTACTTGGGTTTAGATATTTTATTATCTTTTTTGTTTGGTTATCAGATAATTGATTTCATTTAGACACTCATTAATCATAAAATATCCTTATTCAGTGAGTGTTTAATATTGTTTTTAAAAAAAAAATGAAATGAAAAGTAATTTTTAGGAGAATGAATTGTTGAAATTTGATTGAAAAGTCAAATATTATAGACTTTACTTGTAATGAATGGTTGAGATTGAGTATTGTAAAAAGAGAAATTTAAAGAGAACCAAACAAGGACTCAATAACAAACCATATTAATAAGGGCATATTAGGAAATAAAAAAAATAAATACACATTTAACAAGATAAGCAAATTATAATTTGAGATGAACAAATAAAGAATTTAATTATATCTTCACGGGACGAAGTACTGAGTCAATTGTACAGGTCAGAAGGTATGCCATCAAATTGGACCCCGTTGCATTAAGCCATTGTTTGACCCTCATTATAATTTACTACATTTTTCTCCTTTTTACTTTCAACTAAACATGTTCCGGTACATTTTTCTCTCTCTTCATTTTTAACCACATGTTTTCAAAAAATTATTATTTAAAAATACATTTTCCTAAAAAATATAGTTATAACGGAGTTCAAATAAGGACGGCATCTCATCGCATGTATGTCGATCAAGTGTTTAATGTTGTCACTAATTTTAAACTGGAAAATCATTAGGAGATACCTATACGTGTTATAACAAATGTTTTCAGACCTGGTCCAACCTTCGAATTGGTTGGGGCTCGGGTCAAGAGTCAAATAATTGATTTGGGCATTAAAATAGTATTAAAAAATATATAGAAATATATATAACGGGTTTGAGTCGATCGGGTTTGATCAGATTGAGTTTTAGGGGTCACACAACTCGACTTTTGGCTCAGGTCGCAAGTTTCCAAGCTAGCTCTGTACGGGTTTAAAAATAGTGGTTGTAACAATCTTATTGGGTATTGAACATCAAGTCTAAGGATAAAAATGGTTCGAGTATGAGTAGGGTTTGATAAACTCATACCTTATCCACTATGAATTTTAGTTTCTATACTCGACCCATATACCCATCTCACCGAAGTAGGTCGGAGGTCGATGTGATTCCATACCCATTAAAAATCCAATTTTTTTTTCCTTCTTTTAATGAAGAGAATCGGAGAAAACATGAGAAACTAACGAAAAGTAATTAACATATTTTAAGAAATCAAACTTACAACTAATTAATTGAAAGGAGTGAAGATCTTTAAGGGAAGAAGTGAAAAACTAGGTGAAGAAAGAATATAATTTTTTGTGGAGATAGAGTGTGGTTATTTTTGGGAGAATAAGAGAAATAAGTTTATGAATTATGACTTGTGTTTGTACTTTCTAAAGGCTGATTTTTTTGTTAATACAACAAACAGATATGCAGGTTGGTAATGAGTTTTGTAGAAAAATTCACACCCGATCAATACCCATGTCGGGTGTTTAAATGGGAAAGTACATAATTACAATACTTTAACTATCACTTTTTAAAACCAACAAACTTAATGTTTTATTTATTTTCTTTTTTCAATTCAGGTGTTTAATAGTAATACCTGATTAGTACCGATTAAATCAAAATTTATTAAAAATCTGATTTTAATCTCCATCAAATAGGTAAACAATATTACATATAATATAAAAATAATTATCAACTATATATTAAATTAAATTAAAACTAACATAATATTAAATATAAAACTATCAGTCCCACCCACACGCTACCTCAAAGTTAAAGTCAGTCACACAAAATCACAATTTGATTATAATTACAAATTTAGTCACAAAATACACCCCACCCCACCCCACTCGCAAAGTCACAGTTCAGTCATACAAAGTCAATGTTCAGTCATGACTACAAAATTTAGTCACAAAATTCATCCCATCACACCTCACTCGAAAATCACAGTTCGATCGCACAAAGTCATAGTTCGATCATAATTACAAATTTAGTCAAAAAATTCACTCCATCACGTCCCGTCCCATCCCACCGCACCCCACCTCACTCGAAAACTCACTATTTGATCACACAAAGTCACAATACAATTTTAGTCGCAAATCAAATTTTGTGACAGAAAATTTAATTAAACGGGTCACATCTTGTAATTGTTACAAGTCGCACTGAGTCACAATCGACACAAAATTTGGGTTACAATTACAAATACACTTGTTTTCTTTGTCACAATTACAAATACATTTGCAATCAAACATTTTTAATAGCGTGTTATTTATTGATCACACTTTAATCGTTTTCTTGATCACAATTACCAAATATTTTGGTCATTATTACCTATTAAATGATCACATTTGTGATCGATAAAATTTTGTAACATATAAATTAATTAAACAAGTCTTGTCTAATGGTCACACAAAATCATAGTTTCACATTTGTAATTGAAACGGTCACACAAAGTCTCGATCGACGCAAACCAAACAGTTTCATTCTGTGCTTGTCAGTTGTCATAAGTCATACAAATTCATAATTAAACTTGGTCATAATTATCTAATAAACTAGTCACAATCGCTTATAATTGCTTCCAGTGATCACATCCCGTACTCGTCATAAGTTGCACAAAGTCACATTTCGATCACAAAAAATCACATTTGACACAAATTGTAGGTCACAATTACAAATTTAGTCGCGTATCAAATTTTATAACTTAGGGAGCTTAATTATGAGTTTCCTAATATCATGGATTAACTTTAATTTCTTAATAAACTTTGAGGAAATGAAGCGCAAAAAACTAGAATATGGAAAAATTGCACCTTAAGTCCTCGAAATCGCTTAATTTACATCCTAAGGTCCCTATCTAACTCCAATAACACCTCATCAACTTTTACAGGCAATCAATCCACCGACACACCACAACACTACCTACCCCCAGGGCCGGCCCTTATCCAAGGCCACTAAGGCCAAAGACTTGGGCCTCCAAAATTCTGGGGCCTCCAAAATTCTGGGCCTCCATGCTCCCAAAATAAAAATAAAAAAATTGATCCAACACATATTACGACTTACCAGAGTCGGTCCAGACCAAATTCCTTCACTCTCTCACCGTCTCAGACACTCCCTCTCCCTGACTCACGGCTTCAAACTTCAAACCTCAACGCCTCAACCAACCCTTACCCTAGACTTGCGGACTGCGCTGCGCTGCTGGGTGTGCGACGCCGGAGCAGGTCACTTGTCGCCGACTGACCTGCTCTTAGCCCTCGAGTCTCGCCGTCTGCGAGAGTCGGCCCTGCGACTTCGGACTGCAGTGCCTCCGCGCCAGCGGCTCAGCCTGACAGCCTCTAATGTTCTTGTAAGTCTTCATTCCCTAATCCCTATTTGACTGTAACAGATTGTTCCATGTTCTGAAATCTGAATCTCTGATGTTCCTGTAATCCTGTTCGCCGGCCCGCCTCTCTATTATCATTTTTGTGATTGAAATTTGAAATGCTAAAATTGAAGTTTGAAGTATAAATTAAGAAATTATTTGATTCCTGAATGGCTGAATCCTGTCATTGATTTACTTGATTGTTGATTGAAGTTGATTGTTGAGCCCTTTTACTTGGAGAAGGAGAAGCTTGGGGTTGGGGAATTCGTTTTCGATCGACATTAGTGATTCAGTGGACCAGTGAATTGGGCCATTGGGGAAATATCTGACTATTAATCAGGTTCTATCTCTCCTTGCTTATTGGCGATTGCTTATAATTATGTCTACTAGAAAATTTGAATCGGGATGTGCCAAAAGAAAACGAAAGCAAAGGGTTGAACAATTAATCAAATCTCAAGAAGGAGCACTTAATAAGTTTTTTAATAGCAATAAGCAAACACATAATGAAGACATAAACATTGAAAAAGAGCTTAATGAGAATGATAATAGTCATATAGACAATGCAACTCAAGAACAACCCATTTTGGTGAATGAAGAGAAATCTATTGAGGATGATATTGTGAATGATGAAAAGAATAATGAAGAGGATAATGAATCATTTTCCATCGACATTAGTGATCCAGTGAATTGGGGAAATATGAATAATAACTTGAGAGATTTAATTGTAATGAAAGGTCCTGTAAGAGAAAGTGACATGATTTTCCCAAAAGATGTATCAAATCGTCACTTCTCTTATACACATTTTATTCGTCAATTACCCAATGGAGAGAAGCATGACAGAAAGTGGTTGATATATTCAAGAAGTTTGAACAAAGTATTTTGCTTTTGTTGTAAGCTATTCAAGAATGATGGGATTAGAACTCATTTGGCACATGACGGTGTGAATGACTGGAAAAATGTTGGTGACAAACTTAAAATGCATGAAGTGAGTATTGACCATATTACTAACATGGGTAGATGGATTGAATTGGAAGTAAGACTTGAAAAGGGAAAAACAATTGATAAAGATGTGCTGGAACAAATCAATAGAGATAAAGAACATTGGAGACAAGTATTACTGCGAATAATATCTGTGGTGAGAACTCTTGCTGAAAATAATTTAGCATTTCGTGGAGATAATGAGAAGATATACCAAGAAAATAATGGTATCTTCTTACGTCTAATTCAAATGATTGCTCAGTTTGATCCTGTAATGAAAGAGCACATTCGTCGAATCCAAAATAAAGAAATCCATTATCATTATCTTGGACACAAAATTCAGAATGAGTTGATACTTATGTTAGCTGGTGAGATCAAGAAAATAATCATTGAGAAACTAAAAAATTCTAAGTATTTTTCTGTTATACTTGATTGCACTCCAGATTCGAGTCATGAAGAACAAATGTCTATAGTATTGAGATGTGTAGATATTTCAACAAGTCCAGTGAAGGTAGAAGAATTCTTCCTAGGATTTTTATTGGTAGATGATACATCTGGAAAGGGGCTTTTTGATGAACTTGTGGATGCCTTGAATAATCTGGAACTTGATATTGATGATGTAAGGGGTCAAGGTTATGATAATGGTGCTAACATGAAAGGAAAACATAAAGGGGTGCAGAATAGATTACTACAAGTAAATCCTAGAGCATTCTATACTCCTTGTGGGTGTCATAGTCTTAATCTTGCACTTTGTGATATGGCCAATTGCTGTTCAAAGGCTAAATCTTTCTTTGGAGTGGTTCAACGTATATACACTTTGTTTTCATCATCTACTAAACGGTGGAAATTTTTCAAAGATAATGTAAATGGCCTTACCCTTAAGCCATTGTCACAAACTCGTTGGGAAAGCCATGTTGGAAGTGTTAGAGCAATAAGATTTCAAGCTCCACATATAAAAAATGCTCTACTTCAACTGGAAAATGATGATGATCCTAAGACAAATAGTGAGGCAGAGTCTTTAGCAACATTTGAATTTGAGAATTTTGAATTCTTACTCGGGATGGTTATTTGGTATGAAGTATTGAATAATGTTAACAGAGTAAGTAAACATTTGCAAACAGAAGACATGCATATTGACGTTGCTATAGACCATTTGAAAGGACTCATTTCATTTTTCAAAAACTATAGAGAAACTGGATTTGAATTGGCGATGATTGATGCTAAAGAGATTGCAAGTGAATTAGAAATTGATCCTGTATTTCGTGAAAAACGGGTTGTACGTAGAAAAAAGCAATTTGATGAGATTTCTTGTGAAGAGATTACACAAACAGCTGAAGAATCTTTTAAGATCAATTATTTCATATACATAGTTGATCAAGCTCTTGCATCACTTCAAAATAGATTTGAACAATTTCAGAAATATGATGATATTTTTGGATTTTTGTTTGATTTGGAAAAGCTTAGATCTATTGATGATGATAGTTTGAAGTGTTCTTGCATTAACCTTGATAATTATTTGAAGCATAACATGATTTCTGACATTGATGGGGTGGAATTATTTTGTGAGTTGAAAGTTCTAAGAAAAGCAATACCTACAGAAACTAATGGAGCAATTGACGTGTTAAATTACATTAAGAGAATGAATTGTTGTTTTGCAAATGCTTGGGTTGCTTATAGAATATTATTGACTATTCCTGTCACAGTTGCCTCTGCTGAAAGAAGTTTTTCAAAGTTGAAGCTGATTAAGTCTTATCTTCGATCAACCATGTCACAAGAGAGATTGAATGGATTAGCTATGATTTCTATCGAACAAAATATGTTGAAATACCTTGATTTAAGTAGTTTGATTACTAATTTTGCATCTCAAAATGTGAGAAGGCTAAATGTTATGCTCAAATGAACTCTCGGTTATGAGAGATTTTGGAATTTGTAATTACATCTTTTGGATTATATAAAGTAATTATATCTTTTGGATTATATAAAGTCTTCTTTTAATTACATGTGTATTATTTATTTAAATATTTTAGTTTTGCTACGTTTATATATATTTTAGGGCCTCAACGTAGTTCGCTGCCTTAGACCACTATATTCTCAGGGCCGGCCCTGCCTACCCCGCACTCTCCCCCTCAGCAATCCTCACCACCACCATCCCGGGTCACCACAACCACCTACACCGTATCCACCGCCATTTCATAGCCACCATATACATATATCTTCATCGGTTGCTCCAGCCATGTCAAAACACTTATACACACATAAACCATCGTATCAAATCACACACACACACATCGAGATGCCACTGCACACCACCGTGAACGCCATCGTACGTCACCACTACCACTGCGTGACTATCTCAACCTATGTCACCACACGGTAGATCCCCTACTATTATTAACAATACCACAACCTACGCTGCCATTTGAGATAATTACCACCACCGTCACCTTACACACTCAAAGATCTACTATAAATGTTCAAGCCCCACCTGTAGTTGCTACGTGAGATGAGAGAAGAAGAAGCTTCTTAGAAGTGTTGTAGAGCATCAGACGCTGTAGACGACGACGCCTCCTCATGAGAGCCGTCGCAATATTATCACCGCGCAGGCTATCATCAGACGCTGAAGAAGTTGGGGGTGTCATCAAATGCTGGAGACATTGGAGTAGAATAGAAAGAAGCTGCGCGCGAGTGCCGTTGACGTTGTCATCGCACTGTGTTGGAGCTTGTTTACTAAGTCTTTAGCATGATTAGTTAGTGGGTTATAGATTTTTTGTTAATAAGGTCCTAGTTATTAGGACTTTACGACAGAATTTGGTATCGTGGTTGCATTTTTCCTGTTTTGTATGGCTATTTAAAACCATGGTTTGTTCATTCTCCCATTGTTGAGTGTTCTTGTGTGAGAAACTATCTCCTTTAACAAGTGGTATCAGAGGGTTTGATTGAGAGGAGTTCGAGTGAAACATTGTAAGGAAAAGGGAGAAAGTGTGAGTGAAACACCGTGAGAAGTAAGAAGAGTGAGAAAGAGATGGCTGTTGAAGCACCTTGCATTCCTAAATTTGATGGGGCTTACGATCATTGAAGCATGCTGATGGAAAACCTCCTAAGATCAAAAAAATACTGGACTCTCATCGAAACAGGTTACACTGAGCCTGCTGCAGAAGAGATATTGTCGACTACTCAACAGAAAACCTTAGAGGAGCTAAAGCTGAAGGATCTGAAGGCAAATAACTATCTTTTCTAGGCAATCGAAAAGTCCATTTTGAAGACTATCACCTAGAAAAACACGTCTAACCAACTATGGGATTCCATGAAGACAAAATATCAAGGGAACATCAGAGTGAAGCGTGCTCAACTTCAAACTCTTCGCAGGGAATTCGAGATTCTGGAAATGAAGGAAGGTGAGTCTATCACTGATTATTTTCAAGGGTGATGGTGGTAGCCAATGACATGAGGAAAGCTGGAGAAGATATGAAGGATGTAAAAATTGTCGAGAAAGTAGCGCACTCTCACTTAGAAGTTTAATTACATCGTGTGTTCTATAAAAGAGTTGAAAGACATTGATAGTCTTTCTGTGGATGAGTTACAGAGTTCATTACTTGTTCATGAACAAAAGTTTCGAAAGAATAGTGGCGAGGAGCAAGCTTTAAAGATCACAGGTGGTGAGGGGCTTGGAGCAAGGGAAGAAGACAGATCTGGAAGAAGAGGTAGAGCACGTGGATGTTATAGAGGCAGAGGAAGAGGCCGAGGCAGATAAGCATTCAACATGGACATCATAGAGTGCTATAAGTGTCACTAGTTAGGGCATTTTCGATATGAATGGGAGAAGAATGCCAACTATGCAGAATTAAATGAAGAAGAAGAGATGCTTCTCATGTCTCATGTCAAGCTTCACAACTCAACCAGAAAGGAGGTGTGATTTTTGGATTCTGGTTGTAGTAACCACATGAGTGGTAATAAGGTTTGGTTTTCAGATTTGGATGATTAGACATTTTGTTAAACTTGGAAATAATGCTAAGATGGTTTCTATGGGGAAAGGGAATGCTAGAATGGATGTTGGTGGAATAACTCAAGTAATCAGTGGAGTCTTTTACGTCCCTAAGGTCAAAAACAATTTACTGAGCATAGGGCAATTGCAAGAGAAGGGGTTAGCAATACTAATTCATCAGGGAATATGCAAGATATTTCATCCTAGCTAAGGCTTAATAACTCAGACTACCATGACAACTAATCGAATGTTTGTGATACTTAGGAGTGAGCATTATTTCCCAAAACTGGTGGAGCTGGACCAGAACCGATTAAAATCGATCGGTTCGGATTGGGTTCGACCAAGGAACAAATCAATTTTGGGACTTCTTGGTCAGAACCAAACGGTTCTCGGTCCTTATATTTTAGAACCGTTGGTAATTCGGTTCTTTAGTCAAATGGACTTTTTATTTTTATTTTTGACAACATTTTTGGTAAATTATTGGCACATCACGTGAAGGAAGAAGCTTCCCATTTAGGTTTTAATTGGTTTCCTTATTTCTTTCCACAAAAAATGGAAGTCATAATTGGAACTTTCTTATTTCTTAATTCTTTCTACAGAAATCCTCCATGGCTCAATCTTCTCAATTTCTTTTGATTATTTCCTATAAATGATAAATCTATAATCAGTCGGCTATATCTAAATTCATCTTGAAGTAAATTGGATATACCTAAACAATTGTATAAAGTGAAAATCTAAAAGCTATAAAAGTTTATTCCAAAAATGCAAAATTGCAACATTGTTAAAATATAATTTTCGTGTTTCCATATGCAAAGTAACATATATTATTTCGATATTATTTTTTAACTTGTATGCAAGGTTTTTTCGTTTTTCCTTTAATCTTTGTAAAGTATGTACAATTTTTCTATATTTCTTTCAAAGTAGTGTCAAGGAAATTCTTAATCTTTAGTACTCATGAACATTTTATTTTAACATTTTAAATGTTAAGAACCGAACCGGACTGAATCAGAACCAATTGGTTCGGTTCCATTGTCAAATATGGAACCAATTGTTCCATTACTAAGATTCTCATTGGTACTCGGTTCAGTTCCGAAAGGAACCAAACTGAACTGAGCCACACCCACTCCTAGTGATATTAGCTACACTTGCAGCAAGAGATTCAGCTTGTTTCAAAACCACAGGTGATGATGAGGCTAGGTTATGGCACTGTCGCTTTGGTCATCTCAGCTACAAAGTGTTGAGAACTCTAACCGACAAAAAAGATGGTGAATGGTCTACCTCCAATCCAAGCTCCGAAAAAGTTATGTGAACATTGTCTAGTTAGGAAATAACACAAGGAACCTATTCCAAAGAAGAACCTCTAGAGAGCCACTCAAAGGTTACAGTTAATTCATGCAGACTTGTGTGGAACTGTGAAGCTTGAATCAAAAAGCAACAAAAGGTACATGCTCACTTTCATCGATGACTACACTAGAAAGTGTTGGGTATATTTTTTGTCAGAGAAGAGTGAGACATTTGCTTGCTTTAAAAGATTCAAAGTACTTGTCGAGAAAGAAGTTGGGGCATATGTGTGCTGTTTGCATACAAATAGGGGTGGAGAATTCACTTCCAGTGAATTTAATGAATTCTGTGTTGCAAATGAGATTAAAAGACAACTCACTTCTGCCTTTACCACTCAGCAAAACGAAGTTGCTGAAAGGAGAAATAGGACAATTATGAACCTAGTGAGGAGTACTTTGTCTGAGACAAAGATGCCAAAGGAGCTTTGGCTAGAAGGAGTCAATTGGATAGTTCACATTCTTAATCGAAGTCCAACTAAAGTTGTCATAGATGTGACTCCTCAAGAGGCATGGAGTGGGAACAAACCAACTGTGGAGCACTTTCGAGTTTTCAGATGTATAGGGCCTGTTCACATTCCTGACAACAAAAAGAATAAACCAGAGGACAAAAGTATGAAGTGTGTGCTGCTGGGGTTGAGCTAGGGTTCAAAAGCTTATAGATAGTACAATACTGCAACAATGAAGATTGTGGTTAGTAGAGATGTGACATTTGAAGAAAGTGAAATGTGGGATTGGGGCGAAAGTGAAGAGGAAGAGAAGAATAATATACTAAGTTGGGGTGATGATGAAGAGGAACATGATATGCATGGTGACAGTGAAGAGGAAAGTGAAGAAGTTGCTCAATCCAATGAAGAAGGAAACACTAGTTCATCTTTGAATAATACAGCTGATGCACCTGTTCCACATGAAGGGAGGAATAGGAGACCACCAAATTGGATGCAAGACTATGTCACAGGTGAATGATCGTCAGAGGAGGAAGAAATGCAAAATATGGTATGTTTTTAAAGATGTACAAAATATGGTCTTTTATACCTCAGCTGATGATCCAAGTTCTTATAAGGAAGCAGCAAAGAGTATAAAGTGGAGAGAAGCAATGGAAAATGTCTTAGCCCAAGAGTAACTAACCAAGAGGGGGTGAATTGGTTTATAAAACTTTTTCGATAAATAATCTCAAATTTGAAAATCAATAGGTACAAGTATGAACACTTAATGTTGCAAGTAACTTAATTATCTATGTAGTGTGCTATAAATGTGTAAACTTAATTGATAAAGCAAGCATAGCACGTAGAGAGAAAGTTGCACACTATAAATTGAAGGAAAAAAAGTAAGTGCAATATAAGTAAGTAAAAGGGATAAGAGAATGCAAACGTGATTTAAGGAGGTCCAATCAACCAACGTGATCTACGTCCTCCGTTACCGAGCTCTCCGTCACGAGCAGGGCCAAATCCATTATATTGGTAACTTACAACAAAGAGTACAAAATCCTTAAGTAACTTACAAAAAGGGGTACTTACCCTTAGGTGACTTACAACAAAGAGCACCTACCCTTAAGTGACTTACAACAAGGAGCACTTATCCTTATGTGACTTACAACAAGGGGCACCTACCCTTAACCAACAATTGAGAGTTTTCACAAGGCTCTCGAAACCATAAGATAATGAATTGGATTTACAATTGAAATAACTCTCTTGACAAATGATATACTCAAATTAAGTACCGAGAGAGTTAGGCTAACACTTCAATAGATAGCAATGAATTAAGCTCGAGTGTTAGAGAAAAACTTTGATGCAAATGATAATGAAAAGTTCAATACAATCAAACAAAGTTTCTCAAATAATCTCTTGTTAAAATATTGAATCAAATTAAGTACCAGAGATGTCACACTTGAATAATTAACAATAAGTTAAGCTCAAAGTATTTATGCAATGGAACTTTGATGAATCAAATAATAATGAAAAATGTAACACAAATAATCAAAGTTCTTTAATTGGAATTTCTTTCTTTTAAAAGATTAAAACAAGTTTAGAATAAAGAGAGACTTACATTTCAGTTCCAATATATAATGTGAAGATGTTGAAGAAGTTTATACAATGTAAAACCAAGAATCTTCAAAAAAACTTTCTTTCAAAAACTTTGATAAATTTTGATAAAATAAAGTTTGGATCAATAAAAGTATTCTAATAAAGATAAATAAATGCAAAACAAGTAAGAATAATGAATTTGCATAGTTGTTGAAAAAGAATGCAAGAGAAAAGACTTATTTATGGTGAAAAATAAGCTCTCAGCAACTTTCGGTTGACCAATTCTGGAGTTTCAGTAGACCGAAATATGCATATAGCCGTTACACATTTTCAACCGTTGGACTTTCGGTTGACCAATTTTGGTTGACCGAAAGTTGACTTTCGGTTGACTAAAAATTGACTTTTGAAAAACATGAAAATGTACGATTTTTAGGTTTCTAACTTGTTTTTCAAAGTGGTTTAACATAGTATAATCATGATTTAAGATCAAAGAACGTTTGAAAAGCAATATTGACTTAGATAAAAATATTTTATGCAAGTGACGAATTTTCAAGTAAGTTTCTTGATGCATAAAAATCATTTTCGAGCTCGTTGAATTTCATCTCTAAAGATTGAGAGTTATACCTTTACATATTTTAAATCAACTCTTGAACGTGAACTCTAATCTTGTATACTTGAATTCTTGATCTTCATGTCATATTTTTCAACTTCAATTTTGATCTTGAATATCTTCAATTCTTTCTTGATCTTCTTTGCGTCTCATGTGCTTGGTCACATAGTTTTGATTTATATCTTCGAGAGACGATTTAAACATTGAATGCTTTGAATATTTATCATTACATGAAACACTTGAAGCACACTTGTTAGCAACACAATATATTCTTGTTTGTTATGATAAAAACAATAAGGTCAAGTTAACCATATGTCAACAAAATGAGTTGAACTCGATTAAGAAGAATGATACATGGAGCTTGACTGATTTTCCAATTGGAGCTAGACAGATAGGAGTGAAATGGATCTACAAAACAAAGCTCAATGAGAAGGGAGAGGTTGACAAGTTTAAAGCTCGACTGGTAGCAAAGGGGTATGCACAAGAACATGAGATTGACTATACTGAGGTGTTTGGACTGGTTCCTAGGTGGGACACCATCAGAATGGTCTTAGCCTTAGCTGCACAAAGAAAATGGAGTGTTTTTCAACTAGATGTGAAGAGCGCGTTTTTACATGGGGAGTTGGAAGAGGATTTATTTGTTGACCAGCCTGAAGGGTATGTAAAGAAGGGAGAAGAGAACAAAGTTTACAAGCTAAAAAAGGCGTTGTATGGACTAAGGCAAGCTCCTCGAGCTTGGTTCAACAGAATAGAATCATACTTCATCAATGAAGGCTTTGAACGATGTCCATACGACACACTCTATTTATCAAGTCTCAAGGTGAAGGTAAGATGTTGATAGTAAGATTGTATGTAGATGATTTGATATTTACAGGAAGTAATGCCAAGATGTTTGAAGAGTTTAAGCTTCAATGATGTCAGAGTTCGAGATGACAGATTTGGGCAAAATGAAGTACTTTCTCGGTGTTGAGATTGTGCAAAACAATGAAAGGATTTATTTAAGTCAGAGGAAGTATGCACAAGAGATTCTAAGGAAGTTTGGTATAAATAACTCCAACTCTATACAAAATCCTATTGTGCCAGGTTGCAAGCTCTCAAGAGATGGAGGAGGAGCTCGCGTGGATGCAACTCAATACAAACAAATGGTAGGCAGTTTGATGTATTTAACTGTGACAAGGCCGAATCTTATGTTAGTAGTGAGTTTGGTTAGCCGATATATGGAGAATCCAACAAAGTTACATATGTAAGCTATCAAGAGGGTTCTGAGGTATGTGAAAGGTACAGTGGAGTTAGGAATTTGTTACAGAAGTGATTTTGTGAATGGTGAAGAATTAGTGATTTTTTCGAATAACGATTATGCAGGGGATATGAGGGATGGCAACGGGGCAGGTCGACGTGCTCCACGCCTTGCCCCGTCTCGGATAATTTTCCCGTATCCACCCCATGCCCCGTTTAAAGGCGGGGCGGGTCAAAGCGGAGTGGATCGCGGGACAGGGTGGGTCGACAAATAGCCTCATTTTGTGAACCATTTATATTAGTGGGACGGGGCGAGTTTCATAAAACTAAACTATTTTGAATTAAAACCAAATCACGAGCTTCATACACACACAAAAGAGTCCTTACTTAGTGGAAAAATTGGTTGTTTCCATTATACACTGTATCAATAAAATTACTTGAAGAAAGTAATTAGTTATCTACATTGCAGTTTCTCTTGCTGCAACTAACAATATTGGATTGGAGAGATATATAGTAAATTATATTACACTAGATAAGACTGAATTATTTTCTTTAGGAGATTGACTTATTTTCTTTGATCTTTCTTGTCTGTCTTATGTTTCCATAATTCATTTTTATATTCAAAATCATTCCATTGAATGAACGATTTTGTCTTGCTATTCACTAAAAATGAAGGAAATGCAGAATAAAATAAAGATTGAGAATAAAAATAGTGAAGGATTCGTTGATTTCTACACGGCACCGATTTGTTAATTAGTCAAGCATACCTCATTTTTTTAAAATTGGAGATCGGGGCGGGGCGGGGCTGGGGAAAACCGTCCCCGCCCCGTTTAGATCGGGGTAGAGCTTTTTTGCCCCCGTATCCGCCGCACGGATCCATTTATGTAGGGTGGTTCCGCCCCTAATAGGGACAGGGCTCCGCGGGTCACAGTTTTCACAGTTCGTTTGCCACCCCTAGTGATGTGTTCCGGGACCTCGACAATTGGAGTCATAGCAGGCTTGACGGAAAAAGTTAAATATTCAAGCCAAATAAAAGTGCAATCCAGTCAACCATGTCTGAATTAGATGCATAATATGTGTTTTTCGAGTAGAAATGGGCCACTAAGCAAAATTCATGGGCTAAAGCCCTTGAGCCAACTGATTTTATGGCCAAATTCCATCATTTGGGGCTTCAAAACAGTAAGTCAATTATGCAGACAAAAATTAGGGTTTTTGCGTATTTTTAGGTTAAATTTTGTTTTTAATTATTTGTTTGTCTATTTTAGAATTTTAGTTTAATTAGAATTCTATTTTGAGTCAATTAGCGGTTAGGTTATTTTACTTATTTAAATTCCTTTCCATTCATTGTATTTCAGACTTGAGACTTCGATTTTGATATAAATAGTTTTTATTAAGGATTCAATTAAAGTTATAGGTGGATTCCTATGTTTTCGAACTTATCAAGAATATTTCTTCTGGCGTTCAAATACCGAACTTATCAAATATTTCTTGAGAATATTTGTGACGTTCAAAATCAGATACTCATCAGGGAGATTGGACAAATCCTTGTGGCGTTTCGAAAGTCGTGATTCTTTATTCCGCATCGTCGAGTCATCGCGTCGTGAATATCGAGTCATGATTCATCCGTCCAACCACAACCTGAGTTCGGAAATTTCCGGCGTTTCTTCCGCGCTTCGAACCTCATCACCTAGGGGATATTGATTATCGCAAGAGTACATCTGGTATGTCTTTATGTTGAGCAATGGAGCTCTGGCTTGGTCTTCCAAAAAACAACCTGTTGTTTATCTACCACAGAGGCTGAATTCATCTATGCAGCTAGTATACTGTACATGCCAATGTGTGTGGATGAGAAGGGTTCTTGAAAAGTTTGGCTGCAGTCAAAGTAAGTCCACCATGATTTTTGTGACAATAGTTCTTCTATAAAGCTGTCAAAAATCATGTCATGCATCAAAGGAGCAAGCACATAGATGTTAGATTTCATTTCCTTCGTGATCTTTGCAAAGATGGTGTGGTGGAGTTAGTGTATTGCAGTTCAAAAAATCAAGTAGCAGATGTCATGACGAAACCATTGAAGTCTGATGATTTTGGGAAGTTCAGAAGCTTGCTTGAATTATGCAGAATTCCTAGTAGGTAAACTGATTACTTTACGCAATGCAGTTTAAGGGAGGACTTGTTGGAGCTTCCATTTGCTTGTGACTAAGTCTTTAGAATGATTAGTTAGTGGGTTACTGATTTTCTGTTAATAAGGTCCTAGTTATTGGGACTTCACCACAGAATTAGGTATTGTGGTTTCATTTTTCCTGTTTTGTATGGCTATATAAAGTTACGATTTGTTCATTCAATAAAAATACAATTCTCCCATTGTTAAGTGTTCTTGTGTGAAAAACTATCTACTTTAACACATTGTAACTTCGTTAGCCTCTGTAGCCGTTGTACAAGAGGCTCTAGTGGCTGGCTGGCTGGCTGGCGGGCACGGGGGGGGGGGGGGGTGGGGGTGGGGTGGGGGGGAAGGAGACTTTGGGTGGAGTGGGAAATGGGAGGAGAGAAATAGATGAGAATTAAATTGAGAGTTTGAAGTAGGTAGGTTGGATTGAGTGGGTTAAATTTTTTTATTTATTTAAAATTATTTAAAATAATAATAATAAGTCCCTATTTGGTATCGATTAAAATATAAATTTTAATCTTAGTCAAAGTAAACAATCAATCTCAATCATATAATTCATGGGTACCCCGACTTTTCAACCACACGTCTCATCAACTTTTATCAAAATTTACTAAAAATATGATTTTAATATCTATCAAATAGGGGCTAATAATAATAATTATTAATTATTACTAGTATTTTCACCCGTACGTTGCACGATCATCATGTCTTCTCATATAATTACGAATACAATATTTTTCTATTTTTTATAAGAACAAACATATATATGTATAATGATATAAATAGAGTGAATAAAACAGAGTGAATATTTCTGTTTATTTGTATTATATTGTTTGTCCATACACTCCGCATACCAAAAAAAAGTCCTGCAATTTTCATAATTAAATGTAGGATCACCAAAATTCAAGTACTCTACAACATTCGTATAAGAATTAAATAAGAAAAGTACATCATTATATTGTAAATGAATAAAAAATACCGTCGCATGAGAGAAATAATTTGAAGAAGTTCATAGTATAAATAATGATAAATGAATGCATAATTTTTAGATGGAAAATAATAAGTCATATATAGGAAAATCATTTATTTATGGAATTTAATCCATATAATTAAAAAAAAAAAATTGTAAACTATAAAAATTAAAAATTATTGTATTGTAATATTTGAATAGTAAAAAAAAAAAAAAACAAAAAATGACAAATAAAGTATCAAATGAATAATAGTCTATAACAATTACTACCCAATTACTCCAAAAAAATTTATTCGAGAATTATACCTTATGATGTTGGATTACCAATATCCAAGTACTCTGCAATGTTCGTATAAGAATTAGATAAGAAAAGTACATCATTATATTTTAAATGGATAAAAAATACTGTCGCATGATAGAAATAATTTGAAGAAGTTCATAGTGTAAATAATGATAAATGAATGCGTAGTTTTTAGATGAAAAATAATAAGTCATATATAAGAAAATCATTTATATATGGAATTTAATCCATATAATTAAAAAAAAAAATTGTAAACTATAAAAATTAAAAATTATTGTATTGTAATATTTGAATAGTAAAAAAAAAATGACAAATAAAGTATCAAATTAATAATAGTCTATAACAATTACTACCCAATTACTCAAAAAAATTTATTCGAGGATTATACCTTATACTGTTGATTAAATAATAGTGTCACGTCAAGCATGAATAATAAAAAAAAAAAACTGTAAATGGATAAAAAAAAATATTCGCATAAGAAAAATAAATAAGAAGATAATAAAAAATTAATTTTAAGAATTTCATATTTTAAACAACAATAAATTAATGCATAGTTTCTCAAAACCACCATTGATTATCATAAAAATAATAAATGTCATTAATTTACAACATGTGTTTACATTAAGCTACTTACTCAAAAAAAAAAAAAAAATTACAAATAAAGTATCAAATGAATAATAGTCTATAACAATTACTACCAAATTACTCCCAAAAAAAAAATTCGAGTATTATACCTTATGCTGTTGATTAATAAATTATCACGTCAAGCATGAATCATTAAAAAAAAATAGTAAATGGATAAAAAATTCGCATGAGAAAAATAAATAAGAAGATAATAAAAAATTAATTTTAAGAATTTCATATTTTAAACAACAATAAACTAATGCATAGTTTTTCAAAATCACCAATAATTACAATAAAAATAATAAATGTCATTAATTTACAAAATGTGTTCACACTAAACCACTTATTCACAACATATGTTCACACCAAACTACTTCCTTACTTTTATATATATATATATATATATATATATATATATATATATATATATATATATATATATATATATGTTGTGAAACTATCAAAATCTAAACTAGAAATAGAGAGAAGATGGAGAGAGCTTAGAGAGAAGGAGGAGAATTCTCTCATTCATGAGAATTTGGTGTAATTCATTACAATGAATATAGGCCTATTTATAGGAAAATATAGGGGAAAAATACAAGTCATTAATACATTAAATATAGTAAATATTAGGTAATATTGGATGTGATGTAATGAAATTAGGTAATGATTTTATAACACTCCCCCTTTAATGACTTATTGCTCAATAGCTCAATTGTCTGCCTCGTTAAAACCTTGCTAAAAAAATCCAGTGGGATAAAACTTGAGCGAAGGAAAAAGAGTACAGCAGCTCCCCCTGATGTTGGCCATCATTAATCATTGAGTCTAATATCCAAAATGATATCAATGATAAGTAGTACAAATCATGTACTGGAAACTTCGAATTATGAAGTGCTGAAGTGCTTCATTGCTGTATTGCTTCAGTGCTTTAGTACTTTAGTGCTGTAGTGTTTTAGTGCTTTAGTGCTGCCTTGCTTTAGGTCTGCCTCGTTAAAACCTTTTCAGTAAAACCCAGTGGGACAAAATTTGAACGAAGGAAAAAGAGTACAGCCGATGCCTCGTTAAAACCTTGTCAGGAAAACCCTGTGGGACAAAACCTGGACGAAGGAAAAAGAGTACAGCATGACAGCATGATTCTCCCCCTGAAGTGTGCAATCAAGTATTCATGGACCTTTTGAATAATGATATCATCTTTCGTCTGGAATATGTATTTATGAAAATCTTCTTGTGTGTAGCCGATATCATAACATTCTTCATAATATGTCTATGATTTTCTCCATTTGTTGATACCATTCCAGATGTCTATGATTTTCTCCATTTGTTGATATCATTTCAGCACAATTTAAAGAGAGAGCTTGTTGTTGAATTATTACTTGCAGATAGCTGTGATAATGTCTCAAAAACCTTGTTAGGAAAACCCTGTGGGACAAAACCTTAGCGAAGAGAAAAATAGTACATTATTCTCATTGATATGCCATAATTGCTGCCTCATTAAAAACCTTACTAGGAAAACCCTGTGGGACAAAACTTCAGTTAAGGGAAAAAGAGTGCAGAGAGTATTTGTTTCCTTCATAGGAATATCACAAGTATATTAATGCAATCTCAAATCATTTCATCAAACATATAGTTTGTGATGAGCTTTTATAAATAGTTTATAACTCATTTATAATGTCATGGCTCATTTATGATGTATTGAACATGCTATACCAAGCAATGTTTAGTTAGTTGACTGATTGCATTACTCAAATCTAGAATTGATTCACTTCTATCAAAATCTAGAATTCACTTCTGATGAATAATTAAATATTTATTTTCAAATTCACTTCTGGTGAATATTCATTTTCCAAATCCATTTTCCGGTGGATAATATAATTTTGCATATTGAAAATCAATTGCATGCCCAAATATTAAAATATAATAATATTACACTCCAATTTCATTTTCATCATATATTATGGGGTCATATGTATCATTCTTCATGTGATTTTATTTTAAGAATCACACTTCATTCTATAATGATACTATTCTGGGCAAATTGAATCTTTCAATGATTTATACATATATGTTCTTGCACTTTATAAACTGCAATTTCTAATTTGCAGGAGTATAATCAATCATTGAAATAGATATCAATTTCGACATATAATCTATAATCATTTTGCTTGAAATCCCAACGTACCGCGATCAACTGGTACATCAAAGAAAACTCCCAAAGTACCGAGATGAGAATCACACTTTTTGATCTCACTCATTGGTATATCAAAGAGCTCAAACTAGTGATTTAGACTATAGTCTATCCACCATATGTCATGCCAGTTCTTTGAAAAATTTTGCGCGCAACGAGTCGTTTTTTACGACTGTGAAATATTTTTCATTTGTACATATAATTACTGGCTTTACACATTTAAGTGTTTTGACTTCAGGTCTTATAACAATAATCCCTACATTGGGATTTTATACTTGGCCAAAGTATTATAATTTCATCAACCTCATTTTCATAAGAGGGTTGTATGTATGCAGTCGACTTATTTATCGATTCTATTTCATGTCAATATAAACATAACATAGAGAGATCTCTTTGTATTTTTATCATCAGGCCTGAATCTCTTACATTTAATTATATCTCTTTTACTCACCATGAGTATTAAGCTTCAAAGTGATCATCTCAATTAAGAGATATTGGTTTTTGGAATCGATTGTCATTATACTTCAGGCATAATTACGCTTTAAGCTTGATCACGTTTCATTCGTGTTATTGTTTAATTTCCCCATAATATTCAAGAATCTTGTATTATATCAGTCGGCTAACAATGCCGCAACACATGTCATTCATAATTATGGATATAATCATAATATTATATCTAAGTGCGTTTTGTTTGAGTGTATATAGATATCGCACTTCTTTAGAAATCATAAACCTTTACAAGCAAATCTTTATTTCATCGTATTGACATATTTGTATGTAGAATATTGCTGCATAAGAAATATTTATATTCAAGTTGTTCTTATAGCAAATAATTTGAGGCTATTAATCTGCTAAATTATTAGCAATATAATATTCTATTATCTCAACTAATTCGTAAAATCATTAATGACTTTAAGATATATTCATGCTAGGATTTATCACTTTGCTCGTAATATCATTATTTGAGCAAATAATCAGTCATTCATTTTCTTAGTGAGATAATTAATTTGCTTTTCAGAACAAGCAGCAATGATAACTTGTTAACCTGAACAATCTTCTGGTTCTTTAATGAATGCCATTTTGCATTCTCAATAAATCTCATTATTGAATTGGAATCTAACCAATCATTATAGAACTTCTGGTTCAGCAAGACATTTCACTCGTACATATGTATGAACTTCTGGTTCAATACAGTATTCATTTCATCAGTACGTATTTCTGTATAGTTCAAATCAGTATACTTTTATTACTTTTAGTATACCGAAAAAATCAGGTACAATATCCAAGGAAATATTTCATGATCTCAATCTTGTCGCCAAATCTTCCCTTATTTCGAAAAAGGTAATGACGCATTATCTCATTGTTCCCACCTTTTCAATAATTTATTCCATTATTTCTTGATGGAATCGATATTGCTGACACGCGGAGCGCTCCTTTACGCGTTTAAATATATCATTTGGGAAGAGATTAGATCCATAAAAAATGGATGTTATATTATCAAATATTCGCAAATATTATTCTAATCTTCCGGTAAATGTTTTGAAAAAGATTTACCGAGTTCGACTTGAAAGATTGAGGCTGCTGATGGATCAAGGCTTTCCAGAAGATGTTCGTTGGTTGATCGAAGCAAAAGTTCGATTAGCTGGTGAATTACCAGATTCATTTTCTAAACACATGCCTGGTTTAGGTAAGAGTACTTTTGCAAAGAAACGAAGAGCAAAAAGGCTGAACGGTTGTTACAAATGTGCTCGTTGGACATGTGATACTCGTTGCAAATCAGTAGGATATTCTTTTAGAAATCGGGATGATAAAATCGATTTCATTAAGGGTAGACTGAGTAAGGAGTCATTGGATGATATCCGATTGACTCTTGAGACGCACCTAAGTGGGTATGTGCAACGTGAACTCCTTTCCTTATATGCTCAATTTAACGAGGATAAAAACCGTTATAGTCTCGAAAATATAGTAGCAAAAGATCCTGTTTGCCAGGCTGTTATAAACAATGATGTTTTGGCTATGCAACATTAATATAAGGTAAATCATTTGATATATTGTGTGTATATATTTGCACATAAAATATTTTCATATCTCATTTCTTGAGTATTTATAAAGTGTATTAAAAAATCACCGAAAGGTAAGCTTTATCAAAAGTAGTGTAACTTAGTCAGAATTAGCTTTTCACTTTTTCAAAAGATGAGCAGTAAATAGTGAAGTTTTTCAAGTTTAAAAAGCCAATGATTTTCACAGTTTTATGCATCCCAAAATATCATTTTCTCATAAGTTTTTTCTTCCTTATTCTCTCAAAGATGGAAGGACCAAAACTTCGACAGATCAAAACTATCTGTGTATTTTGTGGATCAAAAGTAGGAAAATGTTTTGGGTATCTAGAAGCAGCCGTGGATTTAGGAAAGAAGTTGGGAGAGAAATGTATCAATCTAGTATATGGAGGAGGTAGTAGCAGTGGATTGATGGGTTGTGTTTCCCAATCTGCTCAAGCAGAGAAATCAAGAGTGATATGTGTTATACCCGTTCCTTTAGTTGATATCGCAGGAAAAACACGAGGGCATGAAGTACAGACTTTATCTATTCATGAACGCATAACTTGCATGTTATATGGTTCTGATGCCTTCATAGCCCTACCCGGATGTTTTGGTACTTTAGAAGAAATCTTTAATATTACCTCATGGGCTCATTTAGATCTTCATACCAAGCCTATTGGGCTTTTAAATGTTAACAATTTCTTTGATGGTTTGTTAACATTTCTTGATTATGCTGTGGAACAGGGATTCATCTCTCCATTTTCTAGGAGAATCCTTATTTCTGCTCCTACTATCGAGGAACTGCTGCATAAGTTGCAATCATATGTCTCCATACAAGATCCAGCAGGAGTTAAGATAGATTGGTCGCAAGGAAGGGGAATTAAGCGAAAATGGAGTCCGGTTAATGTAAACTTAACTTTGTGAACCCTAGAATAGATGGTGGTAGAGTACGGAGTATTCTTACTCTTGAGACACACCTTAAATTTCTAGGATTTTATCAATGTTTCTTTATTTCCTCAAAAGATCAGAGGTGGTAGGATACGGCTACTCCCGAAACACATCTCTAATTTTGAGGATCATAAATGTTTTCCCCTTTTGTATTTTGCATGTATGACTCGTTTATGCTTCTTCAGGAGCAATAATAATATCATTTCAGTATGTTTAGATGATAATTTTTGATTCTTCTAGAGTAAATATGTACTTCTTCTGGAATACATAAGTGCTCGTGCAAGAATTTTTCCAAACACTTATCATCTAATATTCATCTCATAATACTGATGAGATTATTTTCACATTAGCCATATCCGTGCTATCATGTGATATTATCTTATCATACATCAACATTCTCTTATTGAATAATCCATTTTTATCTATCTTTTCAATACAGATAATGGTAACTTCTGGTACCGTTTGATAAAATATTTTTATCAACATTTACCAATTTTTTGGTAATGATAACTTCTGGTATCATTTGATAAAATATTTTCTAACTTGACTATTGATAACTTCTGGTATCATTAAATGAAATAAATAACAATAATATTGTATATATATTAACAATAATAATAATACTGGGGTTTTATCACCACGTATATATGTTGACAACAACCTCTAATATGTTAGAATTAACCAACAACTTAGGTGTTTCTGAAATAATATAAAATTTGAATATATGTAAAGTATTCCGTAAACCGACCATATAGGCGGTGTCAACATAATGAAATAATTATCTTTCATGAGTGAGCGAGTCATATCTTCCAGTCAAGGTATTCATAATAGTGATCGAGTCATATCGTCAAATTCAGTCAAGGTATTCATAATAGTCTAATCTGTTACGATAATGAGTCATATCCAGTTAAGGTATAAATCCAGTCCATAATAACTCAGTCCATCACAGTATGCCAATGGCTATATTAATTATACCTTGTTTAAAATCTTTAATTTATCTTGTTGATCACATATTAATCGTTAATTTTCGATTAATTTACTTTTATGTATTTGTGACGACCCGAATTCTCGACCATTCGAGTGCCACTAAAAGTGACTCATATCATATTATCGAGACTTAAATAGAAATGTAAAATTATTCAAAAGAATAATTAGAATCCCATAATTTTATTTGTGAATAAAATAGAACATAATTTTCTTACATAAAGTTCAACATAATTATCTCATCAATCTTAACCACTTTTGCCACTTCCATGTTGACCGCCTCGAACCTTCAATTATCTGAAAATGGTAAATATCGTGGAGTGAGATTTATAAAATCTCAGTAAGTATACCAAGCATAAATTTTCTTTTGAAAGCATATGGATCATTTTCATCATAACATAAGATAGGATCGAAATACTCATAAACATAGGGAGACACAAGAATTTTACCGAACTTAAATGGCAAGAATTCTTATGTGTAGCGCTACTAAACTCCGGTCCCCTTAGCATAATCATAAACATATCATATGGAACCCATAATAATCTTGTGAGATTGATTTCATAGCAATGATCCAAACATTTTCATAAAAACATAAGATATACTTACTTTTCATAAAAACATAAGGTGTATTTACCTTTCATAAAAACATACTTACTTTTCATAAAAACATAAGGTGTATTTACCTTTCATAAAAACATACTTACTTTTCATAAAAACATAAGATATACTTACTTGTCATAAAAACATACTTACTTTTCATAAAAACATAAGGTGTATTTACCTTTCATAAAAACATACTTACTTTTCATAAAAACATAAGATATACTTACTTGTCATAAAAACATACTTACTTTTCATAAAAACATAAGGTGTATTTACCTTTCATAAAAACATACTTACTTTTCATAAAAACATAAGATATACTTACTTGTCATAAAAACATACTTACTTTTCATAAAAACATAAGGTGTATTTACCTTTCATAAAAACATACTTACTTTTCATAAAAACATAAGATATACTTACTTGTCATAAAAACATACTTACTTTTCATAAAAACATAAGGTGTATTTACCTTTCATAAAAACATACTTACTTTTCATAAAAACATAAGATATACTTACTTGTCATAAAAACATACTTACTTTTCATAAAAACATAAGATATACTTACCTTTTAAAAGATTAAAATGAAGTGTAGTAGTAAATGGACCAAAACTTTCTTGACCACCTTGAATTTCTCTTACTTGTGGATTTTGTCAAGAGATTGGAAATAAGTGTATATGTGTAGAGTTGTGTGTAAAAGAGATGGGTTTAAATAGATGTATAAAGTTGGCATATTGTAAACATAATCATTCAATTCTATTAATTTTAACACATCCTTTTCTTAAAGTAAAGCACCATTCATATACTTTTCCATATTTATACAAATATTATGCTCTTCATGATTACATATAATGGAGTCTTATCAACCATTCATATACTTTTCCATATTTATACAAATATTATGCTCTTCATGATTACATATAATGGAGTCTTATCAACCATTCATATACTTTTCCATATTTATACAAATATTATGCTCTTCATGATTACATATAATGGAATCTTATCAACCATTCATATACTTTTCCATATTTATACAAATATTATGCTCTTCATGATTACATATAATGGAGTCTATAATTCATTCATATACTTTTCCATATTTATACAAATATTATGCTCTTCATGATTACATATAATGGAGTATATAATTCATTCATATACTTTTCCATATTTATACAAATATTATGCTCTTCATGATTACATATAATGGAGTATATAATTCATTCATATACTTTTCCATATTTATTAAATTAAGATTCTCATAATTATTATATATAATGGAACCTCTCATGCTTGCATATATTTTCTTAATTTCAATAATAAAAATAATTTTTGTATAAATAAATATTGGGATAACATTGAATTAAGTACTTGGACTTAATATACTTTAAATCAAGAGAATGGAGATATTTTTAGAAATTCGGAATTTAATTTAAAATCGAACGATCTCGATTATTTCTTGACTTGGCTATACGAATACGTCGTGGCGTTAACTTAATAAAAATGGGTGAAATAGTAGCGACACGATTTTCTATTAAAATAATTATTAATCGCGTAAAAATTCTTGGTCGCTACAAACTTACCCCCTTAAAATAATTTCGTCCTCGAAATTAAACTTACTTGATCTTATGATTTCTGAACACTTAATCAGAATCTCTTCTTCTTCTTATGTAGCATCATCGCTACCATATTTAACCCAACCATATTTAACCCACTGGACTTTGACTAAATGCATCAATTTGTTTTCTTAAGACATGAACTTTTCTATCAATAATAGACATATGTCTACTCATAAATTCTTCTGAATCAAAATGAAAATTCCCAATCGTATGTGATATTTCATCATATCTTGTAGTACTCATGTAACCTGTCACTTATCATCGTATCATGTAACCTCAAATATTCGTATTAATATCTCTAAAATTTCAATAAATCTTTACTAACATATCATACCATAATAATTTGTCATTTCTTCTTATCACCAAATATCCCAAAATAATTAAAATTCTTAACTCAAATATCATAACATTTCCCGTAAGGTATTTCCTTTCACTTGCACAAACTTATTAATCCTGATTCAATACAATCCTTATTTCACTTTCACGTATTCCCGTATTATTTCTATACCTTGATTATTATATCAAAATATCAGTACCCAAAATCCAAGAAAATATTCCATATCTCAAATCCCGTCATCATCAAATCTTCCTTTTATTAAGAAAGTAAACGGCGCATAACTCTTGTTCCCTCTTTTCCATTATTCTATTCCGCGCTTTCTTGCTGGAATCAATATCACGCGGATTTCCTCCGATCCTTAATGCTTTTAAATAGTTCATGCTGGGAAGAGGTTAGATCCATCAAAACATGGATATCATTCTTACAAACATTCGCAAGTATTATTCCAGTCTTCCAATGAATGATCTGAGGAAAATTTATCGAATAAGACTCGAAAGATTGAGGTTGCTGATGGCTCATGGTGTTTCAGAAGATGTTCGCTGGTTGATCGAAGCAAATGTTCGACTATCTGGTGAATTACCTATGACATTTCCAAAGCACATGCCTGGTTTAGGCAAAAGCACCTTCGCAAAGAAACGAAGAGCAAAAAGGCTGAATGGTAGCTACAAATGTGCTCGTTGGAACTGTGATACTCGTTGCAAAACAGTAGGATATTCTTCTACTAATCGGGATGATAAAATCAAATTCATAAAGGGTGGACTGAGTAAGGAGTCTTTGGATGATATTCGACTGACTCTTGAGACGCACCCAAGTGGTTATGTGCAACGTGAACTTTTCTCCTTATACGCTCAGTTTAACGGGGACAAAAATCGTTATAGTCTCCAAAATATAATAGCAAAAGATCCTGTTTTCCAGTCTGTTTTACAAAATGAGGCTTCTGGCAGTTCATCAATGATATAAGGTAAATCTCTTGATACACATTTAAAATATTTTGCTGTTTTCTTTCACGCGTTTTGGAAATAAATATATTTTCCTTTCTCGAGGTTTGATAAAGCTGGAAATAAATCACCGAAAGGTGATATATTTGGTAAAACAGTCAAAAGTTGGCCGATTTTGTCAAAAGTAAATCTTTACTTTTTCAGAATCAATGAAAAACAGTAAGTTTTTTCCGGCTTTAAATAGCCAAACATATTTCATAGTTCAGGCATCCCAAAATCACATCTTCTTCGTAAGTTTTCTCTTCTATACTATCAAAGATGGAAGCACCAAAACTTCGACAGATCAAAACTATTTGTGTATTTTGTGGATCAAAAGTGGGGAAAGGCTTCAGTTATCTAGAAGCGGCCGTAGATCTTGAAAAGAAACTGGGGGAAAAAGGTATCACTCTTGTGTATGGGGGTGGTAGCAGTGTCTAATGGGTTGTGTTTCCCAATCTGCTCTTGCAGAGAAATCAAAAGTAATCGGTGTCATACCTGTCCCTTTGGTAGATGTTGCAGGAAAAACACGAGGGCATGAAGTTCAAACCTTATCCATCCATGAACGCATAACTTGTATGCTATATGGTTCTGATGCCTTTATAGCCCTGCCCGGAGGTTTTGGTACCTTAGAAGAAATCTTTAACATTACCTCGTGGGCTCAACTAGATCTCCATACTAAGCCTATTGGGCTTCTGAATGTTAACAATTTCTTTGATGGCTTGTTAACCTTTCTTGATTATGCTGTGGAACAGGGATTCATCTCTCCATTTTCCAGAAGACTCCTTATTTCTGCTCCTACTATTGATGAACTACTGGATAAGCTGCAGTCATATATCTCAATACAAGATCCAGCAGGGGTTAAGATAGATTGGTCGCAAGGAAGGGGAATCAAGCGAAAATGGAGTCCGGTTAATGTAAACTTAACTTTATGAATCTTAGTATAGGTGGGGGTAGAGTACGGAGTATTCTTACTCTCGAGACACCCCTCTAATTTCCTAGGATTTTCCTTAATGTTTAAATCTTGTGTGTACCTCAAAGGTTCCAGGTGGTAGATTACGGAGTATTCTTACTCTCGAAACACACCTCTTTGAAGGTTTCTTTATTTCCTCAAAAGGTCAGAGGTGGTAGGATACGGCTACTCCGGAAACACATCTCTCAATTTGAGGAATTTCCCATGTTGCTTTCTTTTGCTTTTGCGTGTTTTCATGTATTTCCTTTCTAGGGTGACTCTTGTGTGTTCTCCTTATGAGAAAATAATAATATCTCTGTTATCATCTACTAAATCTCGTTTGTGATGTAAATGAACTTGTATGTCTAACTTCAATTCTCTTAGTGATTGCATACCATACTATGCTCTTAACTCCAAACGATAAAATTCTAGGCAGAGTTTTCCTTTGAAATTTGGACTTATCCAAATCGTAAGCATACTTCATAACTCACAATAATAACTAATTGTACATTTGATCACAATTTCATCAAACTTCAATATCATCATAAATATTCCAGAAAATCAATTCATAATTCCTCAACATAGAAATTTCAAATCATAATTTCTAATATCACCATATCAAGTCCTTATTTCTCAACAATTAAGAGCCTAAACTTTAAATCTCCAACTTCATAATTCTTCTCATAAAAATCTCAATAAAATCATATCACTTATAATCTTAACATCTCATAAAAATTCATAAAATTGGCTCGCTATTTCTCATTAAACTAAATGATAGATAATCTGAACATATTTCTAATCATTTCTGTTGACTTCTCATACTTAATGCCATGTCTAAAATCAATTATGCAAAGTCCATTTAAGGTTTATCATTTCTAAACTCGAGGACAACAATTATTTTGAAAATCATTCTTAAGTCATATTATTCCCATTATGCTCAACACCCGTTCTCTTTCTTTCTTTTCTTTCTGAATTTTTTTTTTTTTTTTTTTTTCAGAATTGAAACTTGAAGAGTGGTACCAATAATCATCCACAGTTTTTCCTTGCTTTTAAGCAAAGGTAGTGATAAAGGGATAAATTATTGAACCGAAAATTGAAACTTGAAGAGGAAGTACTAATAACCATCCACAGTTTTTCCCTTGTTTTTACACAAAGGTAGTGATAAAGGGATAAATTATTGTACGAATTCATTATCAATTTTGTTTGTTTAATATATTATTCCATATATTTTGGGCAAAAGTTACAACCCAACTTAATTTCTAATTGAGTCAATCTTACTAAGCTTAATATGCACCAAAATTCATATAAATATCCTCTCTGTCTCATGATTCTACATTGAAAAGAATAAAAAAATTGAGTCTTCTATCAATTTATATCATACTTGACATGTATATTATGTGTAACACATAAAGATTCATAACATATGAAGATTTCATACTTAACATGTCTTAATAAAATCGTAAATGACTTGCAAAGCATATAACATACCTGGTTCGAGGAGTCAATACGTGGAGAGTGACATAGTAGAGTGATGAGTTAAAATATTTCATATAATCTTATTTTCCTTTAATCAACAATAATTTAATGTGGTTGTATCCAAATCAACATTTTCTTGAATCATAATTCCTAATTAATCACAGTCTTCAAAACAAATCCAATATCGATATAGTAATTATCTCCCCATCAATAATTAATAACTTAACCCAAATAAAATTTATCGTCAAATCTTATTTTTCCTTTAGTCCCCGAACTTCTAGAAATTTATCAAAGACATCAATATAAACATCATATCACTAACTAATTATATTCCATAAAATTTTCAGGACATTACAAACTCCCTTACTTAAAATGAATTTTGTCCTTGAAATTCGCACATCAAATTTCATCATACTTTTCAAAATCATAACCATACTTGACATGTGAAAATTCAACTTTTTTTTTTATAATGAATAGTGATTTCGTTCACTGTTCATCATGAATAGCACGTCGTTTTACTGTTCACGTGAATAGTGATTTTT